>VZTR01008431.1:102443-189120 GCA_013400775.1 Chaetops frenatus | reverse complement strand
AAAAAAAAAAAAACCCTCTTTGGCTGAAACACAGGAGCTGTTTGAAGCGGCGTCACTTTGTTCAAACCTGGCTCTTCCTGGAAGGTGGCTGTGGCACCTTCCCCGCGCTGCCACGTTCTGTTCTCCAGCCAAAGCTGCCTTGAAAAGGCACCGATCAAAAAGAGCAGGAAAATAATTTTTTAAAAACCCCAAAACTAACAAAGAACACCTTTTTCCCCCGTTTTCCTTCAAATTGATGCCGCTTCCATCGGCCTCGCTTGGCTTCAAACACTTTGCAATGGGAGGCAGCAGCCCCTGGGGGCTTCACCTGAGTGGAGAGAGGAGCTGCCCTGCCACGAGCTGGGCACGTTTCTGAGGGGGTTTTTCTCACCTTTGGACACCAACCCATGATAAATTATTGGTTTTGCTCACCTTTGGACAGCAACCTGTGATAAATTATTGGTTTTTTTCCCTGATCGATCTAGTTTCCCACCAAAACAGGCACGAAGGGCTGGAAGTGCAGCTTCTTTGCAAAGCACAGACCTCCAGTGTGGATTTATTCCTCTTGTGTTTTTTGAAACGTCTCCCAGTGGAGCTTTTCTGTATTCCTGGTTTCCAGCTGTGAAGGAGGGAGTGGGCTTCCCTTCATCCAGCGTCCCAGGTGTTGCAACAGACACCCCTGGCAGTGTTTGCCCCATCCCTGGAAGTGTTCCAGGCCAGGTTGGATGGAACTTGGAGCAGCCTGGGATAGTGGAAGGTGTCCCTGCCCATGGCAGGGGTGGAACAAGATGAGCTTTGAGGTCCCCTCCATCCCAAACCATTCCCCAGTCTCCTCCCTCAGAAAACTCCCTCTACAAACGCAGCAGCTGCAGCAGCTGACGACGGGAAGGGTTGAGATAAATTTTGTCCCCTCCTTGATGTCAGAGAGGCACAAGGAGCAGTTTGAAAGGTGTTTCCACCCCTGAAATCCATTAGTCACCATTTGCAGCCCTGCTGAGTTGCCTTCCCCCTTGTTTTGGGGTGTCCATCCTGAGCAAACCCCCCCCAGCCACAGCTGCACATCCCCATTTTAACCAGGATGGCAGGACCTGGACACCATTTCACTGAATAAATCAATTCCTGTGACTTTGTGCCTTCTCTGCCACCTGCTCATTCTTCCACACCACCTGCAGGAATTTCTTCCCATTCTGAGGAAGCTTTTCACCCCCCACCCACCCCATAAACCCTCTCTGAGACCCCCCCAAGCTGCTCAGCCCAGTCAGGCCAGGACCAAAGGGCAGCCACAGTCCCCTCCTGCCTTGGGCTTCTCAAAATTACCCCTGGACTCAATAATTCAGCATTTTTTGGTTTTATCACTGAGTGGCCCCCGAGATCTGCTCACTCCAGACCTTCAACTTGAGCAAGAGACTTTTATTGGTGGGATGGGACTCACAGGGCCCTTCCTGAGGCTCTGGGAGACTGGAAGGGGAGGTTCCCAGAGGGAAAGGCACCATCTCCAAGGACAGAGCATCCTTGTAGGACCAGCCCTTTTACCTGTGACAAACATGACTCCAGTCAAGGGAGGGAAAATTCTACTTTTAACATTCCCTTTTAGTGGGAAGAGCCCCAAAAGATCCCTGCAATCAGCCCACAGCTCAAATTCCAAGTGATTCCACTGCTTCAAATCCACCACCATTGTGTCCACCACCTTCACCCCTTCCAGAGACCCTCCTTACCAAAAGGGAGTGCACAAAGAATTCACTTTTCCCAAAACAAATCCAAATTTTCTACATTCACTCTGTTCTCAGGACACATTTTAGGTCTCACACCCAAGCCCTGCACAAAAAAAAGGCAATGGAAGAAAAGGGTCAGTGTTGAGTTATACATTTTTATTTTCTAATAGGTACAATACTAAAATAAACACAAATTAAAAAAAAGTTTTATTAAAACAAAACTGTACAAAAAAGCAGTTATACTACATTTTAATTACAGAACAGTCTACTGTCCAAAAGGCACTAATCCAGAATAGGAGATACAATGATACAGGACTCATTTGAACTATTTTAATCAATACAATAGAGCACTTGTTTCTCTGTCCATTCACATACAGAAACAAGGACTTTTGCTACAGTCATTACACATTGTTATAAATATGAGCCCTACGTGGAAAGGTGCAGTATCACTCTCCCAGGGCCACGGGTCAGCTCTGACAAAGACAGGGATTAAATTAAAGAAGAAATAAAAAGGGACACAAGGGGAGAGGTTGATGGTTCATTTTTGCAGGACCTGCCACCAGGGGAAGGAGACTGTGATGGACATTGACCCTCACCTGCTTTTGGGATGGAGGCTGGGCCAGTTTCCTCAAGGCTCTGTGGTGGGACTGAAATGAACCTCCATCACCTCCTGCCCCAAGCTTGGCATCCTGTTCTATCCAGCTTCCTTTGGCCCTTTCTTTCCCTGGAGAGCTCTCTGTGAAGGATCAACAACCATTCCCAAGCACACCAAGGGTTCTCAGGTTTCCTACACAATTTTCTCCTCGCAGGGAGCCACCAGCACCTTGCAGGTAGAGGCAGTGACTGGGACAAGAGTTTGCAAAGTTCTTCTCAACCCTCAGTGCCTTCACTGCAAGGGCATCTGGCATGAACAGATGGATCCCTCTCCAGCTGCTCCAACTTCCCCAAAACATGGACCAAAGGTGCCCCAAAGCCACCAGGGGTGCTGGGGTGGGTGTTCCTGAGGGGGCACAGGGGGAGTTCTGACCCCTCACCTCCCCAGCCTTCCTTCCTGAGAGCCAAGCTCCCCAGGGGCAGCCAGGGTGGGGAACACGTGGGGGTGGGACTGAGGTTCACCCCTGGCACCACCCTGGCACTTCCTTCTCCACAAGCAACTTCCCACCTCGAGGATCTGCTCGTCCTCACTTCCCAATCCAGCCAATCCATTTTTTTTCCCTCCCCCAAAATGTCAGGCTGAGGAGCAGCAGCAGAGCATGGACAGGTGTTTAGGGAACAACCACGTGCAGAGGAATCAACCTGCACATGAATATTCAACTTCACAATGAGGAGCACCTGGAAATGAAACATCTTGTCTTTCAGCTGAACAAGCAGCCCTTAAGATCAAGACCAGGGTGAATCTGAAGGGTTTGAAGATGATGATGATGATGATGATGGGCATCACCTGACTGGTTCCCCATGGAGGAAGGAGGTCGGACACACGGGCAGGAGAGGGATACTGCACCTTTGGAACAGTGTCATACACATAAGACAAAGACAGGCATCTGGATGTTAACAAAAATAAGTAACAAAGAAATATGATTAAACAAAATCTCTTCTCACATCATCCTATACTACATCCTCCTTCTGCTTAGCAGAAAATTGTACGTACACAAAAATACAAATACACAATTTTGTAGAACAGTCTGATTTTAATATATTTATATATATTTATATTTATATGAGTGGCAGGTTAGTTCATTATATAGAGCTTTTTGCACTTTTGGCTCATATGCAACAAGGCTTTATAAATTCAGCTTTAGCTTTCATTCAGGTTTTATAGCTTCTTGAACATTTGTTTTCACATTTAAAGCAGCATCCAATTTGCAAGAGGAGTTGGTGGTGGCTACAGCAAGGATCAGGTCAAGAGGTTATTTGGGGGCTGGGGGGAGGGAGGAGAATATACATTCCAGTGTGTGAGTGTGAGTGTGAGTGTGAGTGTGCGCTAGTGCTCATGGAGAACTGACCAGAGGGTGGGTGAGCACACCACTCCAGGATCCCATGGCTACCTCCTGAGGTAGGCAGGACACCTACAGCAGATGAGACACGGGGAGGGCCCAGCTGGGACACAGCAGCAGCTGGGGGGGAGAGGCCGATGGAGGGACAGCCAGGGCAGGGACGGGACAGGCTGGTCCTGGGTGTCACATCAGGTGGCAGAGAAGTGACAGGAGGCAGCTGGAGCTGCCCCAGCACAGCCCAGACAGGAGGTGCAGGGCTGGGCCCCACCCCCAGGTCGAGGTCACGGTGGGACAAAGTCGGGACCCACAAAACCGGGACGTGAGGAACCCCCCCGGCCTTGGCCGGGGTTTTGCTGTTTTTGGGTGGCTCTGGGGCTGTTCCACCGTGCCCTCACTGGGGGGGTCTGCAACACTCAACTGCAGCAGCCACTGCCAGTGACAGCCACTCTGCAGGGACAGCACCACTTCCAAAGGGCAGCTCGGAGCTGGGCCAAGGGTCCCTGGGTGCCACAGGCTGCACCAACAGTGGGTTCCCATCAGGACCCCAGCAATGCATTCCCACAGGATTGAGGTTGCTATCAACACCCATCCTCTCCCCAAGGGCTGAGTTTCTGCCCTCTGCAGAGATGTCCTCAAAGCCTTCCTTGCCAACAGTCCTTTCCCAGGCTTGCCCACCTCAGATATTGTCAAGAGTGAAAACATTTTGTTGCTAATGAAAAATAAAACATCTACACACGGATTGCTTTCATTTGCTGAACCCTTAAGTGGTACTAAAACACCTTCATGGTGTTCTGTTACCTCCTTTCACTCTGGTCAGAAGAAATCCTCCTTTAATGCAATTTTTTAAACTATCACTGATCCCTTTTTTCTTTAAACCCACATAAAGTTCTCACCTTTACAAAATTATAACCACCTCCAATACTTAGGATTATTCTGACAAAATGTTTAGCAGGTGCCACTATGATAAACCTAGAAATAATTAATAATGCAGGAAGAAACTGCCTCTGGGATTCCAGAGAGGTTTTGGCTGCCCCATCCCTGGAAATGCTCCAGGCCAGGTTGGATGGGGCTTGGAGCAACCTGGGATAGTGGGAGGTGTCCCTGCCCATGGCAGGGGGTGGAACTGATGATTTTTCAGGTTCTTTCCAACCCAAACCATTCTGTGACTCCAAAGGAGGTGATTTAAAAAGCACATCAGCTTTTTCCACCCAGACCTGTTTTTCCAGATCTTTATCACACAGAGCTCTTTGTATCTGCAATCCAAGAGGCAGTTTCCTACTGAATTCCATCCAAGATTTCCCCCCTCTTTGCCATCCACCCCAAATCAGAGATTGCAAAAGTTTGGCTGAGAAATGAGATCNCCCAAAAAGACTGAGAACCAAGAGGGGCACAGCAGGAGGAAAGAACAGGGAGCTTTTTCCAGCCGGGTTCTGCCGGGCTCCGGACTCGTCTGAAGGGATGTGCAGAGGGATGCAGGGAGGGCTCTTTTCTTAAGAGGGAAATGAGGTCTAATCTTATTCCTCCAGCTCACTCTGGAGTCCTGTTCCTCACTTAGGCACTTTTTAAATCGACACTAAGAAAAGAAACCTAAAATGAAAGAAGTACTGCACGTTATCTCCCGCTTCCCGGGCTTCGGGAGGCCTTGGGAAGATCACAAAGACCAAGAGGAAGACAGCCAAGGCAATGTGTCAGGAGAACAGTGCTCCCCATGGCCACAGCTGGCTTTGACAGAACTGCTGTGGAACTCAACAAACCCAGTTTAAATCTGGTACTCCTGGGTTATCTTTAAGGGCACTGTCCCTTGGTGGCACAATGATCCTACAGGATCTGATTCCAACGGGACACGGGGCTCTGCCAGCCTCAACCAGCAGCACTGGTGGGAAAAGTGCTGCCCAGAACCATCCAGAACTCTGGCAGGGAGGCTTGGATCAGATTCAGAAAGGCATTCCTGGAGCCAGCAGCAAGGAAAAAGGGGGGGTTGTGTTGGGTGATGGAATGGGAGATCTGTCCCTCCTGAAAGACCAAACAGGGCTCTGACCCCACAGCAACCAGAACCCCGTCACCACCTTCAGGTCAGCACAAGGCTCAGGATGGCACCCAAATCCACACAGAATTCACCCAAATTCACACAGAAGCCAAAAAAAGGGAAGAGAAAATTCAGTGGATAACACTGAAAGATGGGAAGCTCAAAATCCAAACTCTGCTTTCACTGTCAATTTTTGATTTGGTGACTTCAAGATTTTCCAATGATTTTCAAACCTAAACCAACTTATGAATAATATAATACAAAGCTACTCTGGATGCAATGAGTGATCCCTGACCCTGGATAAATGAAGTGTCCAAGGGAAGCAGCAGACTCCTGGGAAAGCTGTGCAAATCCAGGCATCCTGTCCCAAACATCCACAATGAAAGCAGGCACCCAAACCAGGAAAATCCACTGCTCCAATTAACACAGAGGGTAAGCAAGGCAAAATAAATTGGAATAAAAAAGGCCAGGTTGGGCAGGGCTTGGAGCAATCTGGGATAGGGGAAGGTGTCCCTGCACCTGGCAGAGGGAGGAACTGGATGAGATTTAAGGTCCCTTCCAACCCAAACCATTCCATGATTCCACAAAAAAAAAGCTTCCACCTTGTCCCTCTCCCACAGTCCAGCCCCCTTATTTCACACAGGATGGTGCAAGTCAAGAACCTGCTGCAGACTGGCTGAATTTATGAGCTGATTTAAGTGGCCAAAGTGGATAAAATTGTTCTTATTTATTCCAGATATACTCAGACTTCAAGTAAGTAATGGATACAGCACCATCTAAAAGGCCAAAGGAAAGGGGAATGTCTCCCAGTAAACAAATCTTCCCAGTAAAAAAAACACAGTCCACATGATAATAATAAAAAAAATTATACTTAAAAATTACTATTTCTGTGATTTTCTGATCATCCAAACTGCAAGGAGGGAAGGGAGAAGGGTCTGAGAGCTGGGAAACCCCAGAGCAGAAAGTTTGGAAGCTTCTGCCCTACACTGGATTGCTTTTTATAGGGTGGAAAGAACATAAATCCCTTACTTGGAGGCTGCAAGGACCAGATCAGAGCACTTCAGAATAGGAAAACCACTGGCAAACCAGGTAAAATGGGATTATTGGGGTGTGAAGGAGCTTGCATAAATTAAAGAGATTATTTCTATGAGAAGCACTGAAATTTGGGAAAAAAAAAGTGACAAATTCAGTACCAAGAATCAAGTTGAGAGGGAAGTGAATGGCTCAGAGCAGTTGAGGAGGGAGAGCTCAGACTCTCCACAGGAATTCCTTCAAGGAATGCAGGCTCCATGGAGGAAACAAGGAGAAAACAGCTTAGCAAGAGGGCTTGTGCTGCCTGTGGGATATTTTGAAGCCCTCTGACAGTGGTATTTGTGAAAATCAGCTGCTGAGGCACTGCAGCCCAAAGAAATGGTTGTGACTGATCAAATTCTGTTTCTGCTGAATTTCTGGGGTAATGGGGAAAGGTTTTTATTGTATGGACTGGAACTGGGGTTAAGAGACATAAGGCACGACGTGTTCTCTGATGGAAAGTCCTTGCTGCAGAGAACCCCTCCAGAACTCAAATCTCTATAAATCATTCAATATTCTGAACAAGTTCTAAAGGTAAAGACACGTTTTAGCTCTTTGGAGTCACAGATTTACAATTAAGGCCAGAAGGGACCTGTCTGTCACCTACAAGGAGACCCTGAAGGTCGGGTGGCCTCCTACAATCCTGATGCAAACTCCCTATTCCATCTACTTCATCTAAAAAAACCCCCAAAATTAGAAGAAAATCCAAAACCAGACCCTAAATGAAAGTGTCTCTCTATTCTGCATCACTCTTTACAAATTTTATTACATATATCCCATGCATTTATAAACATTCCCTTATCTCAACAGCATTTATTTTCTCCAAGGACCTGGAGAAAGAGGACTGAGACTTAAAAAGCTCTGAAGGAAGAAAGAGCTGTGTAAATGAAGAGCTCTGAAGGAAGGAAGTGGTGAATTGAACAGTTAGAATTGAACAGTTAGAACTGAACTGTTCCTGTGTGCCAAGGTGGGAATGTTTGGTTCAACTGAAAGGGAACTCAGCAGAGAGACCTTCCAGGGCCCAAAGGGCTCCAGGAGAGCTGAGAGGGATTTTGGATAAGGGATGGAGGGACAGGACCCAGGGAATGGCTTCCCACTGCCAGAGGGCAGGGATGGGTGGGATATTGGGAAGGAATTCTTGGCTGTGAGGATGAGGATGAGGCTGGGATGGAATTCCCAGAGAAGCTGTGGCTGCCCCTGGATCCCTGGCAGTGTCCAAGGCCAGGCTGGACAGGGCTTGGAGCCACCTGGGACAGTGGGAGGTGTCCCTGCCCATGGCAGGGGTGGAATGGGATGGGATTTAATGGCCCTTCCCACCCAAACCATTCTGGGATTATCTGCACAACCTCTGTGAGAAACTGAACAAAAGCTCAGCTCCAGTTCCAGTAACAGCTCCCAAACCACCCCAATTCTCCCATCAACAAAGATCCCAAGGTGTTTCCCCTTTTCAGGGAGCAGTTCCAGATTTTGTGCAATAGCCCATGGTCTTTCCCAGCTACATCTTGAATTCCTTCACCATTCCAAACCCAAAGCCACCCTGTTCCATCCCACACACTGGAAGTGGAGATGCTCCTGCTGCTGTTGTCACTCCTTCATTTTATCAACTTTTTTCAAGGTAAGAACAGCTTGGATGTGTCAGGGATAGTCTGTGGCAATTTGGGCTTGAAAAGATCTGCTCAGAATGCACAAAGGAAATGGAAAACCTGGTCAGTGAGTTGGTATTTGGAATTCCTGGCTCTGGTTAGCTCCTGAAGGGTATTTTTCACCCTGTCCCTACAGCCCTGTCCAAGAGAGAGAGCAACAACTTCATCACCAGGCAGGCTTCAAGGAAAAAATTATATCCACAGTCAAACGTGCTTTGAGGAATGGAATAAACGCTTAATATTCTTAATGGAATATTCTGGGTGAGAAATATTAATTAATAATTTACTTTCATTATCTCTTTGCCCTCCTTGAGCGATCTGACGGATAAACTGTGTAAGTAAAATGTATTTTTAAATCTCAAATGATGTCAAATATATCTCAGAAGGCTGAATCCAACCTCTTAATTAAAGAGGTGGGTTATTTAAGCTACATGTGCCATCTTGCCATAACATGGAAGACTTTAATTAGTTAAGGAGAGGGGAGAGGAGGACGGGAAGCTGAATTGAGGCCAGTGACAGCAGCAAGTGAATATCTAAAAATGTATTTTCTAAAAAAGAAGTTGTTCCCATTGCTACTGTGAGTGTAGTGGTGGGAACTGTGCTGGAAGAACTGAAGTACCCACGGCCACAGGTCTGCTCTGAACTGGGATTCACAAGGATTTCAGTGCAAAGAAGCTGAAAAGTAACTGGAAGGTTTAAATAAAAGCCTAAGGAAGTCCCTAATTTCTCTCAAAAATTTGTTGGTGTTAGGAACCTGCTAGTTTTACT
Organism: Chaetops frenatus; assembly: GCA_013400775.1. Classification (NCBI taxonomy): domain Eukaryota; kingdom Metazoa; phylum Chordata; class Aves; order Passeriformes; family Picathartidae; genus Chaetops; species Chaetops frenatus. The sequence continues at coordinate 179,927 of VZTR01008431.1, read as the reverse complement.
AAATTTGACTCAAGAGTCCCTCAAAGCATCTGTACAAGCCAAAAAAAAAAGTGGAAACTTGCCTTTAAGTGGAGAACAGCACTATGGGAAAATTTGGTGAAGAAACTTAAGGGCAAAAATAGAGCACAGGCTCTGCAGTGCTCAGTGGGCAACAGATCCTCACCAAAAAAAAAAACAGATTTAAAAGGCACAGAACACCCTATGGCCGATGCTTTTGGACAATCTAGCAACAGATCAGGGGAAAATGATGATATTTTGGGTCACCACCACATATCCTGGGTGAATGGCAACGATGGTGTCCAGCCAGCTGTCCTGTGGGGGGATATTTGGAGATTTTTGTAAGGAAAAAGGGGAGTTAGCTCATTATCACTACACTGTGTTAACTGAGAGAGCAGAGAGCAGATCCTCACCATGGCAACAAGTTCCAAAGAACATGGCAATAAGGCTTCCAAAGAGACACTGGGAATGGGAATTTGGAGTGGCACCCAAGAGCCAGGGACATTCCCTGCCCCAAGGAATCCTCCACCTGCAGACAGGTGAGAACCATGGCAACAAGTTCCAAAGAACATGGCACATCCTCCACCACTCCTCAAGGAGCCAGAAGAGCTAAAGCAGGCCCTGGGCAATCTGTCCCCAGGCTGTCACACAACCCAATGTCCTCTCTGTGTCCCAAACTCACTGGGAGTGGCACACACATGGAACAGGGAACACAAAATCAGGAGGAGCAGCTTTGCATAGAAAACAGAGCTGGGTTCAGTCCCTGCTGTTGTAAGTCACCATTCACTGAGGTCATTATTTAAGTTTACAGAGGAGCTGTGTTCCAAGTGTCACTAATAACACTGGTATTAAAGAGAATTAGGGGGCGGGAGATCTTCTGTTTTCAATCACAGAAAAGACAGAAATCCTTTTAATCACGGCCATGCCAATCCCCGCGGTTCTAAAGCTGCTAATTACCCGTCAGGGACACCCAGCCCTTCATTGAAAGGAGCTGCCATCACTGTGACTGCCATACTCCCAGGCATTTTTCCTGCCCATCCCAATTACCCTGGCTGCAGGCTGAAAGGATTCAGCACAAGTGTGCTGGCTGTTTTGATCAGCAGAACACACCCGCTGCCATTGAGCACAGAGGGAATAAATGGCAGAGGGAGGCTTCTGCCAAGGCAGCTGAGGGAGAGATGCTCTGCACATACAGAAACATCAAAGGCCCATCCCCAGCCTGCTCCAGCTCAATGGCTTCAGTTCACTTCTGCTTGAGCTGTTGGCTGGAGCACTCCAGACCTTCCTGAAAGGATGGGGAAGAGCTCCACATTGCAGCCATCAAACCCATTGGTTCTTTTTCTGCATCAGCCTGAATAAAAGGGGCATTTAAAATGTTTGGTGGATTTTCCCCTGTGTTTCCAATGGTAAATTCTTTTCTAGCTCCGTGGCAGTGGGGGCTGCTCCATCCCTGGCAGTGCCCAAGGCCAGGATGGACACTGGGGCTTGGAAGAGCCTGGGATAGTGGAAGGTGTCCCTGCCCATGGCAGGGGTGGGACTGGATGGTCTTAAAATCCCTTCCCACTCAACCCACTCCATGATTCTCTGATATAAACTAGACAAAACCAAACAACTTCAGGCTGTTTTTAAGTGAAAAAATACTAAGGCCAAGGATAGCAACAAACTCTTTAGTAAAAAGTTTGAATTTTTCCCCCTCTGCCTCACTGCTGCCACTGAGATAAACTTCCATTGGTTTGATTTAATTTACATTTGTTGGACAAAAACCAACATCAAATCGCTGTCACCTTCCTGACAGTCCTCAAAACACCCAACCACGCTCTTCCAGTTGTAACACATTTCTCACAAAGGAAAAAAAGATAATTTCAGTGTATTTTAAATTTGGATTTGTAGCTGCCATCTCTAGAACGCCTCTGGTTTTCATGAATGTGCAGTGTCTTTATTCAGACAGTTTCAACCCCATAAATTTGACAGCAGAAAGAGAGGCTGAAATGAAAGTTTTAGGGCTGTACCAAATCCCTTTTGGCCAATAACTGATCCAATATCCTGAGTAAATATCCCAGCTGCTCAAAAGCCCAAGGGGGAATGTTTTAGGTTGAAATGTCTCTGTAACTCTTCTTGGGAACTGCAAGGTATTTTTTTGGTCAGGCCATCAACCCTCCCTTCTAAGGAATCACAGTGAAAACTCCACAAAACTCCACTAAAGTAGATCAGGATCCAACCCCTGACTGCTGCTACAAACACACAAAATCCATGGAAGGAACACACATTAAGGACATGAAACACAATTTTAAGACCAATCCTGCCAACAAGGATTCCTGCCAAATTCCAAAAGCTGCACCAAACCAAAGATTATTGCCAAGAAGCTTAAGACTTTGATCAAAGTAATATTATCAAGTTATATAACTTCAAAGAGTGCAAGAGCTACTTGAGTGGGAAAACTCAGATAAAATAAGAACAAAGTTTTGACAAAACCCCCTAAAATTTGCTGGTAATTATACAATGAGTTTGAAAGGAGCTAATGAGCACTGGGAAGTGGGGGTTGTACCATGATGGAGCTGGAGTGGGAGGAGGAACATTATTAAAAATATTAATTAAAATAAGTAGGGATAAAGCAGAGGAGGGGTTGGAAATCATCTCCAACTGAACACCCACAGCTCAGGATTATGGGCAGAGTCTCACACTGAATTTAGTAATTTGCAAAGGGAAGTGTGACTCCAGCTCTGGATTCCAGTTAGGATCACACACAGGGAACCAACATCCTGCATCAAGGCAGCAACTTTGAGTTTGGAAAATTCCTACATCAATTTTAGTGAGTTTATCTGCATGAAAAATAAAACCTATTTCAACTCCCACATTGCTTTTCCTAGAAGTGGCCAAAAGCATAAGGAAAGGGGGATCCAAGAAAGCATAATCTGACTTTTCCCCAATCAAATCCTTTCAGCTCCTAATAATCACCAATTTGTGACTTACTGACCCAAAATTTCTGGCTTATCACAGTAGTCAACAGTGGCCTTGAGTTAAACCAAGTTTTTCCTGAAATAGCTTCAGCTATGTGGAGTTTCTCACTTGCACTCACAGCAGCAAGACAAAGATAAATCTTCACAAATGAAGGCAAAAACTGATCTACAAATCACAAATGTTACAAAAACATGAAAAAACTTACCAGTCTGATGTTAGGCAATGAAACAAACAGAATAAGTCAAATATCCCTGAAGAACTGTGTAAACAGAGCAAATAATTAATGAAATCTCTAACTTATGGCTTGATTGGAGCCTGGAGCCAGACCCTGCAAATAAAGCTCCTCTCTATTAGTAAACTAGAAAAGGTAATTTTTTATGAACAGCAAAACAGAAAAAACCCTTGACAAATTAAGAGAATTCCTTTAAACAAGTCAACATGGACAAATCAGAACCAGGGAACACCTCAACCTGAGCAGGCCTGCATGGAATCAGAAAATAATTTAGGTCAGAAGAGACCCCTGGAGATCTCTAATCCAACCCTGTCCAGTTGAGTTTCGAATATCCTCAAGGATGGGAATTTCACTGCCTTTCTGGGCCACTGTTCTACCACTGAGCATGCAAATATTTCTATTTATACTCATCTGGGATTTTCTTTAATGCAACTTTAGCCCTCTGCCCCTCAGGTTTTTGCTGTGTACCTCTGAGAAGAGCCTGGCTCTGTCTTCGCTGGAATCACAGAATATCCTGAGCTGGAAGGGACCCACAAGGATCATCAAAGTCCAACTCCTGACCCTGCACTGGACCCCCAAATTAAAACTAATTTATTAAGACAGTTAAAACTCAAAATCTGGGATCTCCCCAGAGCCAGCCTGGACAAACCCAGCTCCTACAATCTCCCACCATGGGACATCTGCTCCAAGCCTCCCATCCCCCCCACTCCAGCCCACACAATGGTCCCACAAACAATGGACAGAGGGGACTAAACCCTTTCCATCACCTCCTGAAGGATCTTAATGAGATTCCTTAATTGCTGCAAGGGTGCACTGCAGACTCACAGCCAGCACAGGATTTCACTATAGCCACATGTGTGTCTACAAAGTATTTAGAAGATCAACAGAGAACAAATCTGCTGATTCTGATCAACTCATAAGGCTTTTGCAAATGTTTGGGATCTCATACTTCAGGAAAAAGTGTGGGGGAACTAAAAAAAAACCCAACACCAAAACAATCCAGAAAAGAAGTGGAGGTAGAAATTGTTGTTTTAAGAAGATGGTCAGAGATGACAACTCAAGTAAAAGGACTTTATGAGGGACAAAATATCAGCCAGAACTCACTCTACGAAGGTAAAAGCCACCTGTGACCATCACAAATGAGGAGCATCTTAAATTAACTTCTTCTCTGTTCACAGAACAAAAAGGTAGCTCAGATCTGCCACCAGAGCCACTTCAAGGGCACCCCCAGAGATGAAACTGCAGTGACTCCAGCCTGGCTACAACAAGCTGCCACTCCACTGCAGTGCTACCAAAATGAGCCTTCATTTCCAAGGAAACCCACAGACAGAAAGACAAAGACAACTCCCAGATTGTGGAAAAACCTCCAAAAGAAAGAATTCCAGGATTCCTGAATCCCAGGACACACCCCCCACTGATTCTTTCACTTACTCCAGATCACATTCACTCCTCTCAGTACCATCACAGCAGCCCCTGTCCCAGTACAGATAATTCACCCCAAACCAAAAGGGCATTGACCAGCTGCAAATGGCTCACTCTGAACTTCCAGAAGGAAGGGAACAGCCTGCCAGGAGCACCCTGGGGACAGCTGAGGTCCCAATTGTTCCTCATACCTCTCCATGCCCACAGAGCAACCAGAACAGACACACCCCAAACACTGAGCCCACAGAACCAAGGGTTTGATTACCCAGATATTTGATATTTTCCCTGGTAAAATGACAATGTGGGAAGGCAAAAAACTGGTATTTACAGCCCAGAAGGATCTGCCAATCTCCAGTTGCTCACAAGGGGCTTTTTACCTGTTTAACCTTCAGAGGAGATACTGGTGTGGGATGTCAGCAGCTTCCTGACAGTGACAAACAGAATTAAGACCAGATTATTCTACATTAGATGGTACAGACACACAATTTCAGTGGTGTTACTCTGATCCTGCATCACATGAACCTATAATCAGAATACATAAATTCTAATACTATTTTTATTCTTCCCTATTGCTTTAAAAAGGCAAAGCCTCAAACAATGCCTTTTTTCTTTTTTTTTTTTCCTACAGATACTATAGTAAGCAATATTTCTTTTAAAATTGCAGCTGTCCAACAGTTTGAGTCTGTTCTTTTTAAAATGAAACAGCCAGAACAAATGGTGGTGGCAAACCCAACGTAAAGAGGTCATCGATTATTAAAATCTCCTTACTATAAATCGTGGATGTTGCTTGTCAGCTCAGAGTGTGACTGTGGAATGAATAAGTAGGTAAAATTCCACTAAGGCTCGAGTTTGCTCCATCATTCTGCTGTGCAAAAATAGAAATAAAAGCTCTCCCCATCCTTTCACTCCTTAGTTCCCAAACATTCATACAGGCAGTAAGCAAATAACTGCAGTGCTGCAATGGTCGCTGATCCAAGTCCTGCCTTTCCTGAGTCCGCCCCGACGCTACTCATGGATTTGCCTACTCAAGAAATGCAATAAAACAGGAAAAAAAAGATGGCTTCATTCTGCTCCAGTGATCTCTATCCAAGGAAAGCACATAAATTCCCCCATGAAATCCATAAGTGGAAGTCGAGGCCAAGCCCTACCTGTAGATCTTGCAAGGGACAGAGAGGTGGCACGGCGGTGCCCTCTGAGAGCGCAGCGTCTCCTTGGCACTCGGGGGAGCACTTTGCTCCACGTGGACAGAGGGGAAGCTGATCTGGAGGGCTCAGCCTGGCTCAAAACCTGCTGAGAAGCCACACTGGAGGGGTCACAAAGCTCTCTGAGAGTTAGGAGGGAGGAAGGGATGAGAACAAGGCAAGTAACAGCAACTTCCCTTTGCACCACCTCGAAGGCAGAGGGGAGCAAAGGGAAAGCCATCCTTCAGACCAAGCTGTCTTCCCCTCCTTAAGCTATTCCCACACAAACTGGGAAGATAAAGTGGAATGTGGAGGAAACACTATGCAAACTTTTGTATTTCTGTCTCTATACAAAAATTTCCATAGGTTTTTAATTTGTTCTCTGTTAATGTAACACAGCCCTGCCCGTCTCTAACACTTCCCGTGCTGTTTCCATCAAAATGTTTCCTCTTACCGGCAGCAACATATCATTTTATCAGGATGCCAGGAGATCATTTCCACACAATGCTAGCAGATGTAATTTTCTTAGATGCACACACAGTTCATCATTTAGATACTAGATGACAAGGTGATCGCAGGGTGACTCTGTAATGCAAGTTCACTGTTTGGTATTTGGAATTCTCAAATGATAAAAAAAAGACTTATCAAATATAAATATCTTTAAGAAAAAAGTAACAAAAGTGCTACATATGATCAAGGAAAACAATTCCATTAGTTCCTGCTACTTAGAGTAGGTTTGCTTTACAAATATTACCACATCCATTATCAGTATGGCTTCCAATTATTAATTAAATTGCTCGTAGCAGTATAGCTTTCTCACACCTTAACAAAGACAGAGTAAAGAGAACACAAAACATTCACACCCCATTTCTCAGGTAAGAGATCCTCCTGCCTTTAAACAAACAAAAAAAGTTCATATTGAGGAGAATATTTATGCTCTGATGGTTATCTAGCAAAGGTCAGATGTCAAATTCTCCAGTAACCTTTCAGGCTAGTCAGGACGTAGGCATTACTTACACAGGCGTGTAAAAATCCACTCACCCATTTTATGACCTTTACAACCTTCCTGGAAAACATTGCTTTCGAAAGTGGCAAAGTGGAGAGGGGAGTAGGGTGGGGACAGAAAAGGTGAGAGAGGAGGAATTAAAGGTGAAATTGTTAATGACAGATGGGTAAGAGTCTACACCTCTTCTGAGCAGGCACTGCCAGCCATGCCAAGAACGAGCAGTGGTTCTGAGAAGTGGACTGCTGTCCATAAGACATTCAGCTCATTTTTCATTTGATCCCAGGCTGGGCTTCAACCATGGTCCCAGAGGCAGAAGGCAGCACTTCTCCACTAAGCCACGGAGCTCGTGAGAGTAGAGGATGTCTGTGTTGAATATGGGAGCAATCAACTGAAATGTGGGGATGTGTTTCCAATGGACATTCTCAGCACAGCACCCGAAAGTAAATGGAGTCACTGTATGACCAGTGAGGCACAGCTTATTGCAGCTGGAAATCTTTTATTCCCATGCTGGAGTGGGGTTTCTAAGTGTTCTTTTTACTCTCTGTTGATACTCCCAGTGTGGTGTCCACCGACCCTGTGCCACTACCTCAGCTTGCATCCTTCCAGTCTCAGGGCAGGGAAAGCGTACGGACTATCGGTTTCAACACCATCTCTAAGGTTATTCAAGATTTTAAGTGTAGCCTAAGACTTGTAATTGAGGGCTGTCTAAAATACCTGGAAGCACTTTGAATGCTAAGACAGAGCAGCAAGATTTTTTTTGTTGTTGTTGTTGGTTTTTTTTTTCCTTTTCCTTTTTTTTTTTTTTTTTTTAAATTTTATTTTACCTTTCTAGCCACTGGGGGCCGGGAGAGGGAGGTTGGTTGGTTGGTTGATTGATTATTTATTGGGAATTAATACTGAGAGAGTATATGCAAAGGCTGAGGGCACCATGCCATCTTCACAGAACAAGACCCTAACAGCTAACTGACGTACAAGAAACTGCAAAGTTATACTGTAAGAACACATATTAAGGACCGAGGAAAGTCTGCTAAGGTGCTACGTCTAAAACTAAGTTACTTCTTGCTTTGACCCTCCCCTTTGTTGGCATCAGTCGTCGTCGAGAGCCTCTGTCTTGATCTCGTTGGCTCCTTGCCGGGCCAGTGCCAGGATGGTGTGGTTGACTGCTGCCATCTCCACGGCTAAGGAAATGGGGTCTTGGTGGTCACTATGGCTAGTGCTGTCATCCTGGGAATCATGTGGGAAGGAGCAGAGAGAAGCAGGGTTATTCCACGAGTCCGAAACCACAGCGGACAAAACAAACGTGCAGAGCGACTGTGGGGGGACAGAGCCAGCTCCACAACGGGGACAGAGTGGGTTCACAATGTTTAGGACTGGTTTCCCTCACTCTCCAGACAAAGGTAAGCAAGGCAGGGAGTGGGGGACTCAGCTCTGAAGGAAAATATTGAGTTATAAAGGCAGAAGTGATACAGGAGGTAAGACAGGAATCGCTGGGCACGGCACAGGTCCATGATTATGTTTGGAATAAACAGTTCTGGTCACCCTATTCAGGTCAGCCTTGGCCATGGCAGGGGGTGGAAAGAGATGAACTTGAAGGTCCCTTCCAACCCAAACCATTCTGTGGCTCTCTGATTCTATTTGATGCCACAACAGAAGTAGAAAAGGCAGAGAAAAAAACACCCCAAGGGAAGAGGTTTCCTCACGAGGAGAAGCTGAACAGAGTCAAGTACTCCAGTTTGGGGAAGAAATGGCTGATGGTTGATATGATAAATGTTTATTACAAATAATTGGAAAATAACAGGACAATTGTCCATGGTTTTTTATAATCTAATAATCAAAGGCACTCGCTGGAATGATAATGTGATCCAAGGCAGCAGTGGGAAGCACTGCTCACTTAGCACAGTTCAGTTCAGGATTCACTGATTTTTACATCAGACAAAAGTAAAAATGGTTTTAAATGGCAGGGGTTTGACAAAGCCAGGGAAAATTAGTCTGCTAGAAATTACAGGAACTCAGGAAGCCTCTCAAAACTACTGACTTCCAGAGCTGGAAGCTACTAGAATGAAATAATTCTGTATATATTAGAGAAGTACTTTAACTGCTACTATTGACCAGAACCAGGACACAAACTGAGCCTAATCCTTGATCCTGTGAAGACACTGAATTCACACAGGTATAGGGAAAAAGATGCTGGAAAACTCCTGGAATGCCAGAAAACCAGTGACTGGAGGGGACTGGAACTACAATAAATCAAACATGGAATTTTGGGAAAAATCATGGTGTTTTCCCTTCTTTAAAACAGGGCACTAACAGTTATCCCCCTATGATTCTGCAGGATTTTAAAATTACTATTATTTACAGAAAGGAAATGATAAACATTTATCATTCTCCCAACAGCCTTTAAGTGATGAACTGGTGTGATTTAAGATTTAAAACACACAAAGAGCATTTTTAAATTAGGATGATGGGTGGCAAATGTTGAGGAGGACAAAAAAAAAAAAAAAAAAAAAAAAAAANAAAAAAAAAAAAAAAAAAAAAAAAAAAAGCCAGGATTTAGTAAAATCCTGAGGTTATTTAAAAGGATTCATTCATTTATAACAAGGGTATGGTAAATTTTAGGACCTCTCAGAACTCTACATACAGAGCCCTAAGATCTGGGATTTTAGGCACTTTGTTAGTATTTAGATGAACTTTGTCTTTTCAAGTTTATTAGAGTTTAAGTGTTGCTGTGGAAAACAGACTTTCTGGGTTTAACAGCTGAAGGATGTTAAATGGTCATCAGGAGAACTTGCCATTTCATCTGCTTTGCTGCTAATGACTACTTACACCTCGTAGAGAAGCCCAGCCAGATTACTGAGAAATATCATTTCTAAAGCCTCTAAACAAAGATCTTTACATTTTAATAACCAATATATTTCTCTTTTCAAAGTATGCTGGTTAATGCAGAGAAGAAAAACAAAGTTTGGGAGTCTACACCACACTCCACCTCAGTATTCTGGTCCTGTATGTGTCTGACAGGGAATTTTCAGGGCTTGGCAGTGGTTCCTAAATATTTTATGGCAGTCACAGAGCAGCTTCTCATCACTGAGAGCCAGAAAAGTTGGTCCCACCAAACCTGCTGGTGCTGACCTATAAAAAGGGTCTCAATGCCCATCAGGAGCAGAGCAGCTGGGGATGCCTCTGCCAGGGATCTGCTGTACTGGGCCAGAGCCAAGTGTGCCAGGGACTCATTCCAGGACACTCAGCTGCTCCTCCACTCCAGCAGCAGCCTCTGGAGAGGGAGAGCTCCCAGCTTCTCCCAAACCAGGCAGTGAGGAGTGATCCAGCCCAGCTGCTGGGGTAGCACAGAAACATCTCCTCTCAAACCCAGGTGAGTGAAGTGGTCGAGGCACTGGTGCCAAGCACACACAGCCCTGGGGGGTTTGGCCAACCCAAATTTTTTGGGAATATTTTTTGGGAAAATTGGGAATGGGATGCAATACCTGTCAGGAAGGTGTGTGAAGGAAGGGTCACACCAACTTTAGGGTAGGTGAGGGCTCAGAGTGCGGGAAGGGGTATTCTTTTGCTAGAGAATTTAAAAAAGAAGTTGCTGTCAAGGGTTAAAAATAACCAAGAAAAAGAGAGAACAGGTAAGAATTAAAATGCAAAAACAAGCTAACAAAAAAAAAAAAAAAGACAGATAATAGGTAAACAATCCAAATAGTGGCACATTTCTGCAGAACAATATGGAATAGGCCAAATAAAGGTCAGAGTTCAGTAAATCACATCCTTTCCCCCCACCCTTCACCCTTTGGCTGTCAGGGTCTGAGGGATGATCCTGAGAAGCTCCTGAAAGGTTCTCCCACAGAACAGACAGAGGGAGCTCAGGACCTTCCAGGAGGGTGCTCAGTGCTCAGAATCTTGCTGGGAAAGGCTGGCACAAGGAATTGTGAAGTGTCCTGGGCAGGGCTCCCTCCTGCTCAGGTCAGCAGCTCACAGCAGGTGTGGCCCTGGCTAGAATGGGGCCTTTCTTGCAGAAAGAAACCAGAGATGCAAGAGGTGCCCAGTTTTTCAGGGATAATTGTTGGTGCCTGACACACAGGACTGTGAAAGGCCTGTCCATCCCTTCCTGAGGGAGGGGAACTCAGAGTGCCAGGGAAGGAGAGCGTGGGTGTGGCAGGGCCCTGGCTGAGGTGAGGCTCTCCTGCCCTGTCTCAGACAATGTGTGTGGCGGGGCCCTGGCTGAGGTGAGGCTCTCCTGCCATGTCTCAGACATTGTGTGTGGTGTGAAGGGTGGAACTTGCTTGTTTGGAGCAGATCCTCCTGTCTTCTTCTACCTTCTCTGCTTCTCTGCCTCCCTCGGAACATCGTCCCTCCTCCTCCCCGTTGCGTACTTGCCAAGTGTCCTGTTTGGGAGGCAACAAATCCACCTGGGTCAATACTGGATTCTCAGCCTTTCCTCATCACAATGACACAAAAGCAAAGATTCTCAAGTGGCAAAAGGGTCTTTTAATGTGTTTGAGTTCTCCCTGTTTGGGCCATGAGGCTGCAGTGCTCACCTGCTCCGAGTAGTCGTTGCCGTCCACGTCGTCGCTGTTGGAATGACCTCCTGGGCTCTGTACATCTATGCCATGGCTCTCCAGGATTGCTGCTTCTTCGAAAAAAGCAAATGGATCCCTCATTTATCTGATGCATTAGAGTCATTAAAAGTAACAAGGGTTTTTTTTCCCTTTTTCAGGAAGTTAGAATAACGAGGAGCGGGGTGAGTTCTTAGCCCTTTCCTCTTCACTCTCCAATATTTGGGAAGGCAGCAGAGGTACCAACAGTGGTTTGCCTGAAATCCTTCCCTGCCAGCTACCAAACTTGTCTCTGAGTAAAAATCCCTGATTTTCAGGCAATCCTATTAGAAATCAGTGTAATTTCTAAGCTACTGGAGTGGAAAAGGCATTCCCTGTCAATCTTCCCCCACAGTTTGGATTGCTAAGACTTGAGGGGGTGGGCAGTGTCTGAAAAGAGATGGGAGAAATTTCTGAAAGCACTTCAGGGATTTGAAAACACACAAATCCATCTTCCAGTAGGATCCATATATCTAAAGCTCCCTTTGGTTCTTTTTAATCTCTTTCCAAACCTCCTCCCCAGACACTAAACTCCACCCCACTTTGGACTGAGTTTGCTTTATTTCCCCATCCCTTTGAGAAGCAATTTTTACTTGTAGAAAAAGAAATTTAGTTAAACTTCAGTAACATGTTAAATGATGTAAAAAGAGGGGCTTTTCTTATTCAGAAATAAGGCAAAATAGTGGGACGTTTGAAATAATTAAAAATACTGGAAATAAGCAGATATGGATATCTGTTCACCTATGTGTTGCAAAAGTAATTCTGCAAAATTTCTCAATAAAAGCATCAAATTTTTTATGAATGGCAGGAGTTTGATGAATCCAGGCCACTGAGGGGATTTATTCTCCTTAGAATCTCTTATCCATATTAGAGGGTCCCCTTACAAGTTCAGAGTCACTTTTGATTTCCTTACAATCAGCTAAGAACCCACAGGGTTAACACTGAAGTGATTTCTGTTTTATCTTGATCATCAGCAAAAAATATGGCTTTTTTCCAGCCACTTGTCCCTGGGCAAAACCTTGGAAAGCTGTCAGGGGCAGAGGTATAACCAGGATAAACACCACACTAAGTTTGTGAACCTGCCAACCTCTCAATCTCCCTTATTTACAATTTTGAGGTTTCATTTCAGATTTGATTTTAGATACTCAAAGGAGGCAAATTTAACTGTCCTTCCACCAGCAAAATTCTCATTTTGCCTTTTCAAGCTGATCTTCCAGCAAAACTTTGTAACTGCACCACTTTTCTTGCACTGATGACAGAATTCTACAGATTACACGTATTTCACCAAAAAAATCTGGAGCAGCAAGACTCATTTTCATAATTCCTCCACATTTCTCCTGAGGCTGTCAGCACCTCTGGTGTTTTCACTAATTTATTCTTACATAATTGCCACCTCTCCTGAGCAAACCCCAAGCCTTGCAGGCAGGCTCTGTGATACATTACCAATATTGGCTCTTCTCTTGATCTCCTTCCTCCTGTTGGCAAACCAGTTGTACACTTTGAGGGAGGTAACTCGCTCCAAATCCGACAACTTTTTTCCTAAGAAAGTACCAGAGGGAAAAAATAATAGTTCAGTGTTGTTATTCACTGGGTTTCCAGAGAAGCTGTGGCTGCCACATCCCTGGAAGTGTTCAAGGACAGGCTTGGAGCACCCTGGGGTAGTGGAAGGTGTCCCTGTCTCTGTCCTGGGATTGGAACTTTACATGAGTTTTGAGGTCCCTGCTCACCCAAACAATTCTGGGATTCTATGGGATAAACCCCTGAAACACAGACAGCACTGGCAAGTTATTACAACTGAGAAAAAAGTGAATTTTACGTGGATCAAGTTCCTGTGTGCAGGTGCTGTGGCACTAACTGCCAAATATCTCCTTTTCTTCTGTTTTTTAAAAATCTGAAATACAGGAATTTCTTTGCAGCTTCAACCAACTCAATCCAGAGCCATAGGAGAATGAAGAGCTGCTTTTCCAGTTTGAGCACAAAATTGAGATTCCAAAAACTGAAATTCCAGGCACAGCCCTGCCACAAAGCCCATCCCTGGGGCTCCTTCTCCTACTGTGTGTCACAAGGGTAAAGTTCAATGATTTCCTTCAGCAGGAAAATGAATGAAGAGGTTTTGTGGTATCCCCTGCAAGCTGCTTTCCTTTCTCTCAGCCTCCAGCACCCATCACATCCTCCCAAACTGTGCCAGGACACTCAGGATCTTTTGGGAGAACGGGGGTGGATACTGGAAACCAAATCACTGGATTTTTACACTTAAACCAGAAAAAGAACTCCCAAAAACCTGAAGGCAGCTATAGCAAATGATGCCTTTTTCTGGTCATCAGTATAAAAAAGGGAAGACTGGAGGGATTCAGTATTCCAAGGACATCCTGGAAACCTCTTCAGTTGCCCTTGGCCCTATATAAAATATTCCCCATATCTGCATCCTCAGACCTCTGCAGGCTACACAGGGATGAGCCTCCCTTGCTTCTGACTCCTTCTCAAAGTTTATTTATTCAGCATACAAAACACCCATGTAATTGCAGCAATCTGCACACTTAAATAAGTTAGAAGAGATGAGACAAGTGCAAGAAAGAAAACTCTGGAAATTGATAGCTTGGCTGCTGCCTAATGCTTTGCATCAGCAGCACCACCAATATTTCACTGCTCCTTGACACGGCCTTGCAGCACTTTGTTCCAAGCTGCTCCACAAACCAGCAGCACAGCCAGGAATCAAATCCTCAGCTCTCTGGTCCTCTACCTGATGGATTTTCCAGGGAAATTTCCAGGAGGCATTAAGGAAAAAGTATTTTGCCATGAGAGTGCTCAACATCGTGGAACAGGGGCTTGGAGGTGGCAAAATTTCCTGTTTTAGAGATCCTGAAAACTGAACAATCCTATCTAAGCTGGTCCTGCCTCACCAGATGATCTCCAGAGGTCACTTCCCATCTAAACTGGTCTGATCCTGTGCTACCCTGTGACAGTCCCAGCTCTCCACAGCTCCCTGAAAGAAAGGATAACCAGGTGGGGATCCATCTTTTCTCCCAGGGAACAGGGATGGGATGAGAGGAAATGGCCTCAAGCTGCACCAGGGCAGGTTCAAGTTGGATATTGGGAACAATTCCTGCCTGGAAAGGGCTGTCCAGCCCTGGCACAGCTGCCCAGGGCAGTGCTGGAGTCCCCATCCCATCCCCATCCCACACCTGTGGATGTGGCACTTGGGGACACGGGGCAGTGGTGGCCTTGGCAGTGCTGGGGGAGTCACTGGACTCGATGATCCCAGAGGCTTTTCCATCCTGAATAATCCTGTGATTCCATGAGCATGACTCACTCCTTAGTTGCCTTCTCATTAATTTTTATTCTGGTTGTATGAAATCTAAATATATCCAAAACACAAGTTCTGAAATCTATGTAAATGTTTGGTTAGCAAAACTAAGCAAAGGCAGGTGCATCCACTAACATTACACTGAATATTCATGTTCCTCTCCCAAGTCTAACTACTCCAGAAACAGGGAAAATGCAACTTGTTGACCTAAAGATAAGGTCCTCCATTAACACTCAGGTTCTAATATGAAATCCCTGTCTGGAAGCTGTAAAATACTGAAAAACAAGAGAGCTGAGCTCCTTTCTCCTCTAAAAATCTGATTTATCAGTCAAAAGTTGATGACCCTGGAGGTCTTTTCCAACCCAAATGATTCTGTGATTCTGCAAACGTCAGTCTAAGAACCCAAGGTGCTGAAACCTCTTTGGTTTTTGGGAAGGACCCCCAGCAGCTCCTCACCTGGTTTTTGTATAACTGCATTACAGGCGTTGGCAATTTCTTCTCTCTTTGCCTCGTCGGGATATTGATTCTCATTGAAGTAACTGCAAAAAGGGGAAAAAAACAAGTTGGTTTTTTTTTAAGAAATCAGAGCATGAAGGTTCCAAAGCAGCTCCCTAAAAGGTGTCAGCTGCTGATTTAGGCATCATTCCTCCAGAGGTACCAGACACAGGGAATTTTCTGGATAAAGTAACATCAGCCTGCATTTATGAACACATGGAATGAAGGAAACTTCCCAAATCCCCCAGATAAATGAATATTAGCTCAGCATTTGGAATATTGTACAAGGACACCTAAAAATGTAGGCAATTCCATGGATATCAGAGTTAAGACTCTCAAGTGAAGCATCACACCACAGGCTTTTGACTTTGTTTATTGTAATTTATTTATTATTTTTCCTCTGACACCCCCCCAGCTTAGATGGAAGGAGCTGTGGAATGTTTATTTTGATCTCTGTTCATAAATATTTGTTAATATATACACACCAATACATACTTGTAGTATCTGTATTATGCAAAACCCCACAAATACTGCAGAGACAGATATGCTGTGGAGATGCTAGGAAATCACACAGGACAATTTCTAGAGCCAGATTATTTTTTTAAAACCACAACTTATAATTTTTCAGTTTTCCTGAGAACGACACATTGAGTACAGCACATTTCTGACAGTATTTTTTCTGGAATAATTGTGATTTTATTGTACTTTATATGCAGTAAACATCCTATAAAAGTAAAAACTGTTTCCTCTTTTACTTCATTGAACTGCTCTGCAAATTTTAATGAACTGATTTACATTCCACAGAGCTTATCAGATCTGCATTAAAACCAACAAAATGTCCTGTTTACTTCAATGGACTCTGCTAATCACACCACAAGCAGGGACTACCACTGTTTTTTCTGTAGATTATCCATAATATATAATCCTAGGATTTCTTTTATCAACTTTGATCAGCAGCAGGTCCAGCTGTTGGACAGCTGCTCTGGATTCGAAAAGAAGATATTTATTTCCTTAACTGTAGATCTTTTGGATCTAGGAGATTCAGGCATATTGAGGCAATTATTATTTTCCATTCTTGTATTTCTCATCCAGTGGATTTGGCCCAGTTACTTTCTATGGAAATCTGGATTCTGTTCCATACAGGAACTGTTTCTGTCCAAACTCTGAACACTCAGGTTGAATTTTAGGTGCCACTACTTCATCCCACTGTTCACAAAGTCATTTACTATGCCCAAAATGGGGTCCTATTTCAAAGCTGCTGCTCAGTGAGTAAGAGAAACCACAAATCAGCTCAGAGAGTTGCACCATTCATGTATTTCCAGATGATCTGCTGGAAGAGAGCAAATGGAACCACAGGAAGAGCCCAATCTTCTCTAAATGAAGTGAAGCCTCTGCCTTAAACTTTAATTAAAGTGATGGAGAAGTTGGGAGTTTGTCAGCCAGCACTTCCACTATTACAGACTGAACTAATTGCTGGAATTCAGGTGACTGTGGAAGGAAAGGAGGAGTTCCCTGACACAGGATTGCTGTCTTTGCTCAGCCTGGGCAGAATTTAGAATGAACATCATGCCCTCTGGACATGGTAATTTTAAAAGTATATTCTGCCCTCTTCCATCTCTATCCCCTTTCTGTGATTCCAGCCTTTGAAGTGATGTGTGTGTCTATCTCAACTCTGAAATTTCTGTTCAAAAGGGTCGTGTTCTGTACAAAGGTGCATTTTTTGGGAATGGAGAGCTTGGAAAACAGAGCAGGAAAAGCTTTTTTCCAGCAGTTAGTGATGGGAGCAGAAGCTGAGGATCCCAGTTCAACAGCCCCATGACAATATTTCAGCTCTCCCACCTACAGAGCACTGCCCACTGCTCAGAGCCAAGAACTATTTCCTCTTTTAAGCACCCTGAGATAAAGGAACATCAAGAGATCACAGCTGAAAACTGCTGAACTATTATTTACATGAACATATTGCCTGCCCTGGAGTCCTAACCAGGAATCCAGGGCAGCACCACATGTACCAAAATGGACATTTATGGAAGAAATTACAAAATACATAAAATTATCAATCAGGGCATCCTTGAATTGCCCATTCTTGTTGATGCAAGAAACTGAGACACCAATTAATGCAGTGAAGACAACACCAGAGGCAGCAGTGACCCTTTTCTTGTCACCTAACTCAACACTGTCCCTCTACTGAGCCACAGCCAGGCTCTTCCTGCCTCCAACAAACAGCCTAAATATTTTCTACCAACAGCAAAACTTCAGCTCATGCTTACAATTCTCTGGGATAACAGGAAATCTCCCTGTGATGGAGCAAACTTCCAGAGCTGGACAATGAATGAGACACCTCTGAAGTTTTGTGTATTCCAATCATTTCTGTGATTCAGAATGCTGCAACAGTAATTATCTCTAAACATTTTCCAACTAAGTTATAAACAATTCACCTGGCTGACATATTTTTCATCATTCTGAAACATTTTCTTTCATTTCAAACAGGAATTTCTGATCTTTTAATGTAAAAGGTCTAAGAATTTCTACAAGAAAAGCGCTTTTCACTTGAAAATTTGAGATTCTTCTCATCCTAAATCTCTGATTTATGAAAAAGCTCAAAAATCTGAGCTGTCACACAGCTGTCCAGGTCATTTTTGTGGGGATCACAGAGCCAAGGGGGTACTAGCTGGAAAGGGAACTACTGGAGCAGTTAAAACTCTGTTTCTGCAGTTCACAGCTGATTTCAGCACCTGCCTCTCCTTCCCCCTGTTGGATTATTCCTTATCCTTATTAATGATGTCACTTCTCCTTCCCCCACACATTCAACCTCCCTAGAAACTTGGCCAAGCCTCAACTTGTGCTCCCCCAAACTGAATCTTCTCCTCCAAACTGAATCCCAGGATGGTTTGGGTTGGAAAGGACATTAAGGATCATTCAGTTCCCAGCCCCTGCCATGGCCAGGGACACCTTCCACTCTCCCAGGTTGCTCCAACCCAGTCTTGGACACTTCCAGGGATCCAGGGGCAGCCACAGCTTCTCTGGGCACCCTGTGCCAGGGTCTCCCCACCCTCACAGCAAAGCATTTCTCCTCCAAATCCAACCTCAATTTACCCCCCTTCAGCCTAAGGCCATTATTGAGGCCATAATATTCCTCTCCACGACCATTTTGTGTTTTTAGTGCTTGAAGGACTGCAAGCTGCTTCATCAGAGCTCACACCTTGAAAGAAAAAGCTCTCACAGCCCCAGGTAACCCAAAATATCCAACCCTAATTGCTGATTTTCCTCCTCAGCCTCCAAATTCCCTGCACATAAACTCTACCAAAACACCACATTTCATCCCCATCCCATCAAGGTCTTGTGGGTGACAGACCCTGACACAAAGCACAACACCTGAAACCTCCCACCATGTGGCATTTGGGGACATGGTTTATTGGTGAACACGATGCTGGTTGATGGTTGGACTTGATGATCTCAAAGGTCTTTTCCACCCCTAATGATTTTAGGTTTACATGATTTTAGGTTTACATGGTTTCTGGGAAGTAGGTGAGAATAATTAAGTTTTCAAGATAGGGAAGCCATGGGAAAAAAAAAATTCAAGACTTCATCACCGACTACTTGGTTTGCTCATGTAGAAGCTGTGAAAACACTGATTTTTTTGGACTACAGCTCTTCTTGCAGTAAATTAATTATTCTGCCTCTAGTTCTGTTTCTTATCAGCCAGGTACACAGGGAAAGAATGCAGGATGTCTGAAATTCCCTTCACAGCCACAAACCTGTTCACAGTCTGAAAAGTTCCTGAAAGCTACAGATGAAAAATACGAAGCAATATGAACTTAAAAGGAAAGAAAAAAACAGAAGGAGCAGGCACAAGTAACTCCTGCAAAGGCACACTGCTTTCTAGACAAAGGGCAGCTGTCAGCTGAATACCTTCCATGAAGAAACCAAATGATCTCTTTTGTAGAAAATGACAGTGGAGGATTAAAATGAAAAGTGGTCAAATAATTTACATGAGATGAGAATCCATATGATGGTAAAGAATGTAGATATCCTTGAAGCTGTTTCATTTCAATAACACTGAAGCCTAGAAAAAATTGCAGATTCAGAGAAACCCTCTTTCTTTCAGGGATAATGTGCTTAGGACAATGATGGAGAGAGAATCCATCTCAGCCCAGGGCCCTGTAATGGAAGGAGAAGCCTCCCCCCGACTCTTCACCAAGGTGCCCCTCTCTGAATTCCTGCAGTAGCTGCCAATCTTTTTTTTTTTTCCTCCTTCTGTTCTCGAGGCTGAGATATCAGATGCATTAAGCAATGCCTCAGTAGTGTTCCTGATAATCCACAGTGGAAGTTTTGTTGCTTCCTATCAGCTTTGAAGCTGCCAGGGAAGTGTCTGAAACAACAACCACGGAGCAGTGGAAGAACGGGCAGGGTTGGTGCTTTTCCAGAGGGCTGGATAAGCCAAGAGATAAAGCCCCCCAAAAGTGATCAAAAGACCCCAAGTTGGGGCAATTCTTAGTTTATAGCATGACTTAATGGTTAAAAATCCCAAATGTGGCACGAGTTCAAAGTGGAGAGGCTCAAATGTGCTGCAGGGTAACAATTCATGGTACTGCTGCAGCTGAATCACTCTCAGGTGGGGTCACTCAGGTGTGGGGACACAGATCACCCTCACTGGAGGAAGGACAATTGACCTTGCAATTAATGGAAGGCACAGATGGATATTTCCTGAAGAGAGCAGATGTGCTGCAAGCTCACTCCCTCAGCTTTGTGTTTGCATCCCTGGGTTCCATCCCTGGGGGAGGTTTCACCTGCGAGTGAAACATCCTGGCACTCTGGTTGGGGTCTGACTCCTCTGCTGGAGACCACAGAGTCACACACTGCTTTGGGGTGCAAGGACCTCTGAAGACCCTCTAGTCCCACCCTCTGCCATGGGCAGGGACACCTCCCACTATCCCAAGTTGCTCCAAGCCCCATCCAACCTGGCCTTGAGCACTTCCAGGGATGGGATATTCATCTTCCCCAAACCTCAGGCTGCAGTCCAGCTTAACAGAGTTTAATCACAGAGCAAAGGGAATGATCCCAGCCTCTCCTTCACTCCCTTTGTGCAGGAATGGTTTGTGCCTGGCTGCCTCCCTGGCCCAGCTCCCCACACGTGCCAAGAGCAGCGGTTGTGCAGCCAAGGGAGGCGGGAGGACACGGCTGAAAAGGCAGCTGGGACTGCACCTTCCACAGCAGCTCCCAAACATCCTCTCCAAGGGATGCTGAAAGCAAAGCCAGAGCCACGGGCTCGGCCACCAGCCCAGGGATGGATGGAAAAGCAGAAGTGCCCAGCTCCCACCCCCGAGGATGAACAGAAGCCTGTGCTGTCCCCAGGGATGGAGTTCCCTGCCAAACCCTCTGGTGTCTCAAAATACACGGGGTGAAAGCTGCTCCTTTGGCTCTGATAAGATGCCTGTAATTTCAGCTCCCTATCTGGTTTCCCTCCCAAGTGTTCCTTTGCTTTCCACTGACAAGGTACAGAAAACACTCAAATGTAGTTACCTATTTATCTCTCATTAGTAGGTTTATCACCCCAGTATCACCCAGCAGCCAGAGGTCACTGTCCCAGTCTTTGTGGCTTTTAGCAGAACTATTATTCAGGCTGTCAAATCAGTGGAAATATTTCTGGAGTTAGTCTGTCATCTGTGCCTGAGATCTTATCTCGGCGTGGCATGAGACAGACTGTCAGAGAAGTGACATTCAGAGCATAATCTCATCAGAAAGTGTAATGACTGGTTTATTTCCCAGTAAATACTGGCCAAGAATATCACTAATGCCATTCTCAGCGAGGTCAGCAGATGACACCACCAGTTTTATCTGCTGATATTTCTACAGATTCCCTAGTAACGACATGGGTGTCAACTAAACCCACAATATAAAGTCATTTTTATTTTTGACAGCAAAATTAAAGCTCAAAGATATCCCCTCCACAGATAAACTCTGATGGAGCTAAGAACTCCTCCCCCCAGGACTGCAAAACATGACCAGGCAAGGATGGGAAGTGCAGCTCTCTGGATGAACTTCAGTTGAGCATTAGCTCAACCAGACCTTCTAAGCAGCAAAACAAATCTAAGAAAAAATCCCTAACCCAGAAAATCCACTGACAAATTCGATGGCTGCAGCCCTCTGATGTTTTCCTCACAGCACCATCATTTAGCCAATGGATTCCACAGGTCCATGGATTTACAGGAATGAAGAAACCACTGCAGGACTGTAGCTTGACCTCTTCTACAGCACTGACAAGAGGTCTCTCAGCAATTCTGGAATTAAGCCCAGATCTTCTGTCTGACCTGCTGAAATACCCAGTCCCAACATAAAAAATTGGGGGTTTATCCAAAGCAGAATCTACCATAACTTTAAATCACCTTTGGAAACAAATTGTAAAAATCCTCATTTAAAAAAAAGAAATTTCCTCATTCCCAACTCGAGCTTTCAAGCCCAGGGTATTGCCACACTGTTCAGGGACAGCACGGTTTTTAAGCCTCTCACTGTAAGAAATGTTTCATTCTTGGATTTCTTTTCACTGCAAGTGCAAGTCTGGAGGAGAGATCTCACCAGCACCAGATCACTTAGAATACCAGAAAGAGAGAAACTGAAATTATTTCACACCTCAGGATGTGTTTGTGTACATAAATTCCAGAGCCATGTCAGTACACATTAAAAAACCCTCACACAACAGAGCTGACTCTCAATTCTGGTTTTACAAATCGCTGTCTAAACTCTGAGAGAGTCGTTTCACTGATGTTTCTTAGCAGGAATCTCCTCTGCCACGTAGCTTAAAATGCCAAAAATACACCTTGCACGGGAGCGGGTAAAGCTGGATGACCTTCAAAGCTGATACAACAATGAGGTTTTCATTCTTTAAACATCACTTTCTCAGTATTTTGACAGCAGTCTCCAGGACCACAATCCTATCAAGCTATTAGTATTATCCTAAAATTTGTTTAGAAACAGAATTAATTGATAATAGCTCTGAAAGCCTCGTACTTGCAAAAGATAATCTGTGCCTCCTAATCTCTAGCACCCTACTGTTGAGATAATTAACAATTAAAAAAAGAATAGTTAAGACATCCGAGGTGGCGATTTACTCTTCCTTGTAATTGGATTTGGTGATAAGAGCATTTTTGAAATTACACAACAGGGCTCTTCTGAATGGTGAGATTTGGAGTTTGCAGCAATTGGAAACACACAGGTACCTCCTGCTCAAGGCACCTTAAAGACACTGACAGCTGAAATTTTGAATATCCTTAAGTTTATCCTAAAACTTACAGGTACCACCAGACTCCCAAAGTCAACAGAGTTCACTAAATTGTTCATAAAATAGAAGTAGACATTTTTGGAAGCCAGCAAGTAACCAACACATCGAGACAAGATAAAGTGAGGATTGTCCTGTGGTATTTCAATGAGTGGCTGGTGTGAGCAAACAGCACCTTCAAAGCTCTTCCTAACAAGGCATTTTAAGCATGAATAATAGGATCTCTTGTTCCCTTTTATTTACTTGAAATATTTAAATAGAGACCTCCACGCTGCAGGGATATTTATGTGCATTAAATCCTCTGGACTTTGTGAGTGATAAACAAGGCCTTTCTGCAAACAACTGTGAAACAAACATCTCATCTTCATTTTTTAACGTGGTACAGGGCAAGAGTTCTTCCTGTTGTATTTTGGATTATCTGCTCCTCACAAGCAAAGGCAAAGCAGGGTCAGCCTGGGGGTGAAACATCTCCAAGGAGGGATGAGGCCCTGCAGGAATCAGCCCTGACCCACCCACTGGGAAGGGCTGTTCTGCTGCTGGTGACCCACAATTCCAATAAAACAAACTCAAATCAACACTGAGGGTATTAAAGACACCACTCACAAGGCAACAGAGGATTCCAAGGCTTTAGATGGCAACATAAATAAATAGCAAAACTTGGATTTTACATTAACTCAAAGCGGAACATCTTTATTTGTTCTCTGGAAGGAAATACTCCACTCAGCAGAGCCAGAGCTCAGTTTTCAGCTCATCTGGTTGGGTATTCCTAGAACAGCCCATCCCTGCCTCAAAACTGTGCTTTGGTGGGAAGTTCAGCCCTGGATGTGTGTAAATAATGTCAGTGTGAACACCAAGGTCCCTCAAGTTGTCCCCACTTTAGCCCCAGAAAGGTTCTTCTGGCTGGAAGTCTTGAAGACTCCCATAGTCCCAGGCCTCTAGGAAAGGAAAAACACCAATCATGAAATTTGGGATTAAGATTAGTATAAACTGACAGCTCCCAACATCACCACCAGTATTTCTCCTCAAAAATCCACAAGTTTTTGTTTTCAGTTTCCAGTCTTGGACCAGACCCAGTTCAGCTCAGCAGAGGCCCCAGTTTCTGCTGTATTTTCAGAAAATAAAAATTGATTCAGCTTCATAAAAGGATCCTACAGGATTCCAAAGACAAGGCCAATTCCTGCAGGGTATCCAGCACCTAAAGTCAAGATTAAATCTGACTTTGGACTCAATACATGTATTTTTCCTAAAGCCCGGTACCTCCAACATCTGGGCCAGAACTGCTTTCCCATTAAGTGCTGTACAGCCAGGTAGCAGAATATGCATTTAATTTTTTAATATCCACCTATTCTGTGCCTTGTAACCTAAATACAACACAAGAGATGGACAGAGGCAAAGGAGAATGAGAAATAAAGGATGAACCCAGGCCAGCAATGCCAGTGGATTAAACCACTACAGTGCCAAGACCAACTTCAGGAGATTCTTTGTACACAACAGAGCAAAGAAGGTGATTTAAGGGAAGTTTTAAGTCATCAGGAAACTTTGGGATCCTTGAAGAATATTCCTCAAGTCTGTCAGCAGCAACATCTTTTGCTTTATTTGTTAAAGATTGTTCAGTGACCACTCACCATCCACAGGGAGAGGAAACAGCTATCGAACTTTTTCACAATTTTTTTTTTTGCCTACAGGATTGTGAACAGTTATCTTGGAAATAATAAACTCCGAAGACTCAAAAGATCATTTCATTTACAACACCCATCATGTTTCATATTACAAGAGTGCTTTTTATCCCCAAATCATCACCTCCTTTAAAAGAATTCTGAAATTGTCATTTTTCATCTTGTTCTTTAATATTATTACAAGAATTTACAGGTAGAAGAACAGCAAAGTTAAAGCATACAGAGCCAAGAACCCAGATTCAATCAATCCACAGCTCTTTACTCCATGATTTGTGCTCCCTACCCCGAGCCATGGGTTTTTCCATGTGCTTCCTCTTAAATGTCACTGTCACCCTCACCCAGATCAGCCAAGTTCCCTGAGGACAAACCTTTTAGGAGGTGTCACTTCAACAGTGCTGGCAGTAAAGCTTCAAAAACAACTGCAGAATTGTTGACCTAATAACTGAAAAACGAATTATTCTTGTAACTTTTGGACTTCAGTAAAGTATTTGATAAAGTGACAAATGGGAAATTATTCATGATTTTGGAAAAGACAAAAATTAATGTAATTGAGAGATAGGGTAGAAAGGAAACATCCAACAAAGAAGAGGCTGAAAAATTAAACTAATGGCATGGAAGACAACAGTCAGGGATAGTCCTCAAGTATCATCTTTGGAGCATTTTAAAAACAATTAATGATCCTGACAGAAAGTCTGCACATGGTGATGAATCTGCTGAGGCCAAAGTCAGAAGCCACATCAATACAGTGAATTGAAGCACCATAAAAAGTAATAGAGAATCCTAAGGGCAAGAACTAAACAGAAATTTAACAGTGCAGCATCCAAGGTCACCCACTTTGGGAACAACAACTTTGCAGGCACAAAAAGATCATCAGCTGGGAAGAGCAGTTTTTGTGAAGTCACTGTGACCAAAAGATAAAATGCAACAAAAGCACCAAAAAGGCCAAGCCTGACACAGCTGAGGATGCTGCTATTCCCAATCCAGACAGGAAAGCATTATAAAAGGCACTTCTTCTATGCTGTTGACAGAGTTCCTCACACACAGCAAAGTATTCAAAACAAATTAAAACTTACATGTGTTCCAAAGGAAAATCAAACAAATAAGAAAGCTGTGCTATCCTGGATTGCCAAAAAAAAAACCCCAAAAAAAGAATTAAAAAAGAATCTAGGATGTGGTAGTGCCTTTTGTGGCTAAAGCCCATATGGTTCTCAGATAGAACATTCTCTCAGGCTGTTTAAAGTGCTCCACAGTCTGACCAAGAGTCCATAAATACACGATGCAACAACTTAAGAGTTTGACTTTGGAATTTTCCTCCCTCACTTCTCCTGGTAATGACTCTGTTTATGACTTGTGCAAAGACCTCACATCTGTTACTGGATGGCAGAGAGTTTCCTCTGGCTGAGGTAGGGTTGGACTGTGTTCAGAGCTGAGAGTCAGCAGGAATGCTCTGCACAGCTCTGGAAAGCAGGAATGGGAAAATCCAACCGTGCTCTGGGCTGGATGGTGCTCCTGGATCCTCCTCCCTGACAGGAGCAGCAAAGCCCTGCCTGCAGCAAAGCCAGAGCTGACAAGGTGCCAGCCTGGTCCTCAATTCCTTCTGAAAGCTTCTCAGATCAGTCAGGAAGTAAATTCTGGAATTCACTTCAGGGGGTTTGTTCCAGGGGTTACATTATACAAAGACTGGGAGAATCCTGCTGTGAGGGGTCACTGTTCCCTCAGCCTGGACCTGCTCTGGGCAGCCCAGTCATTATAAACAGCCACACAAAATGCAGCCTGAACGTGCCAGGGGCCACTTCACACACTTTGTGTGACAAGCTTGTCTTGGTTTTCCCTGCCTCCTGAATCCACCTTAAAATAGCTGAGAAAATAACAATTTAGCTGATTAATACAAGATTTTTGTTACTAATTCCTTCTGTGTCCTTTAACCAGGACAGTCACAGGAACAACAACACCATGAAGGACTGAGGCAAGTCAAGACAGTTTGAAGAGAGAGAAATCACAGCATCAGACTTGTATTTTTACACTGTCCTTACAGCAGGCAGCATCTAGAGGTCTCAACATGATTGTAAAGAGCAAAAGGTTCTGTGTATGAGCTGAGCACCAGCCCTTGACTCACATAACTTGTGCCCTAAAATGACTGGCATTAACAGTTTCATTAAATAAAGTTCTGCAAGGTGAATTATTTATACTGGATACAAATAAAGCTGATATTTATGAAATTCACAGCAATTAACACTCCCATGACTAAACTTCATTTGTTAGTTCTGCATTAAGCAAAACATCTCATTTGGAAAAGAATTCCAGCTCCTCACATACATAACTGGGTCTAAATCAGCTGTAATTCTTCAGGAAAGACTATTCCAAGAAGAGATATTCTCAATCAATACACAAAAGTCATCAGCAAAAAACCAGATGTTAGGCTGGAGGTGAGAGAACAACAGGACTCAGATTCAGCTGCCTGTGTAAGCTGGAATATTCAGCCTGGAAATGTGGAAATCAGCTCTGCTTGGGTCCCCACTCACCTGCCCCAGGTCACTAAGAATTGAATGTAAGAATAGGAAAGGTCCAGAGAAGAGTGACAATTAATATTATTAGAGGCAAGGGAAGCCTTGGTGTCTGGGAAGAGATAAGAGAGTGACTGTTGAGTTCAGAGAGGAGATGAAGGAGCAGCACACTGATAGCAGCACATACAGAGAATGATCCTGGATAAATGCAATGTTCTGCCTTTTTCTTTCTCATGATACTCATGCTGAAGGGACCTCTGACTTTTTAAACACATTTTAGCATATAAAATGAAACTAGGTAATTAGTCCTCGGGAAGTACCCTGAAGACCTTAGCAGGATTTAGAAGGAATTACATATTTATGTGAATAATAACAATGCCCAGAGCTGCTATAGCAGGATTAAAAATACAGGATAGGAGATAAGAGCTTTTGTCCACAGGCACATGGCTGCTGGCCAGGTGTGAACCAGGCTCAGGATGGACAGGACAGGTACAAGGAATGATAAACACCATCACCATCATCACCTGGGATGAGATCCTGCTCTTCACCTTCATGAGCAGGGGGACAGAACACTGAGGATCTCAACTGGTGCTGGAGAAATGCAGCAGAGCATCTGGACTAGAGGAGAGTTCCCATTCCTAAAATGTGGGTTTCCTGCACCAGCCAGTGCTGTTACAGATCAGACTGACAAAGCTGCTTTTTCAAAATGTTGATTTCAGTTATTCTGACCTTGGTAGATAGAAGAATTTTATCTGAAGTCTGCTGCAAGGACCTGCCCCTCCCACAGATCATCTTTTTATTATTTTTAAGAGAGAGAGAGAGAGAGAGAGAGAGAGAGAGAGAGAGAACACAAAGATACAAAAGGCATCTGAGCTCTCTAGAAAGCAAAATAACTCATGAGGTGCTGGATCCTTGAAGAGACCAGAGTCTGGTGAGGCTTTGGACAGACATCCTTGCATTCTATTTTACTGCCTGCAATCTGCCAAACAACTGGGATTTGCTTACAGCTGATTAGAATAGGAAGCTTGTATATTATGCATGTCTGAGAGGGAACAGAGCTTGATCTAATGCAAAATAAGGCAGATCCTGTGTGCCAAGCAGAAAATGGCTGCTCTTGCATTTTATGAAGACACAGAGCAATGACCCTGAGCCAAACCACTTGGACCTTCCCAGAGGCAGATGATCTTGCCTGTGTCTGCATGGTGAAGTGAACTTTGCTGGGTGCCTTTGCAAAGTGCCTTCCCTCACATCTCGAAGCATTTCAGGAACACAAACAGCAAAGATCCTAAAAAAAACCCCATTCCCTGCATCTCAAAGGACTTAATGAAGTTGAACCTCCCCCTGGAAGTTGCTGACTAACAAACACCTTCTGACAGGATTGAAAGAGCTGGAAAAAATATAAAGAAATCACCTGATGTTGCTCTCTGCATTAAGATCAAGTATCTCAGAACCATCCTGACAGATTTCAGCTAATTTGCTCCTGAGAAATGTTCTGTAGCTCCTGTAGATAACCTGCTTAGTGCTGTGCCATTCCTGAAGTCAGGGAGTTTTTCCTAATGCCAATAATCCTTGGTAACCCAAGAATCAGAGCCTTTTGGCACTTTTCCCTTGGCTTGACTCATCTCCCAAGCTGGTAGTGGATATTTTACAGCTGAGAACAGCAAGTCACCAAAAGGTTCAAGGACACCTGAGGGTCACAGGGACAGCAGGGATAATTCCCAGCCCTCCTCAGCTCCCAGCAAAGCCAGGAAAAGACGAGCAGCATTCCTGAGCCAACCCATGGACGTGGTAATATTGATGAGAAGCTGCTGTTCTGTTTCTAACAATGCAGCAGCCTAATGGAAAGGGCCAAAGGACATTACTTCCTGCTCTGTTGTCAGCTTGGAAAAGGAGAAACGCAATGAATCCCAAACTTAAATCTCCTCCAAAGCCTTGCACAGGAAACTTAGATCCCCTATGGGGCCGGTATTAAGGTTCTGCTGGAAGCCATAACTAAGAGTAATGGGATGAAATTAACTAAGAAAATTTCCTAACTGAATTTCAGGAGCTAATAGAGCTCTGGTGTTCCCCAGGGAAGCCGTGGAAGCCCCGGTGCTCGGGAGAGCTGCAGTAAAAGAGCTTTCACAGTCGGAAGGATTTCTAATAAGGCACGTCAGGCCTCATCTCACTCGGGGCCAGGACCATGCCCAGGGCACTGCCTGGGATCAGGGTGGGATCAGCCTCTTCCAGGAGGGGAAAAGGAGGCTGAACCTCCCAGCAGCACGATGGGAATGCAGCAGGGATTGGTCTCAGCATGGAGATGACCTTCCTCAGCTTGGGTCTGTTTTGGAGGGGATATAAAAGCACTGCTGGTTAAATCAGGGTTTGGCAGTGATGGCATGGTAATGATGGAATTATGGAATGGTTTGAGTTGGAAGGGACCTTGAAGATTGTCTTGTTACAACTCTGACACCTTCCTACTGCTAAATTCATACAGATAGGGGTTTTTTTTCCCCCAGCTGAAATGTAATTTCATTCACCTGGTTTTTGTCTTAAAAATGATAAAATTATTTTGGGTGTGAAGAGACCTGAAAGCCCTTCCAATTCCACCTCATGCCATGGGCAGGGACACCTTCCACTGTCCCAGGGTGCTCCAAGCCCTGTCCAGCCTGGCCTTGGGCACTGCCAGGGATCCAGGGACAGCCACAGCTTCTCTGGGAATTCTATTCCAGCCCCTCTCCACCCTCACAGCCAAGAATTCCTTCCCAATATCCCACCCATCCCTGCCCTGTGGCAGTGGGAAGCCATTCCCTGGGTCCTGTCCCTCCATCCCTTGTCCCCAGTCCCTCTCCAGCTCTCCTGGAGCCCCTTTAGGCCCTGGAAGGGGCTCTGAGCTCTCCCTGGATCCTTCTCCTCTCCAGGCTGGAAACCCCTAACTCTCTCAGAGGAAAGGTGCTCCATCCCTCACATCCTCATGGACCTAATGCTTTCCTGTTCCTTGGAAAAATCAGAGGACCCCTCTTCCACAATGCCAGCACAACTGTCACTATAACCAGACTTCTAAAGAAACCAGGAACTCATCCAACTCAAACCAAACAAAATCTGAATAAAGCCAAGCAGACCAAAAAAACTCCATGGAATCACCATCTTTTTGTTAAAACTTCCCCTTCCTGGTGCTCCCAGCTGTGCATTCCTGTCCTTTGCCCCAGGACAGCCCTGGCACAGCCTCAGTGCACAGCAAGCCAAAACAATTCAGGAAAATGCAGGGGGAAATAAAAAGGATTTATTTTTTTCCTGAAGCAGGCTGAATTGGCTGCTATTTCCATCAGACAAGAAACATCTCTGGCACAGCACAGGGTGGCAGGAGCAGGGAAACTGAGGAGGAGGAATTGAGAAGGGTGGTGAGGCAGGGTAACACCTAAGGATGAGCTTGTGACAAACTGTTAATTCAGCTCAGCTCCAGCACGAAACTGTACCCCCCTATCTTGGGAAATCTAAACCCATTTCTCTTCTGATTAAAGCCAAGTGAAACACCTGACTCTGTTTTGCCACCTATGAAATGGGGATGATGGGGATCTATATCATCTCAGTCTTATTTCATCCAAATGCACCTTTAGGAAAGGAGCTTCAGAAGCACAGACAAGTGTTAAAATAAAAAGCCAGAGCCATAAAATCAAACCAAATAACCAATCAAACCAAAGCAAAGCCCCTGCTCCCTAGACAAACTGAAATACATTCAACTGATGAATTATTCATTTTTGTTTAGGGCAGAATTTACAGTTATTTTAATTTAATCTTTGGATAAAGCATATACTTAAAAAACAACACTCGACTCTCCCCCTCAGTCTTTAGTGGCACTCATGAAAAGTGCCTTAAAACAGGTATAAGATCATGGATTCTACTGCCAATCTTAGTTCTTTTTTTGCCTGAAAAAGAAGATAAACCTCTACTCCAACATATGATTAGAGGAGAAGCATAAATCACTGGGGGGAAAAAAATAATAATAAAAAATACAGACTGACAAGACAACACAGCTTCATTAAAAAAAGAGAAAGCCCTAAGGGAATTTTCAACTTCATACTTCTAATGAGAGGGGTTGAAAAGAAGAAGCAAAGCAGAGAAGAAGAAAAAAAAAAAACCAAACCCCAACATTATCTGTGGGACAAGACATAACAAAAAAAGAACACGAAAGTGAACCAGAAAGAAGCTTTCAAGTTTAACCTCGGGTTTGCACAGAAAGGATCTTGCAGTCTTAGCTCTGCTCCCAAAGGAGGGCAAAGCCACACAACAACATTGACACACTCAAAACTCAGCACATTCCATGAGCAGGAGGCTCCAGAAGAGAACAGGTCAAGGTTGGCATCAGTAGCACTGCAGTTGTCTGAACCACACCTAGTCTGCAGTTAAATATAGAATTTTACTTTCTGGAACCACTGCTCCTCTTAACCTTCAGAGCATAAATATTCAGAGAGATATCTACAGAAAAATAAGAAAATAAAAGGATAAAGAGACCCAAATCTATTGTCCAAAAAAATCTAAGACCAGGGATTAATAAACTACCCTGGGAGGATTCCAAAAAAGCAGTAAAGGCTGGAGAATTGAATTACAGAAACCACAAGCAGCATCCTGGAAATCCAGTATAAACCAATTAGTTCCTTTAATACACATACCCTTAGGTATGAGACCCTTAGGTACATCAGACATTTCAAGATATGGCCCTAACTCTAATCTTCATTCTATCAGGTTGGCACCAATATCATAATTAATTGAACTGGAATTTTTTGTTGATTTCAATCTTTTAAAAAAAGAGAAACTACCCCTTCAACCCTGACCCTTCTCATTCAGCTCATGGATCAAATCCTGACCAGTGCTGTGCATTTGCAAGTGGAGAGGCTGCTCCTAACAAGCAAATCCCTCAAATTTTTGCAATCACATTCAGATTCTTCCCTTGAAGTGCTCTCAGCTGGTTTGACGCATGGACTTTTAGCAGCTCCAACTTTTACCAACTGAATCCAAGACAAAAGCAAAAGCAGGGGGCACAGTTAAGTGATGGAGGAGGTCAACACCTTTATCCTCACCCAAAAAAGTGTTTACACAGCATCACAGCAGCACTTCAGAGGGAAGGAGGAGTTTTGCAGAGGTTCCACTAAGGATTCCACCCTCTTATCTTCAGGCATTAAAACTAAACCACCAAAGTTAGTTCTAATTGCAGGAGGCAGCCAGAGAGGAGGGTGCACAGAACCCTCCACTGAGTGCATTAATGGGATGGAATTGTCTCCTGGATCTCTGTTTCTCCTTCCTGGACAGGTATCAGCCCAAATGAATGAGCACTTTCCTGAGGTTCCCAGAGCAGCAGCTCCAAAGCAGCTCCCTAAATCCCTGTGTGCACCAACACCAGAGCCAGAAGCTGCAGGACACACAAACCCAGTGCACTGAAAGTTGCATTTCATCAGGGAAAACAGTCCATTAAACTGAGATGCCTCCACTCCAGAGTCAAAACTTAATCCTGCAGAGGAAAATGCAAATTACCAGACAAATGGCACCAGCCCACAGGCAATGCCAAACACCAATTTAGTGGCCAAATGCTTATTCCTGACCCTGGGGCATCAAGGGAACCTGATCTGCTTGGGTCAGAGGGGTCTGGTTACCTTCATCCTGCTGCTGTTATGAGTCATATCATGGACAAGCCTGGAAAACTCCAGTGACCTGTAAGTGAAATTAGTGCCTTTTTCCCAAGGGCTCCCAGAGGAGCATTTTTCTCCCATTCTTTCAAAACTTGTCACATAAAACAGCTCATCCTTACAGCTCAACGAGGCCCATTAAAGCACCACAGTTAAACAACCAAATTCCCAGCTTGCTTTATGGTGTAGCTTTATTGTCACACACCACTTTTACTGTGTTCTTGCCTCGAGTAAAACTCCTCAGCTTTGCTTCCCAGTACCCCACACAAGGCTGTGAAACCCAGCACCCACAGTGACCCAGCCAAGGGCTTGGCAAATTAATATTAAGGATTAAGGCAATGTGGCAGCAAGCAGAACAAGGAGAAAACCCCAGCTGCCAAGACCTTCCAGAGCACAAGACAGAGAACAAAACCAAGAACAACAAAAGAAGAAGAATTTAATGAAAAATCAGACTGAGTGATTATGTAGCTGCATTCACAACTGGATGATTTCCAGTGTGAACACCAATTCAGTTCTTTCAATACCCAAACCCAATCCCACACCTTTCTAACAGCTGTACTAAAACACTACAGATTTTTTAACTTCTAGAGTGTCCCAGCAGAGACTGGCTTGAGGAGAGAGGTGGATGAGGAAAGGGTGGCTTGCTCAGCTCTCTATCAGCAATTTCCCCAGCAAAGGAGCCTGAGGCACAATCAGGGTTCAAACAGCAAATAACAGCAGTTACTGCACTTTGGGCCAGACAGAAACCAAGAAGAAAAACAGCCATGCCCAAAACCAGCTATGCCCAAAGAACTCTAATTCTACTCCAAATAAGCATTTCACACATTGATATGGTGCTGCCCTGAAGGCACACAGAGCTGGGGTGGTTCTGTCCTGCTGCACACACAGCCAGGACAGGCACACAAGCGTTTCAAAGTGTTAAAGATCCCATCCTGCCCCTTGCTCTGCCTCTGTGGAGGGGGACACTAGAAAAACACACTATCAGATCACAGGACTTTGCATTAGATGGGTCTGACAAAGCAGAACAGATTTCAAACATTTACATTATTTCCTTTGGGGAAACATCCAGGCAAAGCCAAAAATATCAATGCAGTCCCAGGCCAGAACAGGGAAACAAACACTTAAGTTACTGGTTCCAGTCCTGCAGAGACACACGAGTGTGTCCAGCTTGTGTTCCTGAGGGAGCTCAGGATTTCAGTCTTAGCTCAGGCAAAAGATGCTCTCCTGCTCCTAATCAGCTCCCAAGACCCCTGTGCAAGCAAGAGGAAAGGGAAGCTTTAAAGAAATGGTAAAAGCACATCCTACAAATCTCCTGGCTGAGGTCTCACTGGGGTTGCAGACCAGGGAGGAGCGTAACACACACAGCCATCCAGTCCTGCCATGGCAAGGAGGTTCCTCAGCTCTCACAGGGGAGAAAGCTCCTCCCAGCCATTTAGTCCTGGACAGAAATAAGCATTCATCCCTAAACTACATCCAAGTTCCCCAGCCCTTTTCTACTGTACAACATTATCCACAAAAGAGACATTCCTGTAAGCAGAGGGAAAGGCAAAGCCTGCCTGGGCTCAGAGAGGTGAGCTGGGAGCTCTAATGATCACCTGCCACTCTGCATATGGATTTGAAAGATCCACTTTGCTCTGTGCTGCTCCCAGCTCCTCTAAAAGGGCTCTAAGAGCCTTTTTGGACCAGGAATCTGCTGCTTGTTAGGCAAAATTCTGCACCCTGAACAATTACAGAGCTGCTGAAATGCAGGTATCCACTTTAAAACACCACGAGGCATCAGGAGGACAAGTCAGGAAAATGGGGAAGGAGAAATGCAGGATGTAAAGAGCTTGCAGGACACCCCTAGAGAGCCTGGATCAGGGTAAGTGAAAAAGTTTCTGCAAAAGCAAAGGAAGAGCTGAACACCAACACTCTCAGACTAAGCTAAGGACACGACTTACAAAATTAAAGAGATACTGTCCAGAGCAGTGTTACAATTCTTTAAACAACACAAGAGGCAAAACAGCTCCTCCTACTCCAACACCAACCAAATTCTCCCAGGCTTGCACAAGCCTACAACACATCCATGAAAATGACACTGGTGCTCACCAGAGCAGGGGAAAGAACCCTTATCTTGGCTTAAAACTCCAAAAGCCCCTCAGGGAGCCACCACGTACCTCTCCATAACAGCCAGGCACTCCTTTCTCCACGTGAAGCGACTGCCTCGCCGTAGCCTGAAGGTCCCAGAGGTAGCTGTGACTGGGGGAGGTGTCTGTCTCCATTCTGGCTCTTCTATTGGCATGGGAGCAGGTCTCATGCTTAGTGTAGCCCCTAAGGACAATAAACACTGTGTTTCCCAGGGGGTTAAAAGTCAGGCCCATCCTCTCACTCCTGCTCGTGAAAAAAAAAAAAAAAAGACAAGACAGGTGATGAAAGCATTCAAACTGGAAAAAAAAAAAATAAAGTATTATCAAAGACACCTTAAAGAGACACGAAGCCAGCTAGAATTCCCATTTTCCAACATCCAAGGCACAAGGGGGTGACTATGGAAATGTAAGGAGTTGATTGGCACTTAGGAAAATCTGTCCTGTCTTCATCAAGAGGAAAAGGATCACACAGTAAGGGTAAACTGTGCCCCAGCTGGGATTTATTTTGGTTGTGCTGCCACCTCAGCTGTCACAAAATAGGAAATAGCAGTTTCTATTTAATTATACAGCAGTCTCAGGAAGCAGAATGGAAATTTATACCAAAGGTATTTCAGTGTGTCCAAAGAGCTGAGGAAATACCTGAAGCAGCTCCACCAAGAGAAGCACACCCTGAGGCCTGGGCAAACATGGGCTCACGAGTGCCAGGGTGCCTGAAAAATCCACTGAAAGCAGATTAACATCACAACCTTCCTCTCCTGCTCCCCTTCTATGGATGTGTTTCTCCTTTCTGTGAGTCTGAGCTGGAAAGCATCAGGCACAAGACAGGATTTGGCAAGATGCCTTCAGGAAAGGCCCCTTTGGAACTTACCCCGATCCTTTCCACAACAGCCTCTCAGTTAATAAATCAAGATAAATCAAGACACACTGGGGAGATCGATCTTTCCTCCATCCCTTGGTGAGGATGGGAACCTGGGATAGGACACGAGGACAGAAACCAGGGTGTGTTCTGAAGGACAGCTTTGTGCTCAGTGACTTCCCCTGCAGGGAAGAGAGAGCTGTTCTAGTGTGCAAAAAAGAAAAAAAAGTTTGTATGAAAAGATAAATCACCACCTCTACCCCACAAGCATCCTGAGTTCCAGTGAATTCCTGCACTGAGCCAGCCTGGACAAATCCAGGGGATTTAGGCACACTCAAGAGCAGGGCTGTGACAGCAAACCCCTTTGGGGGCTCAGCTCACTGAGAATGGTTGGATTTAATCATCAAAACAAGCAGTGTTAGTGAAATAACACTGCTCCTCTAATACACAGCAGAGTGAAAGGGTCAAGGGAACGTAAGAGTTTAACCAATAAACAAACTCCTACAGCAAAAAAGCAAGAAATGAGGTATTTAGGCACTTGGCTGTGCTCCTTTCCAGAAATGCACCCGGAGCCTTTTTCCTTCCTGCCAGGGTCTTGCATCTGTGTTAGGTAGTAGAGCCCAAAATAATTTACAAATGTTCCCCAGGAGGAGTCAGTAGGAAGTGAAGCCCACAATCTCTGCCTTGCACACACAGGGCACGGTGCCTCTCCCTAATTCCCAGCTAACGAGCCTACACAGATTACTTGGTTCCATTGAAACATGAAATATTTCCTATAGTGCCAATTTACTGGGAGGCCATTTCAAGGAGAGCTCCTTATCTAGTCTTTCTGCTACTTGCACAGTTTTTAGGGGGTTGGGTGGCTATCAACTTGCCAGGCTTTAGATACACTTTAAAAACTTCAAAAAATTAAAATTTTAAAAAGAGACAACGGAGAAAAGGAAAAGAGATTAGCTTTCCCAGTATTCTGTTAGCAATATACTTTCCCTACCTGAAGATTTGATTTCACAGGGAGAGTACAGGAGTATCAGTGATGCCTCACATCAAGGTAAAAGATGCAGAGTCCTTCCATTAAATCTACCCAAGATTTTTCAGACAAAGGTTGAAAAAAAATCTGCATTGAAAGCATAAATTTCCTGCTGCTGCTACAGGTATGTTCACATACTGAATATAATACATTTTTCTTGTTTTAGTGGCCTTCCTAGATCAATTTAGCCATTTCTCTTTTCTATGGGGTAACATCAATATCAGCAGCAGATAAGAGAGGAATATGCTAAGAATTACAAGCAAGTGCCCCCACCCAGCAAGAGAGGAGGATCTGAATGCATAAACAGGCCCAAAATGGGCTTGGATGAACATGTGGAAAAAAGGGGACATGGGATGCTTTGAGGACCCTTCCAGGACCTAAATGGGCTCCAGGAGAGCTGGAGAGGGGCTGGGGACAAGGGATGGAGGAACAGGACACAGGGAATGGCTTCCCACTGCCAGAGATGGATGGGATTTTGGGAAGGAATTGTTCCCTGGGAGGGTGGGGAGGCCCTGGCACAGGGTGCCCAGAGAAGCTGTGGCTGCCCCTGGATCCCTGGCAGTGTCCAAGGCCAGGTTGGACGGGGCTTGGAGCAACCTGGGATAGTGGAAAGTGTCCCTGCCCATGGCTGGGGGGTGGAATGAGATAACTTTGAACCCAAATTGATGATTTATGACGTGCACATTTGATAAGGAACCTATGGAGCTTTTCCTCATCCATCTCTCTTCAACGAGCTCCCGTTTATTCTGCTGTTCCAACATTCCATCACAATCTTCTCGCCACCCAGCTCCACTTCTTTATAACTTAGCAAGTTACATCCTAGTCACCAGTTCAGATTCTTTTTTTAAACCCCTCAAACAGCTTTTAAGGAGAAGTGAAACTCCTCTCCTGAGCAGACAGAGTGGAGAAAATGCACCACGAGGTTTTCAGTGTGTGCATCAAACAGCAAGACACCTCTGAGGGGTGCAGAGGTGAAAAGCCTGGGAAGAACTCCTTTCACACACAGAAATGAAAGGAGACAGCTCTCACTCCCTGCCAGTGCTCAGCACCTTTTCCTACAGCACTGGGTTTTCTCTGTGAATTTTTTCTGTGTGACTGAGGATGCTGAGGGCAGGTTTGTGGGGAGAGGAGGCTGGAGAGGTGCTCTCCAACTGGAATGCAGCTCTCTCCACGTCCTAAATTCCTCCTGGCCAAGGCCTGCACATCCCAGACACCACCCTGAAGGAAGGGAGCTGCTCTAAGAGCATCACATGCACTCACTGCTCCCCATCCCAGGGCTCAGGCAGGCCCTGCCACGGAACGGTCACAGAAAGCCTCAGGCATCTCCCAGCTCCAAGAAACCATTTCCTGGCAAGTTTTCATTTGCAGCGAGTACCTACTGTACATTATCCTGATAAGAACAGATGCCTCTCTGTATTTTTAGCCAGGCTGACCCCAGATCACACAATAAACACCTCTCAGTCAGGGTGAGCCGTGCTGGATTGAAATCAGCAGCAGCACAAGGTTCCCTACAGAGCCCAGGGCAGGGAGGGAAAGGGGCAGAGCAGGGGCTGTTTGCTCTGCAGCTCTGTGGAACAGCACATCACCAAGCACCCCTTCCCAGGGCAAACCTCATGGGACAGCCAGCCCCTGATTCTGGGTTGGTTTTTCTTTCACAGCTAAACAAGAATCACTATGAAAGTAACAGAAGAGATGCCACGTCTGGGTAATAACTCCCTTTCATTCTCCCTTTTGTTCAAGGAGGAAGAGCCCATGGTTCTCTCCAAGGTGATCACAGCTGCCTTCCTATTAGAGAAGAGTGGCAGAAATAAATGCCCAGCTCAAATGGAAGCGGTCTGTATCCATCTGTAACTTTCACACATCATTTCGAGGTGCCAGCTTCAGTTTGCACTAGGCAGAGGCAAGAGACAAGCTGAAGTTACTCCATAGTAAACCTCCCACATTGCCCAACACCCAGTGCCAGGGAAACTAACCAGGCTAACAACTACCAATCTAAAAAATAAAAGTTATTTATTTAAAACCTGTGGGCTCTGAAAAAACCAGTCAGAACATTGCACGGCATTACTGGCTTCTGAAATATATAAAATTTATCTATTGCCAAAATGCTCTCAGTCCTCCACAACACACAGGACACACAAGTGATGCCTGTGGGAAAAAAAGCTCCAGCTAAATGAAAAGCATCCCTATGAATTGGATTAAAGGCATTTTAAAAACCAGCATTTAGCATTGACTCCTTCCCTCCAACAGAAAAACTGCCTTTCACCCCAACTGGCAACTCCTTCCAGGAGAATTTACAATCAGTAGCACACTGGAATTCACAGCATTGCCATTAACTCTGACATCACTCCTACCAAGAAAACGTTGATTAAGACATTTTTTTGAGCAAGATTATTGCACACAGTGGGACAAGTGGGTGTTTTTTTCCTGTTCCATGAGACTTCAAGTCTCCTTTGCAACGTTCCAGTCTGGTGCTGTCTGCACACCCACCAGCAAGGACAGGAGAAATGCAGAAACTGCCCATGCAAACCAGCAATCAAACCCAGGCAAATAACAAACAGCACATTCAGGAGCTCAAAGCCAGCTGGAAAAGAAAGGAAGTGATGGAATTGCTGAGCCTCTTCCATACAGGACCAACATCTGAACAGCAGCAATTCCCTAAAACTGCCCAGCACCAAGTCCTTTGGTTGGCAGATGCAGCACTGCTTGTGGATGATTTAAAGCATTACATAGCACATTTAAAATAAAGAAAAATACAATGTCTTTTGATATATTTGTAAGCTTGCAGAAGAACAGTAAAAGACAGGCTGTGCTGTGAGGACCTGAAGGCAAGGTCACCCACAGGGAAAGGTCTCATCTGTATCCAGGAGATGGGAAAGGGAGATAAAAGGTGAATTCTACAAGTTGTACAGAAAAACTGGCAGAGCCAAGGGAAGGTCTGCCAGGAGATCTCCAGTCCTTTCCACACAAACTATTCTCCCTTTACAGTTTAGAAATTGATTATATCTGCTGTCCTAGATCTTCAAAAGTGTTTCAATTTTAAGTTTTCTTTCCATTACTGCACAAATTCAGTCAAAAAATTGATGTACTCTGAAGATCCAGTTTTTCAAGATAAGGAATCATGGGAAGTGGGGAACCAGTAGTTCCCAAAGGTCTCACTTTGCCCACTGGTAACTTAAACCTTCAGGTTCTTCTGCACAGAGACCTGACTCTCCCTCAAAGGATTGAGATGTCCCTCCCAGCAGCTGGAATTGGAAAAGTTGGGATACATGAGAACAGAAAGCCAAATGCCACCTCTTAGTAAGAGAGCAACTAGAAAAAAAACCATTGCAGTCATTGAATCTCTCAAGTTTCTTCCTAGGAGGACAATCTTTCACACCCTACAGGGAGTGTGGTGATGGCATCACTTTTTTGGGAACATGGCAAGAAGCTCCACTGATTTCCTCCTTTTCTGGCTCTAAGGAGGACACCAGACCAGCTACTCTGTCTACCAATCACAGGATACTGTAGGTAGTACCCAAAACTTCAGCTCCAGATTGGTTTTGTAGCAGTGATTTAAGTCCTGGATCCTCTGGACAAGGTTGGTACCTCCCTTTACACCCTTGTTCACAGCCACGTTAATTTTTCTTGGCTACCTGGTCTGACTTGCAATATAACAGATGGCTATAATTCAAAGGAGTGGATTATCCTACAATGAATAAATAAATACAACCCCATTTTCCTCAGGTAGATTTTCCCAACAGCAACAGGAAAACTGAAGGTTCTTCCCTCTACCTCAGCCTCTAGAAAGAAACCAAATGCTGTCTGGTTCTAAAAGGAATTTAAGTGCATCCAAATAGTCCCTTGGCTTAGGCAGAGGAAACAATTTGCCTTTTACACTCCTTGAAAATGCTGTTTGAGATCCCTCATTGGGAAAAAGGTTACACTCAAACAACCACTCTTCAAGGAGTTTTTCCATGTCTAAAGCAAAGCAGAGTTAACATTGATTCATTTCAATTTCAGCCATAACCCTCACTGGAAAGTCTTCCTTCCTTAGACACCTCTCAAGAGCAAAAGGACAAATGAGATGTGAGCTCATTGATATGGGGGATAAAAAGGAGGTAAAGAGGAAGAAGAAAAGATTTTAAGAGCTAAGCTGAAGAAGGGTTCTGTTATTGGCACAAAACACCATTTCCTAAACAGCTTCATGTGATACTGGAAATAAAGGATGCAAGGCTGGGAAAAATCCACAACACAAGGTTTTATCTGGAGAGGTTTTTGGTGGTTTTTACACATTCCAAAAACTCTCAAGTTTTCTGCACTACTTTGGAGGCAACACCTTCCATCAAAGGGAAATGTCTGGGAGTTGCTTTGTAGGGTAAAACCTGAGCTTTTCCAAGCAGCTGGTACTGGATGGCTGCACCTTCCAGGAATTCTGCTGATCCTCAGTATCACAATTCCAGCCAGTGCAAAAAATCAAGGCTTCCTGGCACTTTTATACTTTAAAACAACTTTAAGACAAAGAAGCATCAACATCTTAAGACGCTTAACAGAAAAACCAGGCCCAGCTTTCCCTCTGAACCCACTCAACTTAAATCTGAATTATTCTCAGGCCAACTGCCAGCTGGAGCCTCTTGATTTTCAGCTTACACACAAAGCAGAAGTTTTGAGACTCTGTTTCCACTGGAATTTTTCTTAATAGAATTCTGGATATTGAAGCCAAGTTCACATTAGAGAGTCTGAGTTTTAAATTCCTTAAAACAATTACACAGTTAATTTAATCAAGCCATTGTTTAAAGGAAATTAAACGTAAATATTTTGATCTTTACAATAAAACTGTTAAAAGGGAAAAATAAGAACTGTGGTCAAACAGAATCTATGGAGAAGAACAATGCAAGGAAATTAATTCAACTGTGATTTTCAAGATTGCTGGTTCGTTAAAGATAATGAGGAGCTTTACTTCTCTTTTTGTATTCAAGATCTATTTTGAGATTTGGAGAAGCAGGTGGGATTTGAAAGACACATCTCCAGCTTATCACTGTAACTATCAACATGTCATCCATGAGCTTGAGATCCAACCCCAAACCCTCTGAAGATCCTCTCTGCCAAACTGTGTGGGATTTTTTGCTGCAACTTTATATTATACAGCCATTATTAATGTTTTTGTTCATTCTGAAGAGCCTCAGCTTCTATTTCACATTAATTGACTACAACTTTGCTGGCTGCTGCTGATCCCAGATTTAGTGAGTGGTGGGAGGGCAGGACAGGTATTTGTGGCTGAGAGCTGGACAGCCAGCCATGGATGAGGCAGCTCTGCACCCTTTTCTGGAAAGCAAAAAGCAGATTCGTTCCTACCCTCCTAAAAATTAACCTGGTCAGAGGGAGATCCTTTGCAGTACCCCAGACCTAGAAGTGAATGATCAGTGCTAATAAACAAAAGGCTTCCATTCTATAAATAAACAGCAGGAGATGTTTAGGCTGCATTTGTTTACCAGGATTTGTCTTCTCAAGCTGGTACCATCTGTAAAATGCCCTTTTCTTTTGTTCACTCAGGTCTGACCCCTGCTGCAACAGCCAATGGGAGATCCGGCTCTGACTGATACCTGCAAAAAGCAGAACAGAACAAAAACAAAGAGAAAAGTTCTTCTTTACCAAACATTTGTGAGTGGTTTATCTACTGATAAAAGGTGGTGTCTTACAAGGCCCAGGAACTTGGGATGCTTCAATCCCAGAAAAAAGCAGAGTTGAAGCTTCCCTGCTCCATCCCAAGCTGTCTGAATTTCTCCCTGGGGTTAAGTTTAACCTTACTCAAGACACACCCTGGAATCTGCACAATCAACCCACAGACAAAGAGGGTAAAAAGTGAGAAGTCAAAGCTATCACTGATTGGAATTGTCCACAACTTCTTCATCTGTGAAATGGGAACAAGTCCCTTCCCCACTATTATATATAAATAATGATTGTCAGGAAATCCTTATCGTGCAATGCTTGAATAAGAAGGGAGATAAACACAGAAAACAGTTTATGTGATATAGATCAAATCAGCCCAGAAATGGAACAAACCAACTGTCAGCAGCTGTAACAATGGCCAGAAAACAAACCAGAAAGGGCAGCTATCTGTCAGCAAAGCACAAGCCAAGCTCAAGGTACCCAGGCATGATTAGGGACAAAACATTCCAGTTTTTAAAGCAAGACTTCTAAGAAAACAGTAAAAAGGGGGGAAAAAAATTCCTAGGAGTTAATACAGTTAATTCCAAAGTGTGACAGAGAATGAAGGATCAATGCAGAAAGGGGGAAAAGTGATCAGCACAGGAATTAAATAAAACCAAGAGATTTCAAAGTGCACGAAGAGGTGAGCAATAGGTTCATCTGAAAATGTAAAAAATGCAGTTTGCTGAGTAACTGAAGCAGTACTTCACAACTCCCTGTGCCTTCCACAAGGCC
Source organism: Chaetops frenatus (assembly GCA_013400775.1). Classification (NCBI taxonomy): domain Eukaryota; kingdom Metazoa; phylum Chordata; class Aves; order Passeriformes; family Picathartidae; genus Chaetops; species Chaetops frenatus. Next base: position 137,198 of record VZTR01008431.1, on the reverse strand, counting down.
CTTCAGCCATCAGAACAAGTTAACAACATCCAAACTCTCCTGAGAAGTGAAGTTTTAGGAGGTGCTCCAAGTACCAATATACTGCCAACACCACCTGTGCCACCACCTGCTTGGTGATATCAGCTGGGCAGGTAGAGGCTGGTTTGCACACAGAACCCAAACTACCTCCCCCCTCCAGAGATGCATCAAGCTTTTATAAGCTCTCATAATCATATTTAACTCATGAAAAACAGCCCCCTGTAGTTTTACCACTTCTAATGTGATGTTTAATATGCTTTTTTTTGTGTGTGTTGAAGGTAGTTAACGTCAGAATGTCTCAACTTCACTCTCAGGTATCATATTCAGGTGGGTTTACACCAACCAGATTTTTAAAATCACAGGGCTTGTACTCTTAATTGTTCTTCCTCAAACAGAGTTCTGGAGGCTATGAAGTTTTAATTGTCCTGGGGGAAAGGGATAGGTGTGCCTTGTTTGGGATACAGCAGCTCACTGCTGTTCAGCAGAGCTGTGCCCACAAAACAGACCCTGATTTTCCCAAAACCCATTCCCAGAGATTGCCTTGCCCTCAACTGACAGAGCTCAGGAACAGCTGGGGCAGCCAAGAGCTGTCTGCCCCCAGGGCCCACAGTGGGATCTAAAACTGAGTTTATACTGCTGAGGAAGTGGAATTATTCAACCAAATGCAGCCCTCAGACCCTGCCAAGTTTACATCAAGGAGCTGTGGGAGCACCCAAGTTGATACCAAAAGAAGGCAGTGTAAGTTGATAACACTCTCTGGCCCAAACAAGGCTCCAGCCTAGCTAAAATCCTGCCATCTGCATGCCTGAGCACCAGTGCAAAGACCAAGTTTTGCAAATTTGCAGCTCTTGACCTATTATTATGATTTATAAAAGCCATTTCTTGTCCTGGGCTGTGGGACACAAAGGTTTGTCTCACTGCTTTTGGCTGCCCTGCTCTCATTAATTAATCACTGGTAACAGCTCCAGTCATTTACTTGTTTACTACAGCCCACTTACACTTATTGCAGTGAATTAGTGTGTGTTGAGTGTTTGGATAGCAACCTAAGATACAAACACCAAGCACTGATGGATAAAAATTATAAATAGAGATTAAATGTCTGCCACAAGTGGAAAATCCAAATTCTGCTCAAGAGGCTGCCTGACCCTGTCACAAGTGGCACAGATGTCACCACTCCAGACCACGTGCTCCAGGCAAGGACAGCAGTAGGAGACCAAAGACTCAAGCTGGCTCTTGCCATGTCCACTTTCATGGAATCATAGAAAAATTTGAGTTGGAAAAGACCTTTAAAGGTCATTTAGTCACACATCCCCCCACAACGAGCTGGGACATCTTCAGCTGGATCACGTTGTTCAGAGAGCCCTGTCCAACCTAACCCTGAATGTTCCCAGGGATGGGGCAGCCACCACCTCTCTGGGCAACCTGTGCCAGTGTTTTATCATCTTCATAATAAAAAGCTTCTTTCTACAAATTATGCACTGTCCCAAGGTCCTGAACTGCACCAAAGCTCTCCCAAACAGAGGTGGATCTGTGCTGGGATCTTTTGGTGACTAACATTTAGCTACAGGAGCTCATAAATTCATTTAGTCCTGTCATTTGGCTGTCACTTAGTCCTCACAGCTCATAAAGCTACTTCTTAAAATGTTTTTAAGGCATAAAATTAACCTGCACCTCAGCAAGGTTTAGAGGTCCCAAAACCATATCCCAACAGCTTGACCAACCCAAGGTCACATGCAAAGTCTTTCAAAAGAACTCATCCAGGATCTCCCAGATCCCAGTGCTGTGGGATCCAAACCCATCATTAACTCCTTTCAATAGAAAAAACAATCCCTCCAAATTGTCATGTCAGAGTTTCTTGCATCTCAAGTGGGTTTCACACAGCTGACTCACAGGACAGTGACCACCAGGACCCTCCTGTCACCTTGTTTCTTATCATTGCTTTAGGGAATTGAACTGGCAAGAAAAAAGAAGTCATCCTGCTGCCAGAAGTAATTAATGAAATAACTTCTCTGGAGTGGTGAAAACCCAGCTGTGCTGAGGAAATTCACTCTCCAACTGAAGCAGGACCTCCAGAAGGCCTGTGGTGCTCCAGGCTCAGCATCAGCAGGGCCAGGAACAAACCTGGTCATGGGCACCAGCAGTTTTCTCACAGAAAACACAGAGGAAAAGTGGTGTCCACAGAGGGTTCCTGCAGTTCAGCTGTTGACTGCCTGTGTCACACATCACTCCCTCCCACAGCAGGTCACACTTCCCAGTGATAAACAAAACAGTCTGTGCTCACTCCTCCCCTGGCCAGCCCTGCTGTCTCCTACACAGCTTATTGCAGGAGACAGTTTCCCCTCCAAATACATAAAATAAATGGCAAAATACATCATCAAGAGAAGGCCACTGCTATGTGCAGCTCAAATCTGCTCATAACCCTCAACTCTGCTGTTCATCAAGTCTTTGGGAACTGCTTTTCACCTTCACAGATAGATTTGTTCAGCAGCTCTGCTTTGCATTTCTTTAATGTTTCTTTCAGGAGAGGTTTTCAGAAGCACCTGGAATACGTCAGACCAGGAGAAGAAAGTAACTGACTGTGTTTTAATTCTTCACTTTGTAAGCAAAGTCCCAGATTCAGAGAACAAGTGCTTGCAAAGGACATCTATCAATTTAGGAGATTAGCAAAGCTTGTTTACAGAAAACCTGCAAAGATCAAAATCATACAAAAACAAATCCTGCTCTGTGTTGGCATGAGTATTAAAAAAAAAAAAAGCCAAGAAGAAAAAATATTTCTCAAAATGCAGTTTCATTTGAGATGATCAGTAATATAGGAATTTTCTGAATTCTCTTCACAATGGAACTAGTTAAGTTTCACTGTGTATTGGCATTTGCTCAGCATCCCTGTGGGTGGGTTCCAAACCTCTGGGGATTTTATTTGTTCCAGCAGTGCTCCAAGGCTGCCCTCCACTGCACGTGAGTTTAGCATAATCTAAAGGCAAGTCCTGGAGATCTCCTATCAATTAAGGAAAGACAGTAGGACAGGGTTGGGTTGTACAAGCAGAATAATTGGGAATGTTACCAGAACTACACCCTGGAAAGCTCTATGTGTATTTAAAAACAGCCCAAAAAATGACTTCTGCATTTCACTGTTGATGGGTTTGAGGTTTTTTTGAAATGGTGATTTGGTTTTTATGTTACTGAGAACTGAGAAAACTGATTTTAAATTTCTGCTCTGTAACCTCAGGAAAACAAGGGCTGGGGATTTTTTTTTTTATTCCTTCACTCTCTATGTGTAAAAAGCAGCAAAGGAAATATTTCCAAACCTTGCACAGGCATCATCCATCAAACCATTTGAGCCCATCTGCAGAGGGCTCATCCCTGTACTCTCCTCCCTCTCTCCCTTCCTGTAGAACACAACAGAAAGACATCAGATCCTGAAAACATTTCCCCCACCCTCCCTCGAACTTTGGAAGCTCAGACAGCATCTCTGAGAAAAGTTTACATTTCTCTCCTCACCCTTTGCCTTCTTGACCATAACCTGGTGCCCAGGTACAATTCCTGTGGCAATTTCAGGAAATTGCAGCACACAACCTTTAATTGGGGTTGATAAAAATTTGCCAGCTCACCTGCCCCACGTGGGGCTGAACCCCCAGCCCTGAGCAGGCTGCAGTGATGTTAAAAGGAGCTCCAAACACCAGGATAGGAAATTCTGCAGGAACTATTATTAGCTCCTGTTTATACTGTCATTTTTCTTATCAGTAGGAGATTATTTATACAGAGCCCAACCCAAGTGCTTCTTGTTTATCTTATTACAGACACCATTTAAAAAGTTTCTATAAAAAGCAGCTAGGTTTTTTAGGACCAGCACTAGTAAGTGTTATGCTAAGTTTTTGCTTCTTATCAATCATTCCTTTATTTTCAAGTCACTTTTTAATACCCTGTTACTATTTTCCACCCTGCCCTGTCCTCTCCATATTCCAGGCAGCCCTGTAAAATGTCTTCCAGGTTTAATTTTTCCTGTCAGATTCATTATCTAAATGACTTTTAAAGTTTCCGGTAATTTTTTAAGGATTAGGAGAACCTCAAAATTTTTCTGCTGCAACAGCTGACTTTAACCTTGATCTCTGTGTTCCCCTCTCCTGCATCCTCCTTCTCCATCATTTCCCTTGTGCTACAGCAGGAAAAACAGGAGGAAAAGCTGTTTACTGATGCAGAGCTGCTCTGCAGGACTATGGCTGGTGTAGGAATGTGGATTCTGTAAGTGCTTTGCAATGTTAGAGTTAAGATGGGGAAAAGGAGGATGTGTTTCTGAATGAAAGTGTAGTTTGAAGAAGTAACAAAATAAGGTAAAAAAGGAAGTTTCAAGGGGTCACAGTTGCAGTAGAGGTTTCTGCATCAAGGACAGAACATGGCAAGTTACAGAATGGGGATAAATAAGGTCATAAGGACTGGGGAAACAGAGAATTGGTAGAGGTTGAAAGGAAAAGTTGCCAGCAGAGGTAGCCAAGCCAAGCTATTCTACTGGACAGAACCAGCCATAAATTTTCCATTTCTTTCTTGCCTCTTCCCAGGGCAGAAGGGATGAAGACTAAAAGCTAATTTTTCTATTTTTCTCTTGTATAAGTAACTTTTTACAGGAAATCTTTATCACTAACACTACACCTATAAATCATGAGCTGATGCCACTTGGGATCATAGACTCTACACAGCCTCTGCCTACACCAGCTGGCTTTTTACTGAACCAGAAGTGGTTCCCAGACATTCCTTGGGAGTCTCTTCCCCAGCTGAAAGGAACACTGGAGACATCTGAAGAATACTCAAAGTCATGCAGCACTCACCAGGCCTGAGACAGCTCTGCAAGGGAGAGCCCTGGGACACTCTGCTCTGCATCTCTGTCCTGAGCTATTTCAGTCACTCCTCACCACTCCCTGCTTTTGAGAGGAAGCTGATGTTTCTCCCTGCTAGAGCTGAGCACACTTTTTGCTCTGGTCCTTCCAAACACCTCTTGGAGATTTACCATTTCTCTCAGATAAGCCATAACTATGTACTTAAGAGTGGCACCTGAGTGCTACACACCTGCTTACACAAGGCCTGGGGTTTATTTAAAATGAATCAGCCCCCCTGAGGCACAGGGAGGATGTAAAAGATGCAAAGATCTACTGGTTTCCTATGGATTTGGCTTGAAAACAAGACAGTAACTCAGTGCCTTCAGTTCAGCCCTCATTCTGTCCCACTGACACCCTGCAGTACTTGGTCCCTCTGAGCACACTGTGGATCCCCCTCGTGTTACACAGCAGGGTTGAGTGGGAAGGGTGTGAAATTCAGTCAGCCAGGTCTGAAGTGGATGGTTGGTGTCATTTTTACTCACAGGAAGGAACAATGAGAGCTCCCCAAGGCTAAATGCCAACTTAGTGCCAGCTGAAATCCAAGGGAACAGGCTCAGGATGGAAGGAGGGAAAGGATCAGGTGTGAAGGGACTGGTCCTGCCTGTCCTGCAGCCTCTTGCAGGGTATCAAACACGTGCACCAAGACATCCAATTAATTATAATTAATTCCATTCCTTTCACTGATACAGACTTGGATCTGGTGTGGTGATTCTGATTCAATGACCCCACATGTGGCAGCCCCACTGAGCAATAAAACCAAACCACTGGCTTCTTTTGGAAAGACTCCTTTGTGCAGTTTTCCCCTCTGTGCATTATTTCTCTCACAGGGGAAGCCAGCCTGACTTGCTGGGTGCTATACAGAGGTTAATTCAGAGATGAGTTCTTCCAGGACAATATTCAGGTAAGGAATGAACAACAGTAAGAGAGTGACTCCCTCCCAACTACCAAAATTTTAGTGTTCAGGTACAATTTCAGTTACTCAACTTATACCTTAATTTTTCAAGTATTATTGCCAACATCTGATAATAATATCCCTTACATTTACACAAATTGTTAATTTCATGATCTTCCAGATGAAACTGAGACCAGGGAAAGACAAGTCAATTTACCCAGGATCACAGAAGAGTTGGAGACATGGAAGGAATTCCTGGTTCTGTGGTTCAAGCACCAGTTTGTGCTTGTCCACCTCAACTGCTGCCCTGTCTGCAAACCCTGAGCTCCCACACAGGTGGGTTCCTCACATTTCAAATACTGGAACTAGCACCAAAAAACCTTCCCTCCTATGCTTTGCCATTCCCAGTCATCAAGAAGCCTTAAAAATTATCTATGTTAAGATCTTTATCCAGATAACAAGAATAAAAAGGTTAAAAAGTTAACAAATCTTAGAGGTGTAATGTGAGATTGAGCTTTCTGGGATTTATCAAGTTTTCATCCTAAAAGAAGGGCTGCAGTGAATCCAGAGAAGGGAATGGAGCTGAGGAAGGGGCTGGAGCAGCAGGAGAGGCTGAGGGAGCTGGGAAAGGGGCTCAGCCTGGAGAAAAGGAGGCTCAGGGGGGACCTTCTGGCTCTGCACCCTGGGACAGGGTGAGAGGGAACAGCCTCAAGCTGCACCAGGGCAGGTTCAGGTTGGACACTGGGAACAATTCCTGCCTGGAAAGGGTGGTCAAGCATTGGAGGAAGGAACAGCTGTCCAGGGTAGTGCTGGAGTCCCCATCCCTGGAGGGATGTAAAAGCCATGTGGATGTGGCACTTGGGGACATGGGGCAGTGGTGACCTGGCCAGTGCTCAGAGAGGTCTGACTCAGTGGTCTAAGAGGGTTTTTCCACCAGAAATTATTCTGAGGCTGTTCCAGACAAAGCCTGTGAGCCTGGAAATGAGAAATAACAACACTCCACCCCATGGAGGAGCAGCAGGACTTTGTTACCCTCTCAGGGTAACACACCCAGGGAAGAAGTGGCACCACTGCAGTGAGTTCACCTGTCTGGATGTGAGAGAGAAGGCTCAGGGCAGAGGGCACCCAGAACCACTGCTCCTTCCAGGTAAAATCCCAGCTGGGCTGCTCATCCCTCAGCCTCCCTTTGGATTTTCATTAATTGTGACTCAAAGGATGGACAAAACTTCCAGATCTCATCCTCCAACTCCTGGCTGCAGTGGTACCAGCTAAAGCTGTGTCTCCTGACTATTCATATACTTTTTAATATACATATACACATTATCTCTCTCTCTCCCCATACCCAGAGATGCAGATACACATCTTTTTGCTGCACTCAACAAACAATTTAAGAATTAAGGAAAACTGTTTTCATTTTAAGATAAGAACTTCAGGCTTTATTATAATGCTGTAAAATAAAATCTGCCAGCACNAAAAAAAAAGAAAAAAAAAAGTGATTCACTGGGGAAGTTCCATGATGTGCAGGACAATGGGTCTTAAATCAAAGGCATACATTATCATGACTAAGCTGACAGATCTGCACTGCAATGCAGAAAGCCAAGTGATATTCCAACATCTGCACCATCCTCAGACAGGCAGCTCAGACACAGAGATCCCCAAAAGCAGAAAGGACTCCCCCAGCTCTTACCTGTTACCTGTGCAACAACTGCTTGGGAAATTCTCCGGTTGGCCAGGAAGGCTTTGATTTCCTCCTTTATCACACTGCTGTCCCTCCTACCAAAACAAAACAACAACAGGACACACAAAAAGAGGGACAGACCAAAGGGCACCTGGGAAATGCAAAATGCCTTTATTTCCTTTATTTAGGGGACAAGGAGTGGGGAAGGCTGGCATTAAAACAGCCCAAGTGCCTCAGTGGTGGACACTTCTTTTAACAAGTGTCACGTTTGATCAAAGCACCGTAGCAGGAGAATGGATGACTCATGTCCCATATAATTCATATTAGGTGCAGCACTGCCATATGGAATGTACAAAGTTTCATTACACAGGGATGAATAAATCTCTCATACCAGCATAAAAACCTCACTCATAAAAATGAGGCAGAAAAATAAAAAATAAAGGATAGCAGGGGCTGCATGGTTAGTTACCCAAATCAATATGCATACACCAACCTCCTCCAGCATTCCAAGGAAAAGGTTCAAAATTTTGCAGCTTCTGTCCTCACACCCCTCCTTTAGTCCCCTACTTAGTCCAGAGCTTGCACTGAATGAACTGAGGGCTTTGAATGATTTTTACAAGGTCTGTACAGGTAGTTCAGAAGGGGCTAAAACTGTGCTAAAAAGAAAATAAATTGGACATTGCACAGGTACTGTGATCTGCAGCAAATTTCAACTGCAATAAACACATACTTTGCCCTCCTCTTCCTCCCTCCCTTCCTGAGAAGGGCAGGCAATTAAAACCAGCTTTTATTAGGTTTTATGAGACATTTCCCTTCCCCTTCTCCCCTGCTGCCCCAGCTGCACTGAAGGCAGACTCAAGTTTGCAAATGTAAATGCAAAATGAATGCTGTGCTGTGGGTTCATTTTTATTTCTGTACCCAACACTCATCTTCCATGAGCCTGCAAATACAAGTAATTTCAGTTTAAATAAGCACTAAAAACATTACCTGAGACTAACTGCACAAACTAAAACCTCAGCCATGGGAACCTGGCACTCTGCTGTACTCACCCCCCTTTCTGCACAATTCCATCCTCCTGCAGCCAACAGCAAATGAGGTTCATTGGCTTTTCTTACTGCTCATCTCCAACCCTCTCCCCCAAAAGTCACATCTTTCCCTGAAATCCCCAAACTCTTCCAACATATTTCCATTCTGGAGCTTATGGACCCCAGTTCTCTCATAGGTACTTTAGGAATGTTGCAATTTTGGGTGGAAAAAAGAATAAATTCCAACATTATGACCAAAATTGTTTTGAGACTTTTGGCCTTTCCTCTTCTTTCTTTCTTGCTCTCAAAGCCCACTGACTCTGACTTTCATCCTCAGGAGTATAATCCCCTCCTTTCATCTGTGCCATAATGCTGAAAAGGAAGCTGCTAAAAGTAAAGGAAGGTCAGTCCTGAAAAAAACCCCAAATGGCTCTCACTGAAAACTTCTGCTTCTTTATTATTTGTATTTTCCTGCACCACTCTGCAAATCCCTGCCACAAACTATAAATACACAACACGTGCAGATCCCACTGGAAAGCACTGACCAATCCAAGTTGGGTTCCCTACTCTCCCTCTATATGGAAGGAATTCCAAGAGGTGCGAAATACTGGAGGAGGAGTTGCATGAATTGATGCTCGATTCAGAATCCTAAATAAAAGTAGGGTGGAAAAGGAGTGCTCCAACATCAGTCCCAATTTTTTGTACAGCAGGGGAAAACGATTTCAACAGTCAGTGGGACACCCACACAGGGCCCAGGGCTGCCTCCACAAGGCAGGTGAGAGGTTCTGGGATGGTGATCCTTAGGGAACTGGCAGGAACAACTGCCTGAAGCAGCTCCTGCTCTCCTGATAACCATCATCACATCCTCATGGACTGGTGTGGGTTGGGAGGGACCTTTCAGGTCATTTAGCCCAAACTTTCTCCAATAAGCAGGGCTATCTTCAACTAGATCAGGCTGCTCAGAGCCCTGTCTCACTGACCTTGAATGTTTCCAGGGATGAAGGCATCCACCACCTCCCTGGGCCAACCTGTGGCAGCATTTTACCACCCCACATTCCCTACCTGAGCAGTGCTCCAACACCCCCACTCCTACTGAGGCACTTCTCACCCCCAAACTTTCGACAGAGACTTCCACTCACCTCATCAGCTCCTCCACTTTGTCGTCGATGTCCAGGTCCTCCTCGGAAGCCTCGAAGCTGTAGGACCTCTGGGCCAGGCTGTTGGCCAGGGGGTAACGGGTGGGCGACATCTTCCCGTTGAAGGCAGACAACCTCTCATTACTCTCCCTCCCGTTCTGATTGGTAGTGCAAGGCTGTGGGGAGGTGTCGTAACTGTTGCTCGGCGATGGGGACATCCCGGAGTGCTGCGTCTGCGTGGAGGCCGTGGCCGTGGAGGAAGAGGCCGGCACGTTGTTGGTGCTGTTGCCGTAGGAGCCGCCTCCGTAGCCGGATCTTCTCCCAAATTTGTCGCTGTGCTCTTGGTCCAGACGGTCCAAGGTTTCCAGGGCGTGCAGGATCTCATGCCTGGTCATCCCCGTGCGTCTCAGGCGCTGCAGGAGGTCGATCTGCTCTATGGTGAATCTTGGCTCGTCTGTGTAGTGAGACATGGTTTCCAGCAGGCTGGAAATGAGGGAAAACACAAAATACTTCAGTTCAACGGTTCTACGTGGCATATGGAAAAGTACTTTATAAATTTTGGTGGAAAAGCTTAAGACACACACACACACACACGACACATCCAAAATCCACCTCCAGACAACCTCAGCCGGACACCTGCCATGAATGCCAACCTCACTGAGCAGCAGAAGGGTTCCTCTTTTCCTTGGAGTGCTCCAACAGCACTTCCACCCTCTCCTGACACTCCCTACAGCTGCACCAATCCTGCAGTTTGTGCCCTTTTGCTTTTGATAAACCACTGCTATAGAGACCGTGGCTGCTCAGCAATTAAGGCAGCAACTTGATTCCAGACAAAATTTTGCCCAGTATTAAGTATCCACTGTACAGGAATCTCAGATTTCTGTGGTGGCCCTAGATCTGAGTTTTTCTGGACAAGTTTTAACCAGTTATGACATGAGATTTATGAATCTCAGCTCTTTCAAATCTTAACTACAAAGAGTTCGAGTTGCCCTAACTTTTGTTGCTACCTTGAAAAAAAAAAAGAAGATGAAAACACACCTAGCGGAAATTCGAGCGGCCTGTAGGACCCAAGCTGATTTGACTGAAGTTGGATTTCTGAAGTTAGGAACTTTTGAACCTGGAATGTTGTCACAGATTGCCTGCCCTGACAAGGAAAGTGCAGCACATCCAATTACTCCTAAGCTTTCATTTAAAGAAATAAGTCTTCAGCCTTGTCCCCTCCAAAGACTGGCTTCTCAGGTATCTCGGCCATCCTTGGTAGCTCAACAAAATAATTTTTAACTCCTAAGCTTCCCAAGGTGCCACAACAATGAACATTATTTGCTGCAAAGCCCAGAAATGGAACAGAAAAAAATCACAGTAAGCTCCCTTAATCACTCTTCTTTCCTAGGTCTCCTGGCTACAGACCCAAATGTCACACAAACAAGATCTCCTCCTTCAGAACTCTAGATCTTGAGAAGAAGGAATGGCAGATGGAGGGCAGGCAGAACTTGGCACGCAGAATATGGCATTTTCCATCCTTCTCAGGAATCTTCTTGTGAGTCAAGGGTTTATTACCACTCCTGCAGGAGAGCAGGGTGAAGAGATCACTCAAACCCCAGGAGATGTGACAGAGTTGATGTACAATCCCTACAAGCCAGAGCAAATCACAGCTGAGGGAAAGTCAAGGAGGAATTCCAAGGATCCTTTTGAAGCCAGGAGAGGGATGATGACTGTCAGGCTGAGAGACCTTCCAGGGACTCTGGGCTGCCTATTCCTCCCCACAAACTTTGAGGGTGACTCCTCATGGTCACTTCTGCCCTGGCACAGAGAAGCTCCCAAGCGGAGTCACGAGATGACTCGAGATCCGTAGTTGGGGCTGAAGAACAACACTGAGAACTGTCTGTTGGAGTAGAGCTGTAAAGACAAAGCCAGGATGCACAAATCCACAAAAATGGCATTTGCAGCCTGGGAAATACAGAAATGAGAAGAAAGTCCCATCTCTGCCCTCATCCAGCAACTACTGAGCCCCTTCCATTGTTCTGTGGGAGAAGGAAGCAGGAGGACAAGGCAAGGGGATGACTCCCATCCAAGAAAATGCCTGTGTGAGAAGACAGACGTTCTACATCCACATCAGCGCTTCAGCCCAACGGGAATGTGCTGTCCTCTGGAAAATTGATTACTGGAAACATCCAGGCCATTCTGTATTTTCAAAGACAAGCACCCAGACTGCTGAACCACAGGAGGGCACGGCAGGCAATGCAGCAGTCGACCTGCAACTGACTGGAATTGTAACAACCACAATTTGGAAGTGGCATCCCAGCCTGAGACATTTGGACCTTGACAAGAATCAGATGTTTTGTTCTAGGTTTGGCCTCTGGGGGAGGCAGGGGGGCCCCATCCTTCTCTCCCAGCTTTGGGAGAAGTCACATGGACTTACTGACTCATCACAGACAGCTCCGAGCAGCAGGGTTTTCAAGTAGAAAATCTACTGAAACATCTGGCCTTGAGGTGGTTTTTCACTGGATATGCCAGCTCACCTTTCCTCAGGGAAACACCGGGTTTGGGCATTTCTCACCTGTGTTTCTGATGTCACCATTTCCTGGATCATTCATCTGTCAATACCAAGTTTCATGTGCTCAAATGCTTTGTTTGAACAGGAGAATTTAATGAGCCAGAGCCTCCAACCAGAATTACCTCCACTCAAAATTCCTACTTTACCGACTCTTCAACATTTAACACTAAAATATACTTTAAATTATTTAATCTTCCATTTATCACAGACACAGAAACCCAGAACTTTTGTCCTTGTAGCCCCGTGAACTAAAAAACTCCTGTCTGACAAAAGCAAGACTTTCCAGATGGCTTCAAGAATGTCAAGCAACACAGAATCATGGAATTACAGGATGGTTTGGATTGGAAGGGACTGTAAATATCATCCAGTTCCAACCCTTGCCGTGGGCAGGGACACCTTGCCCTATCCCAGGTTGCTCCAAGCCCTGTCCAGTCTGGCCTTGGACACTTCCAGGGTCCCAGGGGCAGCCACAGCTTCTCTGGGTACCCTGTGCCAGGGCCTCCCCACCTCCTGCAGCAGTTGGTGGCCATGGCCAGCAATTCCCTCTAAAACTGGGGTGTCATTCCTAATTTGTCTAAAGTGCCACAGCTCAGCTCCTGGATCTGGGTGTCCAGGCCAAATTAATCTCCTTCAGTGAATTACACACAATGATTTGGTGAATCCTAAGTGTCCTTTAGTGAATTCCAGCTAATGAGGTGCAGAGTTCTCAGATGCAGGGGCAGGGGTTGACCTCCCATCGCTGGTGGCTGTACGAGGGAAAGAGCTCCGGCCTCAATTTGTCCCACTTTGATACAGCTGAGCTTGTGCAGGCATTTTAATTCACAGGGGTGCAAGGGATGCTGGGCAAAGCCACCCTCTGTGCCAGGAATAAGACATTCAATGATTTCCAACTTGTATTCTAGAGTCCTGTTCATCAGCAGACTTAAAAGCCTTGAAGAAAGTAATATAAGAGTAGCAAACCTACTGTCAAATGAACTCAATGATACCGTGTTTAACACAACCACTAGAAAAATGTGGGCAATTTGAATAAAAACCAAACTAAAGTCAATGATCTGCCTGTCTGCCCATGCAAAGTATTCTTGAAGCCCTCCAACACATTTAAGGCAACTTCTGGGTAAATTTTCAACACTTAAGAGGTAGGAACACCAAAATTAGAGCATCTCCCTGCTGGTCTCACTAATGTCATGCAGAGATGTCCAAAGTGCCTTGTTTGTATTTGCACACTCAGCATATATTGCACTGACATATCTCATTGTTCTACTTGATTTGGAACTCCTGTTCCCATCTTCCTGTGCTTTTCTACACTACCATGAGAAATAATGCTCCTGAGGGACTTTTATGTATTGAGAACAACTGCAGGAACTCGGAATTTTCCATTAAAATCCCAGAACAAATATTGCAAAATGTGGTATTATTGAACATGTTCCAACATTGCCAACTATCTACAACTTTTTAATGAATAACTACAGCAAGCATTATTTTGAACTGTTACTCGAGCAGGGCTTCAGGTTTTTTTTCCTTCTTAAAATATTTTAATGAACTTACCCAGTTTAAAGATCAATTTACAAAGCAGTTAAGTAAATCAGCCATTTTAGAATCACCCTAATTTCATTCACCTCATTAATGAGTGGATATTCTCCACCACTTCATCCCCCCCACATTGCAGTAAGAGCCTCTTAGCCTCCTGCACTCCTCTGGCTACCTGTAATTCAATTTGCTTCCCCCTCTTTTTCCTTGTGAAATACAATCAACTGCAAGAGGAGCAAGGAATAAAATAAGATGGAGACAAGCAGAATTATTGGGGGAGTATAGAAGAAAATCAAGATGGAAAATACTTTTCCTGAGAACACGGACTGTGGATTAACTTTGCTGGAGGCAAACTTTGCTGCCTGTGTTGCAAAATATCCTCTACATCCCATGCTTTATCTGCTATCAAAACTCTCACCACTGCCAATGGGCTGTCAAATTTCCTTGGGGAGACACCCAAAAAAAAGAGAGGTAACCAAGGGAGAGCAGCAGCGCATTTTTCTCCCTGAAATTTTGCAAGCAAAACCTCTTCAAAGTCCTAATTAAGCTCAAAACTAAAAGTGACTGACTTTTTAACAATTTTATGTTAATTGCCCTTAAAACAAAGTTTCTTTAGGTTCTAACAGAAAAAAAGTAAGTAGCCTAAGTTGGCAATCATCCCCTAAAAAGATGGTCCAATTCTGCCATTCTAAAGCATTAAACCTTCATGCTCATCTTTCACGGCTCATTCAAAAGCAACCCAAGGTACCTGAATACTAGAGTGAAGGGAGAACTCTAAGGAGGTAAATAAAAAGGAATTCATTTATTCCCAAATGCACAGAGAGAAAATATCCAGCAGGTCCCAACCAGCCCAGTGCAGCACCACTCCTCCTGTTCTAAAGGGACTTTGTGCAGTGGCAGCTGTTCAGGGGCAGAACTGATCTCACCAACATTGCCTTTCCTTCTNAATGAATTTCACCCTCTGGATGTGGGGTTCCCTCCTGAGTTTGACTGTCCTGATCTCCAGTGGGGATAGGTGGGCAGAATTTTCTCTTCCCTTGTTTTTCTGCATCTCACAGAGAAAAGTAAGGAAAAACAGATCAAGGGTTTCTCACCTACTCTCACAGCCCAAGCCCATGCTGATCCAAGAATCATTTACCCAACACTTAACTTTCTAGGTGATGGAACACAGCAGAATAATCCCATAAAAACAGCTACGAGCTAAGTCCATGTCCAATTGAACTCGCAGAAGTTCAAAGCAATTCAATTACCCATTTGGGAATAAGGCCAGACACCAGCCTTAACACCTCTAACACTTGAGAAAATGGCTCTGGACTCTTTAATGATCACAAGAAATCATTTTTTCCACTCTTCTACTCACTGTAGATGAGTAGGAAGCACTCTAGCATCACTGAGGAGATGCTCTTCTGCAGAGGTTCTTCTCCAATTCCCATTAAAATTCACTGCTTTATCTAATAAGCAAAGCTCAAGACTTAGAAAACCAGTTGGGGTTTTTGATATAAGACCTGTATTTGATATAATCTGCATAATATGGATGTGGGCAAGAGCCAAAGTGTTCAGAACAGGATCCTAAGTCTGGTAATTGGTTTAAGAATGATTCTGATCAAGTCCCATCAACTGAGGAGAGCAGGATGGGGAGAGATGCCAACATTTACTCTGCTCTGACACATGGCACAGGGTAGGACCTCTCTGCACTGCACTGTCCTGCTCACAGGACATCCAGGATTTGTCATCTCATTTATTACAGCACCAGCAATTTTCCACAACATCACAGGCGCCTCCCTGCTGTCACTCAATTCCATCTCACCATTTAAAAGGAAGAGCAAAATCCCGACATAAATTGTGGCTTTCCAGCTGAAATAGGTTCTTCCAAAGCACACAGCTAAAAAATCACTTTCTACAACTCATTAGCTAAACCAGTTTTAACTACCACCACATTTGACAGCTGAACTCCTTAACCTGCCTGATTTTTCCTGTGTGTCTGTGCATCCAGTACTGGTGAGAACTGCAGCCTGAACAGCTGTGGAGGTGGATGTCCTCCTGATATTAAAAACAGGCATTAAGGATGGCATTGCTATTTCCAAAGCAATGTCATTTGCTTATCACCCAGTCTGATGTTCAACCACCCAATTCACACGAAGAACTGCTCCAGATGCTTCCTACAAGAACCAGTGACTACAAAGAAACTCCACTTCCAGCTGCCCACTCTGAATTTTTTAACCCTGTTTTAGGTTATTTGAGCTTGTTCCTCTCTCCACACATATTTATGAGACCCAAGCACCAAGCACAGCTTCATTCAGTCCTTCCTTTTCTACAGAGAATCCCAGACTGGTTTGGGTTGGAAGGGACCTTAAAGCTCATCTGCCATGGGCAGGGATTGCACTGAGAGATGAAGTTGATCAGGGCCCCCTCCAACCCTTTACCCATCTTAAAGAATGCAGCTGTTTCTTACAAGATGCTCAAAGGAAGGGCTTTCATTGAGCTACAGCCATTCCACAAACAGAGCACTGACATATATCACCAAAAAACTCCCAGAATTCCAGAATATTCTAAGCTGGGAGGGACATACAAGGATGATCAAGCCCAGAGGCAAAGACTGTGACCCTTCCAGGGCAGCTTTAAGGCACTGCTGGAAGAGAAGTGAAGCATTTAGGCCATAACAGTGTCCAGTCTTCTGAAATTCAAGCTTTGGTCTTTTCTGTTCTTACTGAACAAGCGAATCTCCTTTAATTCAGAGGGTGTGGAGGCCCTGACACAGGTTTCTCAGAGAAGCTGTGGCTGTCCCTGGATCCCTGGAAGTGTCCAAGGCCAGGCTGGAAAAGGCTTGGAGCAACTTGGGCCAGCAAGGGGCATCCCTGCCACTGGAAAACAGATGATCTTTAAGGTTCTTTGCAACCCAAACCACTGTGTGATTTGATGATTCACAGCAACATAAATATTTCAGAACCACCTAAAACTTTGCACCATATTAAGCAAAGCTGCCTTCAAAACCAGGAGCTGATGCTGTGAATTCTGGGGCGTAACAGAGGATTAAGGATCTGACTCATCACTTATGCTCATCACTTGCTACTCCAGTATTTTCAGAGGAGTTGTACCAGTTTTCAAGAGAGAAAAAACCTCAGGCCTGAAGTGCTCATCATGTCAACGAACACAGAGCCATCCTCACCCATACGTTTGCATAATTATCTCCTGCAGTTGCATCTCTGGGTTCTGATTTTCAAAAAAAAAGGCCTCTACTCCCATTCATCCTGACTCACAAACAAAATGTAATTCTTGTAATGACTGCTCTCATCCCGGGGAAACGAGAGCCTCGTGCTGCAGCAAGGAGGGAAATCAGGAGCCACGGAGCCTCAGCGTCACCAGCTCTGTTTAGGGATGCAAAACAGCAGCTCCAGAATGCAGAGCTCTGCCACACGCCTTCGATCAAAACGGGGACAATTAATAAGAGCAGCCTGAAACTTCTGAAAATAAATCCGGCGTAATCAAATACTCACCGCTACACAAATTAGAGGAGGCAAGCTGAGAGCAGAATATCAACACATCGTTGCTTCAGGAGGCTTCAAGTTTCTCAGCTGGTTAAAGAGCCCCAAACCCTGACTCTCTATTCTACACAAGCTGTTCTTCCACTTATTCTCTGAAATTCTCTGCTGATGAAACAATTTTACTGGATGCTGGCAGTGAGCAAACCCAGCAGTTTTGCCACTCGGGTGAGTAACTTACTCTGCTTTCCATCTCTGGGAAAGAGAGAGAGAATTTGAGATTGATCTTACAAGGCAGAAATATAATATAAATGGCAATTATTGTCATAATCCAAGTCTTACAAAAGGGACTGACCTCTGACTAAGCACAGGGCTGGCAGCCAGATACTTGTGAATTCTACTCAAGGCACACACTGATTCACACTGACACCTTATCTGTCTAACCCTAACCTTCCCTGCTTCCAAAATCTGGGTTTCCTGCTATTGGTGCAATCCTACAGGAACAAGGCAGGAATTCAAACCCTGAGCCTGGATTCAAGGGCAGAGTGAGGGATCAGAAGGACTAACAAACAGAGAGAAAAACTGTAGTGACAGCTGAGTGCTGAACTAGGGCCCAAAGCCCAAACCTGTGCCAAGAGCAAGGAGGAGCTCTTGGATTCAGGAGCCAAAGACTAAACTTTGGGTATATCAGCTCTGTAACAGCTCTCAAAGCAGGACTTGAGTGCTTTACTTACAGTAAAATTCATGAACACATCAAAACACTTTGAAGAAACAGAGTCATTACAAAAGTCATCAAGAAAACTGAGACATGAGCCTGCCCCAGACACCAGACTGCCCCATCCCTGGAAGTCTCCAAGGCAAGGTTGGACAGGGCTTGGAGAAACCTGGAATAGAGGAAGGTGTCCCTGCCTGTGGCAGGGGGTGGAGTTGGATGAGCTTTAAGGTCCCTTCCAACCCAAACCATTCTGGGATTCCAGCCCAAACCACTCTACGATTCTATAATAATTTGTAATTTTTAGCTGTCACAATTGCAGTGTACAGTGCTGTCTTCTGCCTCCTCCATTTATATTCAGAATTTGACCAATCCTTTATTAAAATCCAGGCAGAATCTCCGAACTCTTCTCCATTAATTCTGCCACCTGGGGTATCTAAGTACTCAAATCACAAGGCCCCTGTGAGGCAGGGAAGTAACACCACACTAATTTTTGTGACCAAGAGCTCACAGAGAGGGGCTGGACTTTGGACAGATCCAACTGACTTGTTCAAAGCCACACAGGAATTTTGCAGAAGGCAGAACAAGAACCTGGCCAAGAACAAGAACAAGAAACTGAGCATTTCCTCACCACACCCTACAGGGTCCATCTATAGCATCACACATGACAAAAGTGTGGGACAACTATCAAGCAAAGCCACCACTGGGATTTCCACCACCTCTTCCACACACGAAGGAACAGAGACACGCTGAGGTATTTCAGGCACCTTCGTTCTCCTTCAGGATGCATCACCTGCAGCGAGGCGGCGCAGGCTGCCCGGCACCGCTGCCTGCCGCAGGCGCCTCCCGGGGCAGAGGGTGCGGCCACACTCGCACACACTGCAGGAGGAAACAAAGACGATGGAAGCAGGAGGGGTCCTTTGTGTAGATCTCCAGTGGAGGTTTAATGGGTCCACCCACTGAAGGGGCCCAGGGACAAAGAGCACGGCATCTGAGGGGGTCCAGGGGTTAAATATGGATACGGGGGGTGGAGTCTAACAGTGGGAGCCAATCAACAAGAAGGTAGGCGGGAGGATAAATAGATAGACCAATGGGGAGAGTAGTCAGGGGAGACAAGCAGGGGCACCAACCAATGGGGAAGCAGAGAATGGGGAACTTACTAGAACCTAGCCTTATATGGCAAACTGGGGGGCAAGGCGGCCAACGGGCTGTCAGCCAATGGGGTTACAGACTCTCAAACTTGGCCATATAAGGCAAACAGGGGCAGCATAAGTGGGGTCACTGACCAGGGCCTGCAGGAGTCAGGAGGAGAGGCCAGCACCTCAGGGATGCTCTGCCTGGCCTCTGCCCTTCTGGGTTCCTCAGCAGGCCCACCAGCCTCCACAATCACCAGCACTAACAAGCAAAACACTTTCTTAAAAGGGAAATCTGTTGCTTCAGAAAACTAAAATCCAAACCCAGCAACAGCTGAACCTCACCTACCCCTGTTTCCATGCTTAACTACAAAGCAAATTATTCTCCGTGACAAAAACAGTTTGTGGGTGCAGTGTTACTGGCACAGCCTTAGTAAGAGGTTACACTTGGAGAATTCAGGAATAGATAAAGGTGTCTCCTTGAAGAAAATAAATCATAATAGCAAAAACCATGGGCTTCTGGCCACTGCTGCTTCCATACTGGAGTTTTATTTTAGTTAAAAGCATTTCAGAAAGAAATGAATATCCTAATTAATGCTCTTAAAGCAACAAACACTTCTTTGTGTAACCCAGACCCAAACCAGGGAAATTTCCTGCATGACAGAGAAGACCCAGTCTGCATTCCACACTGCCAAGGCCACCACTAACCCATGTCCCCAAGTGTCACATCCACACAGCTTTTAAATCCCTCCAGGGATGGGAATCCACCACAGCCCTGGGCAGCTGTGCCAAACCCTTTTGAGAAAAAAAAACTTTCCTGTTCAACAAGATTTTTCTTTAGTTTGCTTTAGCTGTGAAATCATGAATTAACTCATCTGGTTTATCTTAAAGTAAAACCAAGGGCTCAGGCAGGACATTGTTTCAGTTAAAGAAGCTAAAAAAGCCAACTGAATATTCCCAGAGTCACCCACTATTTACACTATCTCTTGTCACTGAGGACAAAAAGAGAAAATCAGCTGAGTTTTCAGTTACCTGAGCTTAATTAACCTGTTCTGTGTCACATTTCAAGGACACTGGACAGGTACAGCTCAGCCTGTGGTCATTTTCTAATCCCCTGAAACTCCAGTGCCTGCTCTTCAATCTGTGCTGACTTGTAGAGTTCACACTCTTGTTATTTTCTTCCTGTTGTTTTTCCTAAATGAGGATGGGAATTCAGTCCAGTCCTTCAGTCCAGTCCTACAGTCCATCTGCATTACCCTGATTTTCTTTTACTCACTCCCCAGGCACCCCTGCCATTGCTGGCAGTTAAATTCATAAGCACTGGCCTGATAATTCAGGTAAATTTGAAGTGGTGACAGTGAAACTGTCTGGTTCTACCAGAAATCACACTCTGAGGCACATAAAACATACTTATGGTCATAGCTCACTATTAACACATATTAATTAATCAATATGGACTTCAAAGCACAAGTTGTTACTCCCATACTTATGGGGAGCCCAATAGAGATAAACTTGTGTTGGCTACAGACTTAGTTTCAGATAAATTCTTAATTCTTGTGAGGCCAAAATCCAGAGTTCTGTGTTCACACCATGCCTCAAACTCCTCTCCAGCACTGACTCCCATCCTACTAAGGGTAAAAATGAGGCAGTGAAATGGTAATTGCACCCAGGTGACTCCTACTGTAAGGAGTAACCCAACTACTTTCTAACCATGGTAGTATTGCAACTGTTCAATCTTAATCTTAATCACTATTTAAATTCAAACTTTAAAAAAAAAATTTTAAGGCTCCATTTTCTTCTTTCCCCTTCACAACACCATTTACCCTTTTTAAAAGGCATCTATGGTTTAATCTTGAAACTTTTTATCTAAATGGGTCATCTTGGCCCATTTCCTCTAATTTAATACTCTCTATTCCCCTCCAAATAGGTTCCCCCCAGTTTTCCCTCAGTCAAAACATTATTCCCCTCTACTTCTACTGCATCTTCCATGACCATATTAACTGCACATGCACTGGAATAAATCAAGGAAGCTGCTACTGCTCTGCTGGGATTTGGCAGCAGAGAACTTCACAGGGGCAGAACATGAGTGAAATCGACCTAGAACACAGGACATTCAAGCTACGCAATTCCCAGCTTGGAAATTTCTGGCAAAAGCCTGACACAAAGCCGTGAGATGTCCTTGTGCTCACTCAAAGCACAGAGGAGCTCTGAGGTCACCCAGCAAACTCCAAATTACCGGGATAACAAAGATGCCCAGGGTGACGTGGCCTCACCTCCAGACTCCTCTCCTGCTGTGAACCAGATCTTTACAGTTTCCAGTGGTGATTTTAATACTGAAATCCAATGTACTTCCAGCTAAAAGGAAGAAGAGGAGGTGGCTCAAGGGATTGGCAACAAAGTAGGAAACCACCGGTTTTGAATAAAAGACTAAGCCACCGGCAATAGAAAATTACTAATTAATGGCTTTTTGAAATCCATTGGAGTTTTGTTTCCAACACTAAATACCTGGCAGTCATTACTTTTTGCTGTGACTCCTTCTACAGAAGGCTGTGACTGCAGTGCCACTTGCACTATCACAGTCCAAAGATAAATCTTCATCCTTGAAATAATCCATCTGGGAAAATGTGATGCATTCACAGCAGCCCAGCTCCTTGCTACCTTTCCTGCAGAAAAAGCTCCTCTTTCCAGCTCAGTGTGACAGAAGGAACAATCTGAAGTCAAGAGGTCAAAGTATCTCAGGAATCTGATTGCCAGGGGATGTTCCTGTAACAGGGATATTGGGAACAGTGATACAGGACTGGCCAGTGGGAGATGAGTGACAGCACAGCACAGGTCAAGCTCTTCCTTTCAGCCTGACAAGCTCCAAAATTTGAATGAATTTGCTTATTTATTGGAAGAAACAGCATGGAAACCAATTAAATTGAAGATATATGACAGAAGTCATTAAAAGAAACAAACTAATTTTGAATTCAAAGGGTGAGATTTGGACAACCTCAATTGGTCCTGGGGTTCAAGACACTTGAGTTGCTTGGGCCAACACATCCAGCACTGGAGTCAGGTGAGGTGCCCCAGGTTTTCTGTCTCTGCCAGAGGCCACTAAATTAAAGGTGGCTCGTTCCTTTCAGCAAATCTAGAGTGGTGCTAAATTCTCTATCCTCAAATGTTCAGTTGCTGAATGGAGATCTTTCCTTTAACACTGATTTTTCTCTGCTCAAGGCTGAGCTTCTAAGAACTGCATAATTTTCCTTCTGCTTCAGTGACAGAAATGTAGAAGCACAAACAATACATCAGCCAGACCAAGTAATGAATTCAATGTTACTACTCCCTGATTTAAATGTCAATTATTTTACTATTCCTGGTTTTAATGTCTTGCCTAGTTTGAATATTTCACTCAACCAGTGGAACTCTCCAACTCAGACAACTGCTCAAAATCATTGTAACTATTTCTTTGCTCTTTTTAGACAATTTAACAGAAAAATACCATAAAATTACTCTCAATTGTTATGAATTTCTTCAGCTTGTACTTACACTACTGGAAAAGTTCTGAGCATACTTTACATGAGGATGGGACGTTACAAAGCCTCTTGAGGGTCTTCAGTGTTATTCACCATTCTGTAAGACACAAGGAAAAGATCCAAGAACATCAGAGATGCCTGTGAGAGGCAAAGAGATCCAATCACATCATTCTGGATAATCTGTCACTAATCCAGACTCACAGACTGCACACAGCAGATTCTCACAGAGAAAGTTGATGTCTGGTGTTGTAATCAGTCCAGAGACAAAAATTTAAATTACAATTGATTTATTTCGGCCACAAGTAAATTAATCTATGCAATCATTTAGCCTTATGACAGATACCTACCCTTTTAACTCACAAAAGCTATTAAAAGGATTATTTGGCCAACATCCCCAAAGAGCTCAGGAGACAGGTACTGTGTTCTGAGGAGGAATGACCTAATAGAATTTTCCTCAGTTCTCACTGCTGATGTCTTCCTCCACAAACTAACATGGACTGAACGTGCTCCAAAAGTCAAACTATTAACCAACAGGAATGGGAAAAGCAGGATGTTATATCCAGGCAGAGCTGGGATAGAAAATAAGTGGACACAGTAGCACAGGGAGGTGAATGGCATCATTTCCTCTGCTCCACCTGTAACATCAGCAATCATAGATTGCTAAACTATGGAGATCAACCATGGATGGACACATCTTGGCTCTGCTCAGTGGTTAAAAGTGGTCCAGGTATTAGAGGACAACTCTTCCTCCTTCAACACCTGCTGAAGATGCTGGGAAAGAACTGCACCTCTCCCAAATGGAGCCCACTGGGCACACAGGGACTGCAGAGGCACAGAGCTGGTTTGACTGGAAAAGCCCTCAAAGATCACAGAACCCCAGAATGGTTTGGGTGGGAAGGGACCTTAAAGCTCATCCTGTCTCCTCCCCTGCCATGGCCAGGGACACCTTCCACTGTCCCAGGTTGCCCCAAGCCCTGTCCAACCTGGCCTTGGACACTGCCAGAGATCCCAGGGGCAGCCACAGCTTCTCTGGGCACCCTGTGCCAGGGCCTGCCCACCCTCACAGGGAATAATTTCTCCCCAATATCCCATCCATCCCTGCCCTCTGGCAGTGGGAAACCATTCCCTGTGTCCTGTCCCTCCATCCCTTGTCCCAAGTCCCTCTCCAGCTCTCCTGGAGCCTCTTTAGACCCTGGAAGGGGCTCTGAGGTGTCCCTGGAGCCTTTTCCAGGCTGAGCACCCCCAGCTCTCCCAGCCTGGCTCCAGAGCAGAGGGGCTCCAGCCCTTGGAGCAGCTCCATGGCCTCCTCTGGTTTCACTCCAACAGCTCCATGTCCTCCCTGTCCTGAGGACCCCAGAGCTGGACACACAACTCCACGTGAGGTCTCACAAAGCAGAGTACAGGAGGAGAACCATCTCCATTCAAGACCATCGAGTCAAACAGTTCCCCCAGCACTGCCAAAGCCACCACTGGCCCATGTCCCCAAGTGCCACATCCACACAGCTCTTAAATCCCTCCAAAGATGGTGATACTATCCTTATGTATTTGTTTTTTTTTTCCTTTTTTCCTCCATGAAAACAACTTGTGAACTTTCAGGACCAGAGGCTGGGCTGAGTGAGCTTTCCCAGAAGAGGCAGCACTCAGCTTTTGGCCACCAGCTTTCCTGGAGGTTTAAGCCTGTCCACAAGAGCCTTCTCCCACCCAACCCTGGCCAGGGAAAGCTCTGGGTGATTCCAGGGAGGGGGGGTGCTGAGAGTTGACTGCTGCTCTTCCAGAATAACTCATTTGGCTCACACTGAGGTCCTGAGCTGCCTCTTTCTCTCCAGGACAAGAGGTCACAAAGACAAGAGGTCCCAGCAGACTCT
This sequence comes from Chaetops frenatus, assembly GCA_013400775.1. NCBI lineage: Eukaryota > Metazoa > Chordata > Aves > Passeriformes > Picathartidae > Chaetops > Chaetops frenatus. The sequence continues at coordinate 112,796 of VZTR01008431.1, read as the reverse complement.
CACAGGCCACATTCCGTGGGCTGGGAGAGGATCAGTGACACCAAACCACTGATGGATGGAAGAGCCAAACACCCTGACAGCCACCCCAAACCTTTTAGAGAGACTCCCCCACCAAACCCCTCCTCTGTCAGATCTCTTAACTGCATTTTAAACATATTCCCCAAGGCAGTCACAAAAAATATGAGATCATGCTACTGACTTCTTGCCAAATTTTAATACAGAGAGCTGTTTTGTTTTCCAAAGAGGAACAAATTAGACTTAAATATATACAAACTTTCTGAAGGTCACAGGGGCTAATGACAGAGAACTGGATTCCTCAGAGAAAGATCTTCTTCCAGGGTGAGGAGTGTGGATGTAGCAAAGAAAACCCAGAAAGGAAAGAAAAAAATCACCTTCCATCATCATGAAATGCAGGATTAAAAGCAGAACACGAGGAGATGAGATAAGAGACGTGAAGAAAAGGCTGCTGTAACTCAGGTTTTGAGATGACAAAGGCAGGAGGATGATATTAGTGACAGCAATGAAAGAGGAAAAAACTGGTATGGACCTCAGATGTTGTAAGTGAAGAGCCATTAGGATCTAGACCAAATCTGGGACGTGATTAGATGAGCAAGATGAGCTTTTCCAAGATACTTCAGATCTGTGAGTGCAGACAGAGGACAATGGGATATCAGCAGAAATAAACAGCAGCAAATCCATGAGAAAACAGGGAAAAGTCTCCATTTTTGCAACGTTGAAGTGCCAGGCGAATTTATTCCACTCAGAATAGAACCATGAACTGTCCCAGACTGAGGAAGGAAGGACAGGGAATGCTCAGGTCTGCCTTGGGAGCAGCACTGGTGAAAGGAAAGGCAGCTCCAGAGAAAGGAGAGGAAGCTGGTGCTTCCTCTGGCTGCTGCCAGCCCCGAGCGGCCGCTATTGAAAAGAGGCACAAACAGCCTTTGACACCACGTTGGTCTAAAGTTCAGTGGCACAGAAATACCTTCCCCACCCCCAGACACATGTGAGAAGTTGCTTCAATGCTTTTGTCCCTTAAGGGCACATCAGGCAGGGAACAAGCAAACCTAAAATCCGAGGGAAAAAAATTCAATCCTGGCCAACATGAATTCCATCAGCAACAAATCCTGGCTCTGAATCATGACTCAATATCCCTCTTTCCCTCAGTCTCCTTTTAGCACGAACCAAAGCAGCTCTGAGCACAGCAGCCAAGGCAGGTGGCACCACTCTCTGTGGTGATATGGGAGTAAGAACTCACAAACCTTTGCCCTTTTCGCATTATTCATTAAATAAATTATCTGCTAACCCAGGGAAAACACAACCAGCTCCCTTTTCTTATTTCTGGTACAGACAATAAAAAAAAAAAAAAAAAGTCACTATTAATATGGAAATCATGGCTGCAGTTGTAGAATCAGATGTAATGAACAATCTTGTCCCCAGCTTAAGTTGCTATAAAGGCAGCTTAAATTTACAATGGATGAGTCTTCATGGCAATCTGTTTTTCAGATATTAAAAATCTCATTTTCTCGGTGCCAAGGACAAGTGGAAGTGTGAAGCACTGGAGTATCAACTCTGCATTTGTCTCACTTGACATGAAATCATTCTCATTTTAGTTCTGATTTTTAATACATTCTTGGGATCCACTTCAGTTTTCTTCATTTCTCACTGTGTGCAATTAAACGTTTTGAAGTAGAGTTCACCCTGATCCACAACACCCTGCAGAAGCTTGGAGAAAGTCACTTGGTAAAGATGAGGCTGATATCACTTATTTAGAAGAGAAACTCATTCTCTCTTTTAATTTCTGAGTGACTCATAGTATTAAAAAAAAAAAAAAAAAGCCATCACTTCGTATTTCACTAATACCTTCCTTGGTGAGTTCTTAAAATGGGCTTTACAAATAACAAACTAAAAGCTTTTGTCCTTGGGGAAGACAAACATCACCATTCTGACATAAGTAAAACATGAACAGAGGAGCTGAATTCTTGGCTTAAAGCCACCCAGGCCAGTATCAGTGGCTGAGGCCCCACCACTACAATGGTCACACCACTCCTGAAATGCAGAACCACCAAGGTCCAGCCTGGTGGAGAAATTCAGCCCTAAGAACAAAGTTCTACCACTGCTGAACTCGCAGTAAAGGCAGATCCAGGCGTGATTACAACCAATACTCTCCTAGAAATAGCAAAAATTTAAAAATTTAGGTCTTTTACTCAATGTACAGCTTGAGGTCTGTAGTAGTTGTCAGGTCTTCTGGGTAGATCCTGTGCACACAAAGATGTGTTGGGAAGGTTCAGGCTGGACATCAGAAGGAATTTCTTCATGGAAAGGTTGTTAAACATTGGAATGGGCTGCCTGGGGAGGTGGTGGAGTCCCCATCCCAGGAGGTGCCCAAAGCACAGCTCATGTGTCACTCAATGCTCTGGTCTGATGACAAGGTAGGGATCACTCAGAGGTGGGACTCATTCCAACTGGATGATTTTGGAGGTATTTTCCAACCTAAATGATCCTGGACTCAATTGGCTTCTCTACACTCTCTTCTAGTGAGAGGTAAAGCTGTTACCCAGTTGAACTTCTGTCCCAGGACATCTTGCCTCAAAACCAGCAAGAGACCATGAATCCATCCACTGCTGTTCATTCTGGTGATTAATCACCCTCTCCATCAAAAATTTGTACTTGACTTCTACTTTGAATGTGTCTGGCTTCACATTGCAGACAGCAGCCCTCCTTAGCCAGCTCCAAGTCCTTTATTCCTGGGAGATGTTCAAACAGGCTCTTATTTACCTAGTGCTTTTAAAATTCCAGGTACTACATTTGTATCAAAACTTAAATTCATCTGGGTACACGCACAAAAGTAGGACTAGTGTCCAAAATACTGGAGCTAATCTAGGACTCTCTAGCCCATTTTCCCAAAATAGGTATATTAGGAAAAAAAAAAATTAAAAAAAGCTCTGCCATATGACTCGAGGATGTGTTTTATTTTTGCCCTGGGAAGCAAGGCTAGGAACCTTGTCCAGGCACTGCCACGTCCTGAGCACACCCCATGGTTTGGTGACGTGCAGCAACCAGTTGCACGTGGAAATTCTTTTATCCAAGCTCCCTGCTCAAGCAGGGCCACCAAAGCCAGTTTTTCAGGACCATGTCCAGAGTATCTTCAAAATTTAAGACTTTGTTTTCTGCGAGCAACCTGTGCTAGTGAGTAGAAAGCAGCAAGAGATCACACTTTTTATAAGCACAAAAATCCTTGGAAAAAAAATGCTCAGAAGTCACCCCCAGCCAATGTTGTTTTCATTCTTACTGTGAATGTGTTGTTTACCAAACCTTTCACAGTACAACCCTGGAGCAGGCCATATTTTGGGATTATGGTCAGGGAGTGCAGCAGCTCCTTGTCAAGTTAAAAAGTTTACCATTTTTTTAATGGGATCCTGTTCTTTCGCTGAACTCTCAGAGGGGAAAACAAAAAGCCTCTCCCCTTTAGAAAACAAACACTTCACCTTATGATAAAGCCACAGCTTATCATTTATTACAGGTAACTGTAAAAAAGCAAATAAATAATTTCTTACACAACACACCATGCAGCACATTTGCACAGGACAATTAGCCAAGGATCACAGTCAAAACTGTTTCTCCTTTCTTCTCCCTCCCAAATCCCAGGCAAAAGAAACCTCCTTGCCCAAATTTCCTGGAATTTCCAAGAGCATGAGGCCATGCTCCATTTTGAAGCAAACTGGCAACAGATCCCACCACAGAAAAACTGAGGTCACAACATCATGACATTTCCTAAACTCCAAGGCTTCCAGAAAGGCAGAAATGACCATCTGTACTTCACTGGAAAAGACCCTGAGTTACTCCAGAAGTCCCAGAGATCCATCAAAGGCAATGCAGTCCCGGCAAAAGGATGTAATTTAGTGTTGCTTTGTCCTTAATGGCAGCTGGAAAATGAAATGCTGTCACCAAGCCACCCCTGCAGGCACATCTCAGCAGAGCACCCAGGTTATATTTTGGTTATTGCTTACAAATGAGCTTCCAGCACCTACACTGCTTTATCTCCAGGCTTGCTGAATGTTGTCCCCTCCAATCATGGCGAAAAATTTGCCTGGAACCAAGGACCAGGCTTGAATTGGCTTTTCCAGCTAAAATTACACATGAATATCACCAGCAGAAGAATGACAACAAGGTACAAACTCTTGACTTGTAGGGACAGCCAATGGCTGCTACAACCCCATTTTCTTAGGGACCAAACAGGTTCTCAGTCACCTCAGATCAGTTTGACCACTGAAATGGGGGAGGAAGAGTGAGTTAGGAGCCACCTGACTCCTACAGAGCTAAAAGAGGCAAGACAGCCCCTGGAGTGCAGAAATGGGATTTAAAGCCCCTACATGACACCAGCAGGGATGGCACCTTGAACCTCAGGTACACCCTAAGGAACCTTCATCCCAACAAAACTGATGGATGGGAGACTGCCAAGGCCCTGAGTCCAAGCCTGGGCCAAACACACAATAAATGAGAGGCTTGTTCAAAAGCCATTCCAATTAACACAAATTAATGGTTTCTTGTGAGGGACACAGGAGCCCTGGACATGCCAAGTGAAATGAGGTGCTCTATTGCCAAGCACAACGTTTGCCTGCCATGAATGCAGCTCCACTGCACATTGCTTGTCCCAAAGAGGATTCAGGAGTCCACCAGGAAGAGGAACTCAGATTCTGTAGAGGTTGTGGTTGGGAAAGGGCAGGGTCAACAAGGGACACTGCAGAACCTAAAACAGCTCCAAGAAATCAATGTTCATCCCACTGGACAGGCAGAGACCTTCCTTCATCCATGAGTCTCCAGAGAACACCTCAGCAGATGTCCCAAACCCTCTTCAGTGGAATTCCAGAAACTGCACTTGGCATTGGGTCACTTGACAGAGGGAGATTAATTGCAAATTGAGGGCTTTGAAATGTGTTGATTGAATCAAACTTGATTTGCTTTTTATTTGACTTGATTTTAACTTTTCCTGTGCCAAATCAGGGAACACTTCCAAAAGCTGCATTTTTTCACAGAGTGGTCCATCATGCTTGGAGTTTGCATCTGCATGGATGTGAAACCCTTGGCAGGCACAGAGAGCTGCAACTACACAATCCAGTGAAGATGCCCAATACAAGAAGCACATTCAGGTGAACTGAGTTCAAGAACCTACACCCAGCTGCTGACCCAAAAAAAGAAACTAGAATTGTACCTGCCATCACTTGTACCAGGAACAAGCAAGAGAAACAAGTCATGCCTCACAATCCTTTATTTTTGCACTGCTGTATGGCACAAAAAAAAGTATTAAGAGGAAAATGGTATTGCTTGACAACAGCAAATTCACTGCATAAAATTTAAGTATTATCTGTTTTAAAACAGGTTTTGGATTTAAGATCATCATGATTTTTTTCCCAAAAAGGAATGTGATAAAATGCTGTACAAACAATAAACTTGGTAGGAACTTTACAAAATATAAAATGGTGTTCTGAAAAATGCTGTGAGCTCTCAGTTACTTGTAATAAAATAAGAACGCAGCCCTTTTTCACCTCCAAAAAAAGTCTCCATAAAAATTGTGCCATAAAAGGAGGCTGAGAGCAGGGCAGTGTCACCAGGGTCTGCCCTCTGCTCCCAACTGCTGGAGGTCACAGGGCACCCAGGGCACCCCTCTGTTGTTCACTTCAGAACACGAGGAGCTCTCAGAGCACCCTGAGTCTGCAGGGGATGCTGGAGCAGGGCTGGGATGTGGCAGAGGTGTCCCCAGTGCAGCAGCACAGATCAAACACAATCCCTTGCCCTGCTCCACCCCGTGCCCTTGTCAACCTGTTGTGCTCAAAATATCGATCTGTGGCTCTGCCATCCTTTCCTGCTTCCCCTCTTCTTCCTCCCAGCTGACCTGGACTTTGATCAGCTTCCCCTCTGAAGGAATGATCCATGGCAAGCAAAGAGGCCGATCAAAGCTTCCTTTTTCACAGCTTTGCCAGAAAGCCTGGGGGGCTCTCCCACCCCTGCAGAGGAACAGGGAGCAGCAGGTGCAAGGGAGAGCTTTTAGTCCAAGGTAAAGCTGTACTCTGGTGACTTTATACCAGAGACTTCATCTTGCTTCTACCCAGTGACTCGTGCAGAACAGACAGAGATGACTGTCCCTGCCCAGGGCAGGGGTTGGAACTCACAGATCTGTGACTGGGCTGAGACTCAGCAACTCATTCCATGTGTGACAACCAAGCTGCTGAACTGCAGGTGGGGAGCTGCTGGTACCCTGAGCACAGAGTACTCTCACAGCTACATGAAACAAAATACTAACTCCAAAGTCAAGAGTTAGAGAATCATGGAATCACAGAACTGATTGACCTGGAAGGGACCTTAAAGCTCATCCAGTGCCACTCAGTGCCATGAGCAGAGTCACCTTCCACTATCCCAGATTGCTCTAAGCCCTGTCCAACCTGGCCTTGGACACTGCCAGGGATCCAGGGGCAGCCACAGCTTCTCTGGGCACCCTGTGCCAGGGCCTCCCCACCGTCCCAGCCAGGAATTCCTTCCCACTATCCCATCCATCCCTGCCCTCTGGCAGGGGGAAGCCATTCCCTGGGTCCTGTCCCTCCATCCCTTGTCCAAAGTCCCTCTCCTGTTTTCTCTTAAGACTCTTCATACATCCCATTTAACACTTTTCTCCCCCCCAAAAAATAAATAAAATATCCCAAGCACCTACTAGAAATGGCAGCAACACTCAAGCAAACACCAACTGGATGCTCCAGCAAAACATTCCAGGAGTGAGCAGAGTCACTTTCCCTGCCTTAGCCCAGACCACACACCCAAATGGAGATCACTTGCCAGCTAAATATTATTCTTTCAAAGGCCTTCTTCTGCTTAACATATTAACAGGATTTATAGGAGGGACTGTCTGGAACACTGCTTAACAATGCTAATAGCAGAGTTCCAAGAAATCAGTAGTTTGGCAATTGCAAATCCAGCAATACATGCTGAAGTATGTGCTCATGCTTGCTAAACCTGTAATCCAAGCTCTCTCTCTTTTTTTTTTTCCCTCCCCATAATAAGTGGTTTAAATTTAGTAAGAATGATTCACTTGCTGCAGGTTCACTTGCTTTATTTTTCCTTTTTTTTTTTGTTGCACTTGGAATCCATCTTGGATGACATCTAACAGGAAGACTGGAGGAGGGAGGCAGAACTTGGCTTTTTAAAGAAAAGCCCATCCATTACACTCAGCATCTTCTGTAATTTTAAGTAAAGTACCTCCATAACTCCAATTTTCTCCTTCAATAAGCAGCAGATACAGGGCACACACAGACCCAAGCAGGGTTCTAGTGATGCTTGTGCTCTAAGCTGGGTCCAGGCTAAAGAAAAGATTATTCCCTGTGGTTTTAACACATAGTCCATCCCCAGATGTTCTGCTCCTGCACTGGAATCCCAGAATCACTGAGGCTGGAAAAGACCTCCAAGGTCATCAAGTCCCACTTGTGACTGATCCTGACATTGTCACACAGCCCAGAGCTCTGAGTGCCACATCCAGGTGTTCCCTGGACACCTCCAGGGATGGGGATTCCAAACCTCTCTGGCAGCCCCTTCCAATGCCTGGCCACCTTTTTCTTTAAGAAATTATTCCTAATATCCAATCTAAACCTTCCATGGTGCAAACTGAAGCCGTTTCCTCTTGTCCTGTCTGTTTTTACCTGGGAGAGGAGGCTGATCCCCACCTGGCTTCACCCTCCTGTCAGGGAGTTTTGGATCTCACTGAACCCTCCTGGGCCACTCTCAATCAAACCAGGCTGAGCAGCACCTTTGCTTTGCATGAGCCAGGCTTGGGGACAAGGAATCATGGAATCCTGGGATGGTTTGGGTTGGAAGAGACCTTAAATTCCAGCCCCTACCATGGGGAGGGACACCTTTCACTATCCCAGGTGGTTCCAAGCCCTGTCCAGCCTGGCCTTGGGCACTGCCAGGGATCCAAGGGCAGCCACAGCTTCTCTGGGCACTCTGTGCCAGGGCCTCCCCACCTTCACAGGGAAGAATTTCTCCCCAATATTGAATCTAAACCTAGTCTCAGTTTAAAGCCATTCCCCTTGTCCTGTGAGGAACTCTGGCAGGTGGCTTTTGATGCGTGGCCTGGGAAGGAGGGAGGCAGCAGAGCAGGTGACAGCTTTGGGACAGCACCAGAGGACTATTACAGCAAAACTTTGCTAAATATATCAGCAGTGCAAAGTAGGTGGGTCAGAACATCCCTCCAAGAGAAATCCAGATTTGGAAGCATAGCCCAAGTGACAAGGTATATGTTCAAAGTAGGTATAAGCACAAACACAAGGGCTTTAAGCAAGAACACTCGAAGGATTTGGAGTTACCCCTCCCCCTTCACACAAATATATTCAGCCAAAAGTACAATGCAAACCTGCAATGGAAAACACTCTTTAGGAAACAGGCAAGGAAAAAAAATGGATGCACAGAGAGGTGAACTGACCTCCAGTCTCAACTGAAATTATCTAAGAAGCTCAGGACCAAAACCAGACTGAGCTGTGGGCCTACACCCCCTCACCTGTGAGTGGGCTGAGACTCAGCAGCTCATTCCATGTGTGACACCAAGCCTGTGTATTTCCTGAGCACACAGAACTATCAGAGCTCTATAAACCAAAATACTGATCCCAATGTCAAGAATTATCACAGAACCACAGAATAGGGGTAGAAAGGTGCTGTAAAGCTCACCTTGTTCCAACCCTGACACTCTTCACTATCCCAGGTTGCTCCAAGCTGTGTCCAACTTGGCCTTGGACACTTCCAGGGATCCAGGGGCAGCCACAGCAAATCTGGGCACCCTGTGCCAGGGCCTCCCCACCCTCCCAGCCAGGAATTCCTTCCCAATATCCAATCTAAACCTACTCTCACTCATAAAGAACCATTCAGTAAGACAAGGACAAGAAGCTGAAGTTGTATTATGGAGACTTCTGAAAAACTGATGAATTTCATTGGGCTGTGACAGAGTTCTGCTGAATCTCCGAACAGGAAATCCAGCTTCAGCTGTGGCTATGTATTGGAAGTGTTGATAAAAGCCAAAATTGCAGAACATTTGGAAATGCATAATTTAGTAGAGGACATTCAGTACAGATTCATAAAAGGAAGGTCATGCCTGACAAATCTGCTGAAATCCTTTTTATTATACGACCAAATCGTTAGGTTAGACAAGAGTGAAACAGTGGACATAAGTTATCAGGATCTCAGGAAAGCATTTGATTTTGTACCACTCAGGCTGATTTACAAAGTCATAAAGTATTGTGCAGGGAGAAGAAATTGAAATGGATTAAGGAACATTTTAGGGATAGGCACAAAGGCAACAGAGTGAATGGAAGGAATGTGAAACAGAGAGGTGTAAAGGTCAGGCTGCTGCTAAAGGCATAAAAACGGGCCCTGAGAATTGTAAAACTTGAGCTCAGCTACCATTTGAGAGGCAAGAACGCCTGAATTTGGTGGCAGAACTGCAGAAAGGTATTACTCACAGCAGTAAATTTGGAGGAAATCAGGTGCAGAAAGGTGGCACTTGCAAAGGTGCTCTACCACCCTGTGGGATTCACCTGTACTAGAGCTGAGGTGTGAAGGGACCTTCTGGCTGGGAATCCACACCCATTTTAAAGAGGATTCAGTAATTTTACGGTCATTAATAAAGCAGCTACGCATGCTGTGGTAATGATTTGGGTAATTAAATCTGAAGCTTCTGGGAATTAAGCTGATGGCCTGAAAGGGTCAAAAAGAAAACTCCTCTGGTGCTTAATCAGAGGAATAGCTTTGCAAGCTGGATGGGTGCATTAATTGTCCCATACTGACCATGGTGTGACACACAAAGCTACATCCCATGGATCTCTGCACAGAAATCACCATGCTTTCATTCATGTAGGACACACCAAAAGAAACCAGCGTGGCTTTGGCAGCCCCTCTCAGACAATTTTGCCCAGACAAAAAGAACTCCCACTCATCCTGAGGTTTTCCATGGGCTGCTGGTAATATCTTCTCCTGAAATCTGCCAATTATTCTCATGGCTGATAGACTGGACACGAGCTCTGTTGCTTGATGATGATGCAAGGAGTTTTTATCCTTTGTCTTTTCTTTCCTAAGCGAGCAGCAAATCTTTACAACAATGTCCTCGTGAGCTGGGGTAAAATTCCCCACAGAAAACTGAGCCTCAGCTGCTGCTACTTGGCTCAAGGTCAGCTGGGATAAAGATGAGAACAGAACGAGGATCTTCTGATTCCCACTCCTGTGCCCTGAATTCCAGGCCACAGTGCTGCTGCCACCACCTGTGGGGACAGCCTTTCAATCCTGAAGGCTGTCAAAAGCCAGCAGCTTTTCTAAGCACTAAAA
>VZTR01008431.1:68788-102419 GCA_013400775.1 Chaetops frenatus | reverse complement strand
ATAAAAAAAAAAAAAAAAAAAAAGTTAGGGGAGAACAGGTGGACTCCTGTGACACCAGAATTCTTCAATGCACAAAGAATCTTTCATCTCACTGTTCTACACGGCACCTTTAAATATTCTTCTACATAAAGGCATGATATGCAAGAGCAAAAGAATAACTGAGAAACAGTAATCCCTAACAGATCAACTGTGCTTTATCTACACAGATTCTGCTTTCATAAAAGCACAGAGGGAAGAGGGGGGGAAAAAAAGTACATTCTTATTGTTTTCTGAAGCTTAAAATAACCACAAAGTGAGAAAAATCAAAGCTGTTCCATAGAACAACTAGGAAAAAAAAGTCTCACTGAGCATTTGAGAAAGACAGTAAATGGCAGAAGATGGAATGAGAGATTTAGTGAGTGCCATGGTCACCAAGCTCAGATCCTAAATGTGGTCTGTGCTTAAACCAGGGTGGTTAAATGGAAGGACCTGCTAGAATCTATGTGCCCCATATATAATTATAGCTGTCACTGGCAGCAAAGGCTACAGTTCTGGCTGCCATCACATCCTCCATTTTCACTTGCTAACTTCTCTGAAAACTTTCTCTTTTTTTCATATATAATGCAACTGGATGCAGGCAGTAACTGCAGGAAAGCTGCTAACTGTGAGCCAGTCAGAAGGTAAAGGGATGGGAAGAAATTAGGAACAAATCATCTGTACTCAACACAGGCAGAGTTGCCATCAATTTATTCTCAAAGCTGATTGATTATGGAGTTTTTGCACTGCCAGAAACAAGCAGAAAATTCATTATCTACTATAGCTGGTTTATGAACCAAACATCTGAGCTTAGATTAAACACAACTTCCAGGCTGGTGCTGGCGGAAGCAGCAGCAAAGTGGCCAAAATAATACCTAAAACCCATTAATTTATTCCCCACATTCAGATATTTTGTCTGTTCCAAAGCACTGAGCTGTTCTGTAACACCAATGGGCTGTTGACATCAGGGTTTGTCCAAACCCTTTTCAACTCAACCTGTGTTATCTACTGGAATAACAATCCACAAAAAAAACACCAACTCTGTTACCCCCCCAAACTTCTCCCTAACCCAAAAAGTTCCCAGCCATGACAGAGTTTATTCCCTAAACCCCCTCTGCAGCAGCATTTTCTGGGAGCTGTTTTCCTGAGCAGAGCTCTCCACCCTTTCCTACAGCCCAGGAACTTGAGGTGTCCACTTGTTCCTGTCCAAAGGGGTCAGGTACCAGCTCAGAGCTTCAATGGGATCCTCTCAGAGCAAAGCTGACCCCCCCAAAGCTGCAGCCCAGTGTTGGAAGGAGAGAACCAGAAACCATCCAGGGAATTATTCCAGCCCTGCTTTCCATCATTTCCAAACACGTCTTTCTGTCTCCACACCTCGCCCTGTGTTTCACAGATCTGAGAAGATTCTTTGTATTTTGCCATTCAGATTCCTGGAGAGAGGTTTGTATTTTTAAGTTTATATATTTTTATGTACATATTTTATTTTAAATCCAATAAAAGGTAGGGTTCATTAATCTCATCCCATTCAGTCGCACTCAAAAACAAGAGAAGCAGCAGTTGGAGACAAACCCAGATTTACACACGTGTCATTCAGGTATTAATTAAAGTTACAATAACTGTCAACTAAAAATAGGTGTAAGATCTTTTTGTTGTGTGGATGCTTCCATCCCTCAGTTTCCAGATTAGCCAGCAGCATCCTCCAAAAATATACTTCAAGAGTCCTGGCTGTACCATCAAGGAACTGCATTATCACTCTGCAACACCAGCTGCTAACAAGTAAAATTCAAAAATATCTGTGCAATATCTCCTGTGTATCAGGGACAAAACAATGAGCTGCTGCTAACAAGCTTCCAAATTTAAGGAAATCCAATGAAAGAAATAACCAAATATTTTGAATTTACACGCAACTTCCACTTTGATTCTGGACTTTTAGATAAGTTTCCAGGCCTTCTCCAGGTGCATGGATATTGCTCAAAAGGACAGCCAAGCCATTCAAAAGTCTACATCCCAAAATCCAGGTGGGAAAGAGTGTAAAGTCTTTCCTGTGGAAGCTTTTAGACCCATCCCAATCATCACCTTACAGTTTTTCTCTGAGCTGGACAGGTACTGACTTGGAAAGTCACTCTTCCTGTCTGAGAACTAAAAATTTTGACTCCAGTTACTCAAGAGAGGTATCCAAGTTTGGAAATTGGATGTCCACCAGAGGACTGGAGGATATATAAATCAACACATCAGGCCTAAAATGTAAAAGCTACTGTTTAATGCAATATGCCAAAAATAAAATGTGAGTTCCTCTAGACAGTCTGCAACAGGCAATTATCTAAAAAACAATTTTTCACAGAAGTTCTGCACATTCCTGCTGACCAACAATTCTGCTGCCAAGCACAGGAGATGGGAGGATGAATTTTTATCTTTTTAGTTAGTTCTACGAATATTATCCAAAACACTGACTTATATAAAGGGATACTTTCAACTTCATTTATTACTTAGTTCTTTATGATTCTTTACACCCAGTTGATAATGCACTGGCACACTTATCTCTTATATAAATCTCTGTCACCATCTACCCAAGGAGACAATTTGTTAAGCCAGTTTAACCCCTGCTGAAACATGACTTACCACTGAAAGCACAGCCAAATTTCCATGCCTGAGGTCAGTCCTAGAATTAAAACAACTCCTGGAAGACATTCCAAAGTTACAGCAGTGAAACTGCTGCAAGTTCCTCTGGAGAGCAGAACAGCACAAAAGTCACTGGCTATGAGTTCTCTCTCATCCATAAAAATAGATGGATCTTCCTAGACTGATTTTGTACTANAAAAAAAAAAAAAAAAAAAAAAAAAAAAATCTGATTATCACAGAATCCTGGGATGGTTTGGGTTGGGAGGAACCTTGAAACTCATCTGATTCCACTCCCTGCCATGGGCAGGGACACCTTCCACTATTCCAGGCTGCTCCAAGCCCTGTCCAGCCTGGCCTTGGACACTTCCAGGGATGGAACAACCTTGTTTTACCTTTTCCCCTCTTGCTGGCACTGGATTACACATAATGAGCTAGACAGGAGAGGGGTGATGGAAACAGTGAAATACCTGGATCACTGGAAAGGGTCAATAATTACACAGTGCTGGCTGGTGTCCTGCAGTTCTCACCAAGGATTTGCACCAACAGAACCATTTTCAGGATTTGAGAAAGAAAAGGAGAAGTGGGGTAACTCTGACAGTCTCTTTTTTTAGGACCTCCTTTAGAATCCAAACCAGAAAGTGAAACATCTTAGCCATTCTCCCACTGTCTTCACACAGTTCACATTCGTTCTTATTTCAGCTCCAGCTCCTGGAGTCAAATGACTGGAAGTGAAAAAAGGAAAGCTGAGAGATGCTAAGTAAATAAATACATCATATACCTTCCTGTGCCCTTCACTTTGCCAAACCCTGACTTAATAAGAATTTATTTGGTATACTTGAGGCTGTAAATTACAAACAGCAGTTAATTTCAGAAGACTAGTCAGCCTTAAAACTTTGGAATATAAAGGTCTCGGCAAAAAAACCCAAATAATATTGGTCTAAAAAACTCCCTTAACCTGTAAAAAATTAGTTTGGAGCCACTTTTACCTGTGACTAAAAACCAGCAAGTGCCCTTGTTGAGAAGAGCTCACAGCAGAAGAGCTCCAGAATGAGGGTCAAGGACTATCAGGAAAAATGGTAATGGAGAAATTTGGGCAGGGGCAGAGAAATGACACCCGATGGCCCAAATTCTGCCAATCTATGAAACACAAAATCATTTAGATTGGAAAACATCGCTGAGATCATCAAGTACAACCTGTGACCCATCACGACCTTGTCCCCAGCCCAGAGCTCTGAGTGCCACGTCCAGGGATGGGGACTCCAAACCTCCCTGGGCAGTTCCATTGCCTGGCCACCATTTCCATGGAGAAATTCCTCCTGATGTCCAACCTGAACCTCCCCTGGCACAGCCTGGGGCCATTTCCTCTCATCCTGTGCCTGTTCCCTGGGAGCAGAGCCCAACTCACACCTGGCTGTCCCCTCCTGCCAGGGAGTTGTGCAGAGCCAGAAGGTCCCCCCTGAGCCTCCTTTTCTCCAGCTCGAACAACCCCAAAAGCTGAAGCCCCGGGTGTGGTTTCTGCCACTTCTCCAGCTGCCAGATGAGGGCTGACTTTCTGCAAGGAGTGTTTTTACTGCCATCACAGACTGGTTCCTGGGCTCGTCTGCCAGTCTGACCCTGCAGGATCCGATGTTCTTAAATGGCCTGGGCACAATTTATGTGCAGCCGTTCCGGAGCGTGGATGCACTGTAAAACATGGAACGGCAGGAAAGGCTCGCTCCACATCCACAAGGAGAAAACTGACACCATAAGTCAACATCCAGTTGGCTGAGGGAGAAAGGGGGATGACACACACATGCATATAAATGGATGAGATCACAGCCTCAGCGCCCGCTCTAAAGCAATCGAGTAAGACTCGCCCTTAATATTCTTAAAACGCTTTTATTTTTGAAATATAAGACGTGAAAGTGCCCCATTTTTCACCGGCTGAAGCCAAACTTGAAATAACAAAACAGTCCTAAGTAGTTAACAGGCTACAAAACTGCCCCTGATTTCCAGGCAGCGCTGCAGACTTGCAGAGTAACACTGTGTACCCATTAACTCCAAGTCCACAATTTGGCCAGAATTTGTTTTGCTGCATTACAGCCAAATCACTTTTTGTGTCTGTCTTCCTCCTACGTGGGATTGCCTGAGCAGAACAGGATGCCAATGCTGAAAGCACTGCCTGTCTCAGACGTTACCATCTCTGATTAAGAAGGCCCTTTTATTGCAGGATCACTTAGACTTTACAGATAACTGTTGCTGCATTGAGATGAAGTTACTGGCAGGAAAAGCTTACGGCAACTCAGGGAACGGCAACCAGAATATTAAGACTTCCCAAGTGAGCTATTTCCAAAGTCCAGCACAGAAATTATTTTCCTAATATCCATTTTTTGTTGAAAATCAGGTTGACTCTTTCTTGTACTCCCCATAGAAGATGAGAAAACATCATATTCTGCATTTCCCTACGAGAACTTCCATGCTGGGTTTGCACAACTCTTGGCAAGTGGAGTGGGTTATTCAAAGGTTCACTTTAAAGGTCCTTGCCCTTTCCTCCCACCGTAGGAATCCTCTCAGAACTCATCTCTCCATCGTTTTACTGCCACATTCTCAGCTTCTAGATGAACTTCACAGCATCTTGTTTCCAGTCCTTTTCCTGCCCCCCATTCCCATCCCGCTCAGGTTTGCTTGTCCAGCTGAGCAGGAGGAAGCGTGTGCTCCAGCTGCTCAGGAGCTGATGAAGAGTCTGCAGCTCCCACCTCCACATCTCTGAGGCAGCAGACACAAAACACCACCAAGAATCAAGTGTTTCACAGCAATGGGCAAGAAATCCTCATTTCTTATCCAGGCTGACACATATCTTTTCCACTCCATTTTACATCTACCACTCCCTGTGTTACGAGTATGGGGAAACAGCTCTTACCACTTAATTTCCCTTTTACCATTTGACCTTTCTATTCCACCTCAAGTTGTTTTTATTCCAAATGGATATTCCAATATATAAACCATCTCAGTAAGCTGCATCAGCCACCAACATATGATTTGTAGTCAGGTATGGCTGTAATTCTTTGATTCAGGATTAAAAACCTAATCTAGGATGTGAGACAGAAGCACCCAAAAGTTTAAGGTCATATGAACCACTAACTTCCTCTTCCAGTTTTACAGATCTGAGCAGCAACAGTGTTCTGCATTCTTATAAAGGCTTTTTTTCCTCATCAGAAAAAAATTAAGTGTTTTCTAACTTAGTAAGCAGAGCTAAACATCTGCAAGGACCTGGATGGTGCATGGCTTTGTCACTTCCAGCAGCAGCCACTTGAGTGATGGTAGGGACAGCTGTTTATCACCCCATCACCAAGGAACACAAACAGCAGCAAATGAATGACCTGACAATACAGAACTCAAGTGAAACTGAGAGTGACAAAACGCTGGGACCTCACTTTTGCCCTGATTTACACTGCAGCACATTCAGCAATAGAGTGCTGGTTCTTCAACATGGGGAGGGCATTTGTTTTTAAGTGGTACAAAAGTCAGAAAGTACAGTTTAAAGAATTCATTCTAATTTTTTGGGAAGCCCTGCAGAATCTTTTACCCAAGTGCTGACAACTTGCAGCAGAGGCACTGCACTCTAAGCAGTACCACAGGTTTGATGTTGTTAAACATGGGAATTACCAGCTCAACACCTGAAACTGTTGCCTTTTTTTCCTAAACATAAATATTTACACAGTGCCGAGGATGCAGAGTAATAAGCAAAGAGTTAATTACCAAAGGATTTAAGGTGCTCCTTGGAGTTGAGACAAAGCTATCATCATCCTATCAATGTTAACCAAGTGTAATAGAAAATCTAAACAGACCAGAATCTCTTGTCTGTGCTTATTCAATTTCCACTGCTCTTAGGCTGCAGTAAATCTTGTGGCCCAGGAACAAAAAAAATACAAGTGTGAAAGAGTTTTGGTTTTAATTACAAGAACACAGAGCAGCGTCTGCCTGCCTCGTTAGCTTGGGGAATTTCAACAGTGACCAAACCACTTGAACTCTCCTGCAAGACAAACTCCACGCTCAAATTAAAAAAATCCGCTGCTGAAGTCCTTCAGAGAGGAAATAAGAAATTCAATATGTATTCCATAACTTAGTGCATTTTTCACCTTGACTACCAAACCAGGACTGCATTCACCATCAAAAAAATTCTACGGAACCTCCTGAATTCATAATAGAATTCATAAGGCAAGATGCAAAAAAAAAAAAGGTTGTGAATTTTATTTAAAATGACTTTTTAAAAAGTTACATTAAAATTTTGATCAACTACTCCTAAACATAAACTTAGTACAATGTTATTTAAAATGACATGGAAAATATTTAGCAGCATTAGCTATTGCTGTGTTTTGGAAGGCAAGGAAGGAAGGGAAATAAATCCCAGTCCTGGCTGGTGAAAACTACAGCAGAAGCACTGGGAAGGAGAGTCAAGTGCTAAAGCACTCTTGCCCTCTTTGGCACATATAAGGAATAATTTGTTCATTTATAAATGTAAACGTTACAGAATTTAAATGAGGATTTGTTGAATTATGTACTTGCTTCAGGACATATTCCTACCCCACCTCACCTACCAGCTAAGCATTCCTGCTCCTGCCCAAAGGAAGAAATTAAGGAATTAACTTAGGAGCTGTACCTGTTTGCAAATAAACACGCTTCAAATAGTTACCAGCCAATGAAAATCAACCTGTCTTCAGGAAAATAATGAAAGTACAATCCCAAAACAAGATTAAAATCAATGATTTAAATCAAAGCTTCCCTCTGCTGATGTAAATCAAACTGATTTAAATCACCAGTTTTGATCAATTCACACATTTGCATAACATTGATCGTTTATCCCTTAAAATGTCATCGAGGGGCCAAAGTTAGCTGGGTATTTCTCTAAATCTCAATTCAGCCAGCATAAATAAAGCTTTTGTGTTCTCATTTAAAAATTTACAAAATTCCCTATCAGCTCTAACATTCCATTCCTGATCACCGTGGGGCAGCCCAAGTGGTTTAAAAGAGAAACGGAGGCGATTCCGCGGAAATCCCGAGTACAACCCGAGCCACATCCCCCTGCCAGGGCTCTGGAGACCTCCTGCCCATCACCAAACACACAAACATGCTGATGGGACAAACAAGTGTTTACAAGATCCCTCAGCCCATCAATCCCCTTTAATACAGTTGGGTAGCCAGGAGTTATTGATCTATGGTGGTAAATTTTCACAGCAGGCTGTTTTCCTGCATTGATCACGGGAGCAAGGCAGGGATTAACAAAGTGCAGGAGCTCCTCCACTCCAGGAAAACTGCCTTTGCTGAAGGCATTGCAAAGGTTACCCAGAACTGCTCCATCCCTGGAAGTGTCCAAGGTCAGGTTGGATGGGGCTTGGAACAACCTGGGATAGTGGAAGGTGTCCCTGCCACTTTAAAGGCCTTAATCAAGATGAGCTTTAAGGTCCCTCCAACCCAAACCATTCCATTCCATGATTCTATTCATCTCGTGAAAAACTGGATTTTCCTCCCAGTTCTCCCTGGCTTACTTTGGTTTTTCCTACAAAAACTATTTTTGATTTGTACAATCCTTCACAGCTGCCATCATTTTTGTCCCATTTCCTCCACCCTCAGACTCTTCACTTGAATTTCCCAGGCATTCTGATACTGTCCAAACCCTTTAAAATACCAACTCTTCTCCACAGTTCTGCCTGCTCTCCTGCAGCTTCTGCTTTAAGGTACAACAAGCAATGGAAATGCTGGAGAAACTGGAAGGAGGTGAGAGCACAAATGATGACAGGATGATACAGACTGAAGTCAGTTTACTGTGAGGGTGGTGAGGGGCTGGAATGGAATTCCCAGAGAAGCTGGGGCTGCCTCATGATCCCTGGAAGTGTCCAAGGCCAGGCTGGATGGGGCTTGATGCAGCCTGGGATAGTGGAAGGTGTCCGTGCCCATGGCAGAGAGGTTGGAATGGGATAAGTTTTAAGGTCCCTTCCAACCCAAATCTGGGATTCCATGAATTTTCAAGCTCGTGAATCTACTAAGAATTCAAACAATGCTCTGCTTGCACAACATTTTATGCAAATAACAGCTCTCAAAAACAAAGAATAACCACTGAGTGCTTTTACCTATTTTATTGGCACACAGAAAAACATGACTGTCTCGAGTACCAAGTAGGTTTTTTTAAAAGCAAACATTTTAAGGCAACAGCACAAAGCCAATAACTGTATCCTGGTCACTTTGATCCAATTACAATACATTTTAAATTATTACAGTACTTTAAAGATGAAATAGTGCTGCAGCTTCTCCATCTAAAGTTACCATGCTGGAAAGTTCTTGGTTAGAGAACGCCTGGCCTCGCCTGTGTGAGCTTTTCCACTTGGGAGATTCAAAGTGGATTTAGCAGGATTACCAGCATACTTCAGCATTTTCAGGATCAGAGCTTAAATGGTATCTCCAACACACATGTGGGACAAAAAAAACAGTGGAGGAAAAAGAAATCTTTTCCTAAGAAAACCAGGAAGCTATTGATCCTAAGCAGCTTTATGCTTTTGCCTTCAAACTAAGAGGGAAGGAATGAAAACAAAGAGTCTGTGTTTTAGCAGAAGAGTTTTATCTATGTATTTATAATCTATTATCACTAATTGAGAAATAAAACAAAATATGCATTAGAAAATGGCAACATTTTTTGATGACAAAACTCAGATCATACAAAAGGTACTTATTTGTTCAGGACTCAACCAAAACCCCAGACTTTTAAAATATTAAATTATTATGCTGATCTAAAATATCCTTTCTAGACAGACCACCAAAAAAACCCTACCTCAAATTCCTGTTTGTAGCAAACAGCCTTTTTTCCATTTTTACAAAGCAGATGGGACTTAGGTCCCTCCAGGAGAGCAAACAGTCCAGACCTAAGGAACAGGAAAAGGTAATATCCCAAAAAGAGAGCAGAAGCTGCTCTTATGGCTATGTACAGACATTTCCTGCCTCAAGATCTTAAAAATTCACTCCCCAATGCACTCAGAAAACCAGAGTTGTCATAAACTGATGCCCAGATTTGTTTCCCAACCGTTTTTTTTTCCTTGTTAAACTGCTCACAATTTATTTTTAACTACTGCACAGAAGCTGCATCTGTCGAGGATGCTCTTTTTGCAAGCAGAGCTCCTGCTTAAGAGACTGCAGGGAGACTTGCCTGCCTTGCCTTCAGCAAAGTTAAACCATTTCTGAATGAGAAATGATTCTTCTACACAGTCATTCCAATTTTCAACTTGACAGCTTTGCCACTTGCCAAAGTCCCATTGCTTTGTTAGGAAAAGGACATGTCCAGAGAAGCTGCCCCATCCTTGCAAGTGTCCAAGGCCAGGCTGGGCAGGGCTTGGAGCAATCTGGGATAGTGGAAGATGTCCCTGCCCATGGCAGGGGGTGGGACAAGGTGGACTTTAAGGCTCTTTCCCACCCAAACCACCCCATGATTCCATAGTGCTGCCATCTCTAATGTCCCACGTGAGCAGAAAAGAAGGATTTAGAAGTAGATGGTCTATCTTTAACTTGCATTTAGAGCCTTTAAAAGTTAAAGGAGTGCAATGAATGATGCCAGGACAAGCATTATCTACAAAGATAAACGAGCTCAAAATAGCCAGCAGAGCCCTGTCAGCCAGAGAGCACAGGCCATGGATGGGGATCTGCAGCAGGAGCCATTCAGGAAGTTCCTTCCCACCGATCTCCCAGAGACTCATCTCAAAAACTTCAGAGCAGGAACAACAACAGTCAAACCAAATCCTATAATTGAAACAGCTGAAGGCCCTCACACAGACATTACATTAAGAGCTCACTCTTAGCATGTTATTTCAGTTATTTTTGAGGCCCAGACATCAATGAATACATGTTCTCAGTTGTAGGGTCTTTGCTCCCAAGGAAGAATCCCTGGAATAGGGTCAAAGCTGGGCAATATCCAGAATATGAGTGTCCAGCAGGGGACATTTCCTCTCTGCAGCTCCAGGACAGCATCACCTCTCTCTGTCAGAGTGGTGAGGCCCTGGCTCAGGTTGCCCAGGGAGGTTTTGGACTCCCCATCCCTGAAGTGTTCCAGGCCAGCTTGGATGGGGCTGGAGCCCCTCTGGAGCCAGGCTGGGAGAGCTGGGGGTGCTCACCTGGAGAAGAGAAGGAGCCAGGGAGAGCTCAGAGCCCCTTCCAGAGCCCTAAAGGGGCTCCAGGAGAGCTGGAGAGGGGCTGGGGACAAGGGATGGAGGAACAGGACACAGGGAATGGCTTCCCACTGCCAGAGGGCAGGGATGGATGGGATATTGGGAAGGAATTGTTGGCTGTGATGCCGGGGAGGGGCTGGAATAGAATTCCCAGAGAAGCTGTGGCTGCCCCTGGATCCCTGGCAGTGTCCAAGACCAGGGTGAACAGGGCTTGGATCAATCTGGGATAGTGGAAGCTGTCCCTGGCCATGGCAGGGGATGGAACAGGATGAGCTTTAAGGTCCCTTGCACCCCAAACCACTCTGTGATCCCATAATTCCATTATTTCCTTGTCCTTGGTTCCTCCTCCCACTGAAAGGCTGATCTCAGAGGAGCACCCAAATTTGGGATATGAGGTCCTAGAGCAGGCACAGCAGTGCTGGGCTGTGTGTACACCAATCCCAGCACGATGCCAATCCCAAATCCAGCTAAAGGATATCCATGGAGCAGGGCTGGGGCTGCCACCACACGTGCCCTTGACTTCACAAACACAGCTGCAATACTCACAAGCAAAGGTGCATCTGCATCACTGCAGAGTCATGCAGTTTAAAAATAAAAGCTTGAAAATTACTTTCTAATTTGAAATAATTTAAATTAGAAAAATGATTTAAGATGCGTATTTTGCAAAAATTTTCCGAGGGAGAAGAATCTCAAGGCAGTGAAGCAGTGGAAGTCACTTGGTAAGCACTGGGAACCAGTGTGTGATGAAGTGCCAACCCATCCTTCAAGCAGAATCCTTGTCTGCAAGTACAAAAGAACAAACATTTTCTTTTTACTTTGCTTATTTAGCTCAGTTCAATGACTGCTGCTTTCAAAGTTGAGAAATCAGCTGGGATTTCAGAAAGCAAGAAAAACAGTTTCTCGCTTTTAAATGAGGAATAAAAATAAGGTAAGTTGATGAGCTCTGCCAGCTCTATGGTTTTGAAGGACAAGGTAACCAGAAATTAGGTGAAATTTAGCTTAGCAAGACTCACTGTATTTAATAAATGTATTTTAGAAGAAAAGCTGTATTTTGACAGAAGTGTAACACAGCCTTAACATCAAGTAAAACTGCACTTTCAACTGAATTAGTTTCCATCCAAATGGAGCTTGACATGATTTTAAATAGGAATCAGCTGGGAAATATGCAGGATTAACCATGTTCTAATTCAGCATGTAATAAATGTATAGGAAGCAATGTAATTGCTCAGGTTACATCCTGACACCTGCTACAAACCCCTGAAGTTTCTCAGCAGAGCCCAAGAAATACAAGTGCAAAACAAAAGTAGGGATCAATTCTTCAAACCAAAGTTTCCTGCCTGCTCTTTAAAGCACTTTGATTTGCATCGATCCACGTGCTGCAGTGTTAACTTTGTACAGTCCCCCACCCTCTGAAGCCACACTCAGATCCATGCAGCAGCCATGGGATGCATTTATTGGAGGAAGAGAACTTCTGGGATGGATTTCATGGATCTTATCTACCTGGGAGACAGACCTACTTCTGCCCTGAGCAGCTAAAGGAAGGGGAAAAAAGGAAATGCTGGCAGAAGACAACAGGACAACCAGAGGAACTTGGCCTTGAGTGTATTTGAGTAAACAAATGCATCATTCCTTTAAGAAGAAATATGCAAATTAAAATCAAACTAACTTTTACTGCCATCTTCTAAAAACATGAACTGGAAGGGGTTGGGCACGAGTTTTGTATCACATGAAATAGAAAAGAAATGCTCAAACAGGTGTAATAAGCTGTTTAGAAATTATTAAACTGCTTTGAGCAAGCAGAGTTGGTCAATCCCACGCTAGGAAGTTGCAAAAGCAACGTCAAGAAATTTAGGGGGCAATTTACTCGCTGTCAAGGAGCAGAGAAGGTTTTAGTCCAAAGGAAGAATAAGGCAACTGATGAAAATTTCATATCAAATCTATTCAAGACACCAAGATAAGACATCAACACCATCACAAGCCAAGGCCAGAGCTTCCCAACAGCCACACTGGCAAAACCAAAGAGGACAAAAACAAGTTTTTTGGGCAGAAGAGCTGTTTAAGAGAGTTTTATTTTAAAACAAAGGACTGGTAATGTGCAACCTTTCTATGCATATCTGACTAAATATGAAACAGCCTTGAGGAGAAGGACCTGGGGGTGCTGGTGGAAGAGAGGCTGGACATGCCCCATCCATGTGCACTCACATCCCAGACCCCCCCATGCCCTGGGATGATCCCCCAGCACAGGCAGCAGGGGAGGGGGGGATTCCACCCCTTTGCCCCCCCCCAGGTGAGACCCCACCTGCAGAGCTGCCCCAGCCCTGGGCTCCAACAGCAGGAGGATGTGGAGCTGATGGAAAGAGTCCAGCGGAGGCCACGGGGATGCTCCAAGGGCTGGGAGAGCTGGGGGTGCTCACCTGGAGAAGAGAAGAGAAGAATCCAGGGAGAGCTCAGAGCCCCTTCCAGAGCCTAAAGGGGTTCCAGGAGAGCTGGAGAGGGGCTGGGGACAAGGAATGGAGGGACAGGACACAGGGAATGGCCTCCCACTGCCAGAGGGCAGGGATGGATGGGATATTGGGAAGGAATTGTTGGCTGTGAGGCTGGGGAGGGGCTGGAATAGAATTCCCAGAGAAGCTGTGGCTGCCCCTGGATCCCTGGCAGTGTCCAAGGCCAGGCTAGATGGAGTAACCCGGGATAGTGGAAGCTGTCCCTGCCCTTGGCAGGGGGTAGAGTGGAACAGAATGACCTTTAAGGTCCCTTCCCACCCATTCCAGGATTCCTCAACCTTGCAGAGCTGAACACTGCAGCACTGCATTCCCAGAGCCACATCTGCTGGGACACAGAGCAGGCAATGGGGTTTGAACACATCCCATGGAAGCCCAGGACTGGAACAGCCTGGGAGAACTGGAGCACCATGTCTGCTGTGCAAAGCATTTGCAGGGTATTTTCAGGGGTGTTCTTCAATGGCCTTGTCTACACAAATTGGAAGGATTAAACCAGACCTCAGAGCAATTTAAATAAATCTGCACAAGCCGAGTGTCACTGTGAGTGCCTCACAAAGCTTCATCTGAAATTGGTTCCCTATCAGCTTAAATTTGTGTCTCCACATGTAGGAGCCCTGCTGAGCACAGGAGGCAACACCCACAAATTGACCTCTAACCACTGCCATGCACAGAAGTAAAAGTGATTTATACTTGGTTGTAATTTCACCCAGGGTAAGGTGTATATATATATATAAATAAACATAAATTTTATGTACATACAAATGCATATAAAATACACCCAAATACAGGAAAAGAAGCCACCCACTTGTGCTCGAAATATTTAAGCTTTTTCCAGCCATTCCATAAACCTCACAACCAAAGCCAGACCTACTTTATGTTTTCATAAAGTCTGCAACTAAACCTGAAAATAAATAAATAATAAAAGGTCATAATTCATCATCCTGACATCAAATCAGCAGATTGGGACTCCAGTATATCAGAGTGATGGATATAGACTTGTTTTAAGGATGGTTTAGTCTGCATTATGCCAGAACATTTATTGTTGCCTTTAAGACTGTTTCCTTTCCAAGATGTTTCAAATAAAAGCAACAGTCTTCTTTTTCCTTAACTGCCTGTCTGAGAATCTACTATTCAGCAAAACAATTTTCCCCAAAAAACCATGACTAGGGGAGCAACAGGACAGCGAGTGCTAGAAAACACAATTTCTTGTTTTTCCTCGTTTTCTCTTGCTTGCCAGGTGATCTAATAACCACTCTTTGATGGATATCACGATTTAAACCTCTCTAAGGCAAAAATCCTTCCTAATAAATGTCCAACCACCACGAAATCTCTCAGTCCATCGCTTAGCAGTGCTGATGTTTCACTCTGCCACAGTGGCAGGATGCTGCAGCACCACTGTCCTGGGCCCCACTGGCCCACAAAGGACCACAACCAGTCCTCCCAGTCCATCCAGTCCAGCTCCCACCTGCTCCCTGTGATCCACACCTGCCCTTTTGCCCTTCTCGCTCTGCTTTTCATGGGGTGAGATAAAAAAAGCTGCTTTATCTCTCTAAAAATAAACTTCGATCTCATATCAAATACTTTTCAATAAATGAATATATACTTCCAGCTGTAAGTCATATATATACACATATATACATATTTCCAGTTATAAGTCATATATATACATATATATATATATTTTTTTTTTCATCAGCAGAGCACATTGGAAACTATTAAATTCTCATCTCAACCTCTGATGGTGGTAAAACACATCAACTTTACAGGCACAAAGAGGTCTGACAACAACCTCAGATGTCCTGTCCACCTTGGCTGCTGTGTACAACTTCTTCCCTTTGCCTCAGGCCAAGATCACATTTTGTAACCTTAAAAAAAAGTCCAACATTTTGCAAACAGCCCCATGGGCCACCGTGTATCCTACTAACACTACACGACACAGCAGAGTCATAAAACCACTCACACTTTCACCAGAACATTTTCTTAATTACAAATATTGATAAAAACCTACATCTCTTCTGCTTCTCAGACAATCCCAACAACACTGACAGTGCTTGAGAACGTGCCCAGGAGACAGAACATTTACATTTGCTGCAATTATTTCAGGGGCCTTCTTCTAATACCTTACAGTCCACCAAGAGACAGCACATCAGTACCACCAATATGGGAACTTGCTGTTTGATCCAGAGCTGAACGAGACCTCCTCAGGTTTGATCTGTGCTGTAAATGGTGCTTTGTAAGCACAACTGGTAATCAATTTGGAAAAGAGAAGAAAATGTAAAGGAATAAATGATCATTTCTACCTGCTTCCCTTGCTCCCCCTGCCCCCTATTATAGTTTTACAACCCTTCTTCGAGCCTGCTTAGGGAAGCAGAAAACCCAGGAGAGAGGAGTTGAACAGTCCCAGCAAAGGGAGAAGTGGCTGCCAGTTCTGCCACTACAGAGTTGGGGGAAGATGTCCCCATCTTCCAGGTTGCTCCTCTCACCTCTTTCCCTGCAGCAGAACTGAATCAAATCTTTGTGAGTTAAAAGGGTGCAGGAAGCTGTTCACAGACGTGGGGGTATTTACTCTTCATATGAAAAAAAGATACAAAACCCCACAAAACACCCACACTACAGCAACCCCACGTCTACCCGCACCCCTCTTGTGAGAGCACTGCTGCATATCCTTCACTGTATTTATAAATAGGGCTGGTTTTATGTCATAGGCTGTCATTTACACTGACTTCTCCTTTTCCCAGCTCATGCACAGGAGCTCCCTGGCCTGAGTTGGTAAATACAGATCTGTACAAACAGGAATAGATACACAATCGTGCAATATGAGGCCATAATTCCATCGGGGAGAAAGCGTGAAAGGAACCCCAGGTAATGGAATTGTTTGTACATATTCACACAAATAATCTTAGCCCTTGTCCTGACACTAATAGAAGAATACAAGTCTTATGGAGCTTGAAATCTTTCCCTGGAGAAACAACTTAGCAAAAGCAATGGAAGAAAGCACACTGTGTAGAAAAGGTTGTTTGTAGCTTTGCTTGCTATTTAAACCAGGTTGATTAATCTCTAAGATCCAGCAGCTTTTCAGATTTTTGCCTTTCCTCCCTCTCTTATTTTATAGTATTTTTATCAGTGCTTTAAAGTAACAGCACACCAAGTGCTCAGCTACACCCAGGGCTGTGCACACAAACCCCACCAAGTGCAAAAGCAGAGGCTCATGTGAGAGCTCAGAGACCACCAGACATGGGACAGAAGTGGAATACAAGGAATACAAACCAAAAAAGAACTGGAATGTGTGAACCTCTAAGAGATGCTTGAGGACAGCAACCACAGCCCTTCAAAAACCATGGCAGGACAACAGGACAGCCTCAAGCTGTGCCAAGGGAGGGTCAGGTTGGACACCAGGAGGAATTTCCTCATAGAAAGGATGCTCAGGCATTGGAAAGGGCTGCCCAGGGAGGTTTGGAGTCCCCATCCCTGGAAGAGTTCAAGGAATGACTGGACAAGGTGGGGATCAGACACAGCTTGGACTTGATCTCTTTGGTCTTTTCCAACCTTAATGATTCTGTGTTTTTAGGTTTTCCAGTTGTCTTCTCCAACTGGAACCATCAGGGTTCACATCTAAGCTTTCACTTCAAAAATGAGATCGAAGGTTCTGGTAAAATTTGAGACTGTTTGGCAACAAATATATTCTCAAAGCTGACATATTTAAAAAAAACCTCCACCCTCTAAATTTGATAAAAAGATGCTAATATTGACAGCTTGCTTTCATATGCAGCAAGGTGGGAATGGAGGGCAAGAAGAAGATATTCAGAGAAGAACTGTGAATGAACAGAAGGCATTTAGAAGGAGCCTGGTACCTGCAGTGTGGCAGGAAAGCCAGGCCAGCCCCTTCCTGAAAACCTCTTGTACCCTAAAGCCCAGACTGTGAGGTGATCCACCCCATAAGGTTAAATATCTCTAGAAATATTTTCAGGTCTGGGCTTTAAGAAGTGAAAGGCAGCCCAAGGAAGTCCTTCAGCACACCAGTGGGAAACCTGGGTTATGTGGAACATAAAAAAAAAGAAAAAGCTGTAACAAAACCTCAGTATGAAGCACAGTACAGAAGATTTCAACTAGGAAACAAGGCAAGTGCAGCACCTCAGGAGAGACCCTCCTTTTCCTGAGTTACTTGGGAGATAAGGAATGAAGGAAGACAATCAGACCACCATTAATCTGTGAGTTTTCCACCCCCAGGTCTAACTGCACCATGTAAAGGCTGTTTGCCTTTGCTAGAACAAAAAATCCTGCCTAAACTATATAGATGCAATGCATATGTTGCACAAAACCAAGTTTACATAATAAAGAGAATATATATTTGCTTTGATCTTGAGCTGCCCCATAAATTTTTAATAACAGCTGTAAAACAGAAATCTTTGGCTAGAAATCCTCAGCAGCAATGAAACTTAAGCTCCCTACTCATTACAGGTTAAGAAAACCCATTTCCAATCCATTCCTTGTAGAACTGTTACCAACTTCTCACAAGGAGAAATGCAAATGTCATTCACAGCCATTTATTTGTAGATTATTCTCTTCAGCCTGGCTCTCTCCAAAACAGAGGGATAAGGGACTATTCAATCTGGTTTGTCATCTTTGGTCCTATTAGCAGAGGCATTGCTAAATTCAGATATCACAATCCTCTCATTTTATATTGCATTGGAAGGATGCCTCAATCTGGGTTTTTTTTTTCTCTACAGAAAAACTGTTAAACTAGAAGTACTAAAAAAATAACTTCTCTACGATGCACCACAAATAGATTACAGTTTCTAGTTCAAGTGCAAAGGGACAAAGAAACCAAAATCTTTTTATATGCAGACATTAAAGTAAAAGCAGGAAACAAACTTAACATCTGGCAAAAAAGAGCCTTAACCCTTGTGCTTTCAGCGATGCCACTCAGAACTTCCTTTGCTTTCAGCTCCTTTCCCCCCACCAAAGAACCACCACTGTTGCACAGCACTTGAAACAGTGTGTTAACACATCACCTATAAAAAATAACCTTTTAGGTAAATTAGGAAGCTCCAAAAGGTGCAGCTATCAAATACATTACCTAGAAAAGAAATTACAATAAAATAAATATGAAATTCCTTGTTCAAGTCTCACATACATCACTGTGTGCAAGGAAAGTGTCACACAGAGGCATTTTTTAGGAGGAAGATTTTTAGAAAACAGTATTTAAAGCCAGTATTTGGGGGTAGAAAGAGGACAGATGATTACAGTGCTGTGTGATAAGATGAGAAAGAGTGAGCTAATGGGATATAAAACTGCATAAACTGGAGACAGCTTTACAAGTTAGAGAAATGACAGGCAAATAGCAATCACACCACACCAAAAAGGCACTGACAAGTCAGAAAAAACCTTCATTTTCTAAATGACAGCAGACTTAGTCCCTGTGTATGAAGAGTACACAGAGTTGGAGTTAAACAGTAACTGAGAGTTCTAGAGATGTTTGGAGAGTGCCCAAAATGGAGAGAAACCATTCCCTGCCCTCATTCCACAGGGTTTGTGCCACTCTGGACACAGCCAGGTGTGTTTTTCTGGATGCAGATCCATCAGAAATCCAAGCTGTGTCCTGCCCTCCCTCCCTGCCAGGGCTGAGCACTTGCAGGGTCCTGCTGGCTCAAAACTTTCAACATTCCCCAAATCACTTCCAGCAAAACTATTCCCTATTCCAGTCAGCTCATGAAGTTACCCAGAGGTCCATGTTCTCCCAACTGATTCCATGTGAACCAAGTAAGAGAGTAATTAAACAGCCCTGTGAACACCTAGGTGAGGATGGGAATGGGAAGGACACACCAGCCACCTCACAGAGTTTAAATATTGTATCTGTTCATGCTTAAAGTGGCACAGGACTGAACGGGGATTGAAAAAAAAAAGACAGCAAAAAGAATAAAACAAGCCAAATTAAAAAAAACTAAGGTGTCTTCAATTAGAAATTAAGGCCCTTTGCTCACCAGGAACTGAACCAACAGCACCTCCCTTCACAAGGGCTACCTGGGCTCCAGGTGGGACATCCAGCAGGGGAAAACACTGCAAGGGACATGGCCTGGGATCAAACACACCTGGAGCTCCCTTTGGGTGGAAAAAGGGGAATACAGAGGATATCCAGAACACCTGCAGCACACAGTGGGGATGTCTGCAAGGATGTGCTGGAGAGGGGTCAAATGTTTGCCTTGTTCTTCCAGGCTCTCCTCAGCATCCAGCACTGCATTACCCAGCCTTGTGCCAGAGATAAGGCAAACGTCTGATCTGACCCCAACAGCTCATTTCTTACACCTGATTTTAACTGAGCTCAGTCCCCGTGCTGAGTTTTGCAGCTCCTGCAGAAACATTACTTTATAGCTGCCCAAATGTAGAGGTACAAACCTGCATAGCCCTGTGGTGGTGCAGAGCTTTGAACTCTACTTTCAGGACAAACCCCCTTGTTTTTGGCAGTGTGTGCAACACTGCTGCCCTGCAGAAAAAGAGCAGCAAAGCAGAAGCCTCACTGAGTCCCCAGTTTCAAAGTTTACCATGTAAAATGCCAATTAAACAACTACATTCTAAGTCTCCCTTGTGCCAGCCACAATGTCCAATCCAGTAAGACTTGCATGTCTTTAAAAACTACAGTAAAACACCTTAAAAGCTCCACTTTTCAAAAATAAGGTGAGAGAGAGAAAAGGGCACAGGATGAAAGCCACAAGGATGCATCCCAATGAAAATTATCAGTTTAATTTCCCCCTTTGCACGTAGCACAGAACTGCAGAGGTTGGACAGCACCTCTCGAGCTTGTCCAGTCTAACCCTCTCTTAAGTTCAATTTTCCAGTGCAACTTGCTCCAAAAATAACTGTGCAGGAACATGATGATCCACCTGGATTGAGGCTGGTGCTGGGGTAATGACTGGACTACAAAAATACATCTTCCTACAAAGCCCAGCAGTCTCAGAGCCCTGGGGTAGGGATGGCCCAGCAGGGCAGTTCCTGAAACCTGAGAGAACATTGCTAAATCCCCTTTGCTTGGTGGCTGACTAAGGCCAAAACTGAAAAGTTAAATCAAAACTGGGTTTAAGCTAAGTTTAAAACTGGGAACTGTGACTACAAATGGCACAGGAATGGATACAAAAGGAAGACTGTCAACAGTAACAGGGAAAACAGGCAAGAGAAACTCGAGGTGCAGCATCAAAATTCGTAATTTGCAACTTCTCTGCTTTCTGCAAACACCAGTCACGGTCTGAGGCTCTCCTCAGTGGCTGTAAGAGCACAGAGCTGGTATCCAGCACACCCAGATTAATGCAGGAGACTTTAGGAGGTCTGCCCAAGTAATATCTCCACACAATTATAGCTCAGAAGTCATAACCCCTCCCTTTAATATTAAAGAAAAAAAGAAATCACATTTGCAGCCAAAATGTACTGATAATACTGCAATGGCAGCATGGCCCTGAGCCTGCAGCCTTCTCAGAAGTCATTCTCATTAGAAGAAAACTGAAGGATCATCCTCTTCATCCAGTGATTTGCAGGACATTTAACACACACTGCTCACTGGAAGGCCAGCGCTGTGGAATTTCTCAGGAGTGGCCAAGGGGAGTTTAAGTGTTTCAATCCCATCCCTGTGTAGGTTTTACCTGGAAGAGATGGAGAGCACAAAGCAGAGCTGGGAAGCAGCACCCAGGAGGACACCAGAGGCAAATTTCTGCCATGAGGGGTGGGGGGAAAGGCTGCTCAAAATAAATAGTTTTGTCAAATAACTGGAGGGAGGAGCAACGTCTCCTCTGGAAGGCTGACAGTAAAAGTCTGTCAGAAGCAAAAACAATGGAGAATTAATTATTCCTAAATATGAAAGGACCTAGAACTCAGTGATCTGCTAATTAAAAACAAAATATCCACAATACAGTTCCAGTTCAATTCTTGTGAGAGCCAACAGAGAGCAATCCCACTGCCTCTAACGTCAATAAGAGCTTGTTTTAAGGACTCATCCCTTAAAGATATCGAAATTGAATGGAAATTGCAGATATTTAGTACTTGTCTATTCCACATTCAAATATCGGAGCTCACACGAAATACACAAGAGAGTCTTCACCAACTCATTGTATTTCAGCAGTTCTGGAAATCACTGAAAAGTAACAAGCAAACCAACTAAACTTCATTAGTGTAAAGCTGCTCCTTGAAGGCAGCTCTGGAGGGGCTCAAAGGAGTGAAGTTTTATTTTTGTTTTAGCTGGTCATGCAGTGGGCAAGAAGCAGAAAGCTCTGATGTGTGAGAAACAGCACAGACAAGCTCTGTGACAGGGAGAAGGAAAGCGAAATTGTGACTTTCTGTGAAGATGACAACACTTAAAATTATATGTCCTTGTCTTAATTTCTGCTCCCTTACAGCCAGTGGGTTGTGTGAGGAACAGAAGAAAACTCAGGTTTCTCCAGCCTAGCTTTCCCTAGTTGCAAAATAGGGAGGGAGTAGAGAGGTTTTCCAGATAAAGCAGGATCTGCAGGCATCCAGCTGCAGGATCCCCAGCCTTTCACGGGAAGTTCTCTCCTCCAAATGTGTACAAACCATCCATCAAAGGATCCACAAAAACAAAAGAAAAAATAAATCCCAGAATCACTTGGGTTGAAAAAGACCTCTGAGATCCTCGAGTCCCACCTGTGACCAATCCCCACCTTGTCACCAGCCCAGAGCTCCGAGTGCCACATCCAGGTGTTCCTTGGATGCCTCCAGGGATGGGGACTCCAAACCTCCCTGGGCAGCCCCTTCCAATGTCTGACAGTCCTTTCCATGAGGAAATTCCTCCTGATACTGGAAATGTTGGACAAGTAGCAGTGTTGAAACACAAAGCAGAATGGAAGGGTTTAAATCCACCCTCCCTGAGTGTGGTGTCTCAGTGTGGGCTAAGGGAGGCAGCTCCCACAATTTAAAGACTTGGAATATCCCAGCTGGAAAGAAGTGCCCACATCCTTTGCTCCAAGCACTGGACAGCAGCAATTCCTTTAAGGACAAGCAGAGGAGATGGCCATGACAACTCCATGGCCACTGCCTCCCTTCTACCTGCCAGCTCACGAGTCAGACACCTCTAAATTAGGAAGGACATTTATTGAGGGACATTCATTGAGCCTTTCCCTGAGCCATGGACAGCTCAGTGACCAACACCACCCTGAACATCACTGGATACCCCATGGTTGGGGCTTAAATCTTCCCTTAAAGCTTTCATTTTTTATTAAACTAAAAAAGAAAACCTGGAACTTCATCCTCCAGCCAGGAAAGGGTCTGAAGAGCAGCATACTTGCATTCCAGTTTCCACCCTGGGTTATTAGCCAGACTGTTTATAAAACAATTTTAAAATGCCAGCTTTTATGTATTACAGTTTTATTAATCTTGAATGATACATCATAGGTGCAGGATGCATAAAAGGGTTACAGAAACATGGTTTGCATTTTAAAAATGCTTTAGTGAAAACAAATGAATTCTCTTTATTAAATGAATTGAACCTTGCTGTGTCCTCCACGGAAAGATTTCAGTATTAGTGAATCTCCTCCCTCATTGTTCTTTTTTCCACCTTATGTTAGGGGAGGAAAACAAGTATTTCAGCATTTACAGCTCCCAAATGGTTTCTCAGCTTTGAATTAAACAGGCTGTGATATGAACTATCTGAATACACAGAAATAAAGGAAATATTCTCTATGCACATGCAGAAGAGGGTACTCTTGTCAAAAAACAGGTTTACTGCTTCATCAAGACTCTGGTTCCATGTGCTCAGCCAAGAGTGACAACCACCACTCCACTGGTTTGACTTGAGATATTGGCAGTAGAAATACAATGCCCAAATTCTGCTGGAGTCCAAGAAACAGAGGCATTACAGCAAAAGGCTTAGGCTTTAGGAAAAGGCATTCATATATTTTAACCTATTTAAATAGAAAACATTTTTTTAACAAAAAAACTAATTTTGAATTCAGGTTTTAAACTCCACTTCAGGTGTAATTACAAAGAGAAGGTAGAGATGCTTCACTGCTGGTTTTATCAGCCAACTTTGCCAACAATCAGCTTTTATTCTTATCAAAGATACAGATGCATCCATTTGCCATTGAATAGATCTGGACACAGCCTCCAGGCCCCAGCCAAGCAGGGAATCTGGCCTTCCAGCATCCAGAGTGCAGGAATTTTAACACCTTCCTGGAGTAGCATTTAAATTGATCATTAGTGTCAACAAATACATTCCAAATGGACTGTCCCAAACCTCTTTGGAAGCAGAGACTCTTTTCTGCTTGTTCAGAGTTTAACACCCTGGAGGCCCAGCTCCAGCATTGCTCTCAAAGTGCGGCCACTTTAATCTTCATTTTAACTATTTTATGAGTCATTTATACACCAAGATAACCCACCTAAGGAATCAAATACAACGACCCAAAAAAGATCTGGATCCCCGTTTTCTGGTTTTACAAGCCCCAGAGGGGAAGGAAGATAATACCTGAGCACGTTCCATGTTCCAAACCCAAGGTTTTATGGAGGAAGGGGAGGTTGGAAGGAGAGAAAGGGAGGGATGATCTTTCCATAGCACTGCAATGCCACAGGAAAGCACCACGTTTAATGTAATCAAGCTCTACATTGCAGCCACATGGAAACACTTTCAGTCAATAAACAACTCCTGCAAGAAGGCAGCAGAGGAACAGGAAAATCAGATCCTGATTTAAGCAGGAGGCAGGAGAGCTTCTGGCTGAGTTCAGAGGCTGCCATTACACAAAATATCCAGGTCCACCAAAACTCCACAGCTTTGGGTCCCCATCACTTCCACACCTCAGAGTGCAGGAGTACAAATGGCACAGCTCCTTCCACAGTATTTTCCAGCCTCCAAGATCCTGTGCCTCAGTGCTCTGCCCTTTCTTCCCCCTTCCCAATCTTTGCTCAAAGCCTATCACTGTGGCCAGCTTCCCACCCGATAGCCACAAAGGAAGCAGACATCCCAAACTTTAGATACTCGCCTGACCTCTCTGCAATTTATCTGCCTGGAATTCGCAGGTTTCAAAATATGGACTTTCTCAGGGAGCAAATCCTTAAAAACACCCAACTTGAAAAAAAAAACCAACCTAAAACACCACACCTTTTACTTCTTCCTGTTAGTGGTATTTAAATGAGGTTTGGTTTCAAGATTCTGTATTATCCAGGAACCTAAAAACCAATGGCAAAAATTCTGCTGCCTCTCCTAGAGAAGACAACATTCCTGTGCACTGCTGATTACAGCTGCAACACCAAGGGAGTAAAAGCTAAATCAGTTTGGGACAGGAAAAGGGAAATTCAAGGGAACAGCCAGCAAGCGAAGGCAGCTGCATTTTTAACAAAAAGCAAGAAGGCACAGTGCTATGAATAAATCAGAATTTACTTGAGTGTGACAGAGGAGTGACAATAGTATTTATGAGAATAATGCCCATGAACTGAAGGGTGATTCACGAGTGTCCCATGAAGTTGCTGCTTGTAAAGGTTGGGAAGTTCATCACTTCCACAATGCCACAGGATCTGGCAGCAAATGCACCACAGCCACCCCAAAAACGCTGCCATTTTACACTTGAGGATATCCAGAAAATAAGGCCTTGGGATGTTTCTCTTAACAACCAAAGTGCAAGACTCAAGATATCAAAATACAGTAAATAAATTTAAGACCAGTAGCTTTCTAGTGGAAGGGAAAACCACTGAGAGTAATGGGGACAGTGCTCTCTTAGACTGGGACTTGTCACATGAAGCACCTTCTAATTCACCAGCAATAAAAGATGATTCCCAGCAAATTCACTAGCAGGGAAATATTTAAATCAACCTAAAACCCAGGCACCAAAGAGGCCTTTCACCACAGGCCAGGTGGATGTTCCCATTTTGTCAATGCTCAGCAAGGGGATGGAGCAAATCTGCAAAGCTGTAAACTGGGTATCCATCCAGGCAAAGGACAGGAAAAGAAAAATCTGTGTTTTCCCAGTAAAGAATTACAAGAACAAGGACATCAGTAGTGCCAGCCAGCATGTTTTAATGGCAAATGTTTTGATAAAGGACTAACTTTATTCTTTTGAGCTCAAATGTAGTTGAGCAGAGTTGTACAGAGAGTACTCTGGTTCTAGTGGAAACCCACATTGGCTGCTCCATATCCGAGAGCTGTCAGTCAGCCAGTTCTTCATCTACTTCCTGGGATTGCATCATGCTAATTTTTTTTTTTTGTCACTAAATTTAAGGTCTGATGCAGTTCAACGTTTTTATCACTGCAGATAAAAATCTATGACACCAGGACTGTAGCACAACAGGACATTATTAGGAGGAAAGGATAGCAGGAGAAAGGAGGCTGAAAACCTGCCTTAAGTTAGCTCAGGAAAGCCAAACCCATCAGAATACAAAGGCTAATTTATAATCTAAAAAATGCAGACTGAAACTACTAAATGGCAGACTTTACTTGGGTAAAGAATGTCAGTGCTGGGGCAGTGAGGCTCATGAACAGATTTCCCTATGCAAAAGGGCTCCTGGGAACTTCTTCAATGGCTGTGCAGCAAAAAGGGCTAAAGGCACCTCAGAATTTGGTATGGATCAGGCACAGGCTGGAACAGGCACCTTTTTTGGTCTCCACAATGTTAAAAATAAACGGAGACCATGAAGAATCACCGGATGATCTGAGTGCTGGAGAAAATGCCTCAGAGTGAGACTTAAAAGCTCAACTCTGTTTCCTTATCTATCAAGAAACTTGATTACAGAGTGTAAGTACCTTCATGGCAAGAAAGTCCTGGATACTAAAGGGCTCTCTAATCTCGTCAGGAAAATCCTAACAAGAACCAGCGGCAGAATTAAGACTAATTCAAATTAGAAATCAGCCACTTATAACTACCAAGAGAAGTGATGAGCCTGAAATTACCAGTGATGGACACTCAGGGCTGGAAAGCTTTCAAATTGTTTTTAGCCAAACATCATTTACTGGTCTCAGTTTCAGAGTAAATGATTAAAATTTAAAGGCCTGTGATACAAAGCATATAAAACATATCAGGGAAGGCAATTTAATTATCTGTTCTCGCCTTAAATTTTATGAATCTCCAATATGTTAACATCACTCAACTTCTGTGGACCAGGAAATTAAAGAGGGAGGAATAAGTTTCAAGTTCAGCAAGTTCCCTCTTTTTCAGACTTATCACTAAACAGAACTGCTCCACCAAACAGATGGAGTTCCCATGAAATACAAACAGGGAACGACCAGCTATGATGTCTGAAAAGCACGTGAAAGACAATTTAGTTGGGCAAACTCTTATCAGCTACTTACCCCTCCCACCTGGGGCATGAAAAATCAGTATTAGCTTAAATATTTAGTTTTCATTCTGGGTAACTACACCTCTGACACCCAGGTTTATACTCCCAAGAGCAGCAGCACCCATTAATAGCCAAGAATCTCCACATACTACTTAAACATAAAAACATCTCCACAGCCCTGAAAGGATTATTTCCATATTCCACACTGGAACTGAAACACGGGCAAGTCAAAAAAGTTTGCCCTGGGTCATAAAATAAAACCTAAGGCAGAGCCTAGAAAGGAAATTTCATTGCCAGGAAGAGCTTTCCGACACTGGAGCACCACTTCCATGTCAGAGCTGCTGCACACCCAGTTGCTCAAACCCCCAGACATTGCCAGTTAAATCACAAAGAGATTTCTGGTGAAAGCTGACATTGTAATCAGAGAATCTTATCATGGCAGAGAAACTGTCCAAAGTAAAGGTCAGAATAAATATCCAAGCAGGAACAGCGCTTGTATTTGATGAACTAACTAACTGCTTTCTGCTGCCATCAGTATTAGAGTGCCACGGCAGGAACAAAAAGCAGATTCAGTGCTTGCCTCAGAGCTCAGAAGGAACGGGCAGCTCGAAATGCAGGAAATGACTATATGCTGCACTTCCCAATTGATAGGGCAAGGGCTTATCAGAAGAACAAAACTGGCTGTTCACAAGGCCACTGAAAGAGTGGCCTACACTATTGTTTCCGTGGTAGTTATCCTGCTGCTGAACTTAAAAATGCTAAGGAAGCAAAGAGAAAAGAAAAAAAAGGCTTCTTAAATATTAAGTACAAAAGTGGGGAGAAGACCGATACCAGGAACTCAGGGCAAGGAAGATTCAAATGGGGGCAGAACCAAACAGAATTAATAGAATTTTTATGCCTGGCTTGTAAATTCCTTCCTTAACTCAACGTTAAGATCTCATCTACCACCACAGCAGGGAATGGGATTCATGTAAATTTAATAGAGCTTAAAAATACAACTTGTACATACGGAGAACAAAAAAAAAAAAGCCACCTCTATGCATGAGGCAGGTGTCAAAATTTGTTTCCTCAGGCTGGAAGAAACTCTTCCCTGGAAGCAACACTCCACCCATTGGGCAAAGAGCAACTGGAAGCATGACCTGCCAGCATTGCATGGACACACACATGCAGGGGGATCTTTGTCAAGCAGTATTACAGGAGTGATTTAGGTGTATTCACCTGCTGGAAGGGCTCTGCTTGGTAATGAGTTTCAGGCTGCTAATTGCACTGAAGCCAAGAGGAGATGATGAAGTGAACGTTCAGAGTGGAATTCCATAGGAAAAAAGTGAACTGACCTTCCACAGCTCCTGGTTGGCTGCACAGGAAGATAAAGCAGAGCACACTCTGTCAGGAGCACTACAGCAGTTCCCTGTTTTAGGAGCAGACTTTAACTTCAGACTCTGCCTGCAGCTTTGATTTAGAACTGGGAAAGGGAAACCTCCACACAGACAGGGAGAATAACCAGTTATAGATTATTTTTTTAATTCTTAATAAAGAACATTAAAACAGCAATTGTTCAAGGTGCTGGTGTCTGCACTAACATGGGGCTGAAGTAAAACAAGTGACAAACATGCCTGTGCATTCCTGAGACAGATCTGAAGTCCAACACTGAAAAAATCCTATTAAATGAAGCAGAAGAAAAGCAGTGCAAGAAAGAAGGGCATTTTCTCACAGTCTTGGGAGAAGGATGGCATTTGACCTGATGGCAAGTGGAATATGATGGACTTAAAAGCAAGAAAAATAACTGAATAAGTAAGGATGAGAAGTGTCGAGCCACAGAAGTCAGTGGGAAATCTTCCCATCACCATAAAAAACAAATCTCTGGAGTTAGATATTCTTAATGACGCTATCAGATGACCAGCCAATAAATTCCTTCTAAGGATACTGTATATCAAGATATCACCGATGCAAAGTGCAACAGATGGGGAGGAGACATCTGTGTTGAAGTGCCACTGCCTTCAGTCCGTGACCTCACGCGAGTCACTCGACTCTCGTGCCTCAGTTTCTCCATTCGTAAAACACCAATGCCTCTGTCAAGCACTTCTGGAGATTTAGAGAGGTACAAAGTATTGTTTTGTCATGGAACAGCAGAGGAGAGCAGTGGCTCAGCCAGAAGGATCGAGTGGGAGCCACTGGAGCTGTGCCGCACCAGCCACCACAGGAGCTGTGGCCATAAATCGATCAGCCCTGATTAGGTTGGGCTTTACGACGCTGTAATTGTCACAGCAGCAGCTCAGGACTGTGACACGAGCCCTGCACTCAGCAGGGTCACACAGGGAGCCTGCACCAACAACAAACCTCTGCTAAGGCCAACTGCAACAGCAGAGAACAGGAGCTTCCCAAACCCAACAGACTTTTTAAGGTTATCAAGGCTAAAAGCTTCTCCACGTGCCCACAGGCTACGGCTGTGGAAGCGCCCAGTTGAGAGGGGAAGGATATAACCAAGAGCATGTTTAAAGAAAGAGGAATATTCACTTGAAATCTGCAGGCACAACACAAAAGTAAATCTGTTTCTCACAGTGACAAGATGAAATTCTCAGTTGGACAGTGACTACAAAGCTGATTCTCTACTTCTGGCTGTGGACCACATGACAGCCTCAAATACGTAAGAACATTTTATCTGCCAACTTGCAATGAAGACCACATAGTTAATAGTTTGCAACCTCCTTTCCCCCAGAAGATCTACAGAGTTGAGTAATAAAATTCCTCACATGATTTCAATGAGAGGGTTCACTTGTCAGGGGCTGTTTGGAGATAGGATCATATGTCAGGGAGGTGCTGCTCAGATCAAGTTTTCCAACCTTGTGTTTCCAAGGCTTGACTGAAAATGAAAAAAAAACCAAAAAAACCCCAACAAAAAACTTCAGGCGATAAAGTCTGAAACTGGAGAAGAGAGAAATAATCTCTAGCTGTTATTTTCAAAATGTCAAAGTTAGCCAATTAATGAGGGGAGGAAGAAAAACTGATTAAAACCCTGACAAACCCTTGAGATCACAGACTGATTGCGAGTTCTGCCGCAGACTCCCGGTAGGAACCTGGGCAAGTTGATTCCTCTACACCTTGGTTTGCCACCTGCGAGACAAAAAACAGCACTTTCTTTTCATATCCTGTCATTCCTGCTTGTATTGTTCCACAAATTAAAAGCATTTGTCAAAACACTTATCTTTAGCATTAACCCTGGGAATTGCATTCACAGCTACCACGCAACCCTTTGCATGACTGAGTGTTCAAATACAAATTCTTAGTACACCTTGCTACCCAGCCATCCTAATTTAATATGAGTCAGAAGGGAGCTGTAGACAATACAGGAATACTAGAATGCTAAAATACAGTTTATTACTAATCTTACAAATAAAACCAGCCTTAGGGTTATGAGTTAGAACCCCCTGAAAAAAAAAAAAAAAAAAAAAAAATCAAATTCTCCTCATTATGTCCTAAACATTCCACTGTAATCACAGTATTGGTCTCACTGCATTGATAACCCACAAGATCATATTATCAGCATAGGTATAATTAAAGCCCAATCCCACATGTATGCAGAATCCAATCCCCACTCTTTTAAAATCAGCGTAACGTGAAATCAACTTCGAGGACTTTAGAACCAAAGCCGCATGAAGTTATTGACAGGAGGAACAAAAGTATCTTTTTTTTTTGCAGTAAGATTCCCAAGCTGACAGTATTTTGATTTCAAATTCTAAACTTTGCAGATGAAAAAAATTTGCTACAGATGCCACTACTGTAGCCTGTCATTCTGTAATGTCCTTAAAAGCTCTGCACAGAAATCACTGTGAAGCACAAGCTGCTTTCTTTAGGTTAAAATGTCCTGTTGTTTCCTGAAAATTCATTTATTTTTCTAACGTATACAACCAAACACCTTCCCAGATCCCTTGGTATAAGGAACAGTACAGCTTCCTCCTTTTTCAGTTTCATTAATTCTCCCAATTCCCCACCCAAAGACCCAGATTTCACCCCTGCCCCACTGACACACAACACAAAAAGAGCAGTCCCAAAACTTAATGACAAAACAATTCCTGACAGTCATGCTTAATAAAAATGCATTCTATTATAAAGTAAATTAGTTTTTAAAATGAAAGTCAGAGCCTCACTGTTTTCCCAAATCCAGACAGCAATGAAAGAACATACCAAACACTCCCATGAACCTATGTATTATCACTATAAAGTCAACACTTCATAATAATTTAGTTTTCAAAACACTGCACAGCCATGAACTTTTAATACCCCTTTGTAAGAGACCAGTAAGACCCACACAGAAATTGCCTTAAAAATAAGCTTCCTGCAGCTGACACCGGCTGCCAACTCCATGGAATTATCACAATCACAATGCTAGAGAGATGCACGTTGTCCAGAAAGGTCAACAAAACCCAGGGAACCGCTCGAGACCGCTCAGTGAAGCAGTTCTAGAGATAACCAGGCCTCACCCACACAGGCTTTTCTCCCAGATTTCCTTACCCCTCCTTAAAAATCCTGCCGTTTCACCTAGGGTAGCATTCCTGTAACCCAGCTG
Organism: Chaetops frenatus; assembly: GCA_013400775.1. NCBI lineage: Eukaryota > Metazoa > Chordata > Aves > Passeriformes > Picathartidae > Chaetops > Chaetops frenatus. The sequence goes on along the minus strand of VZTR01008431.1, from coordinate 71,277 downwards.
GCAGCCTGCATACCACAATGTCGTCTAGACCTGCTCGGAACAGTGGGATGACACAGGAGTAAAAATGCTGATGCCTGTTCTGATGCTTGCACTGGTGCTAAGGGAACGAGGGGAGGAAGAACAGGCAGCGAGGAGTGAAACACAAGTTCCTTGTTCTCAGCCTCCTGCCCAGGCTCGTCGGGTAATTCTGTCAAGCAGACAGAAAAAGTTGTGGCTGTCGCGGGGCTAAAGAATAATCTTCACATAAGGGAAAAAGAACATTCCCAAACCCCAGTTTTCACACGCAGAAACAAACCCTGCCCTTCCCCAGCCCGGTGCTCCCCCGACATGCAGATGACAAATGCATCCCTGCACAGAAAATATTTCCCATGCCTTTCTTCCTTCTCCCCTCTCTCCATCTCAGAGATGTTTTCTTAGCAATTTGGAAGAGAAATGGTAAAAAGGGAGACGCAAAACACAGAAATAAATTAAGTTTGTTCTCTGCTGTGGATGGATTTGGTCTTAGCATGACGGGAGGAAAAAAATGTTAGGAGTGATAAATCCATATATACCTACTCCAAACTACACCCCGCTTCCCAAGGGACACGGTATAATGGTAAATAAATATAGATGCAGTTCCTACTAATGAGGCAGGGTACAGCAAGGCCAAAGAAAATGCAATCATCTCAGGGAAAAAAACTGCACAGGACTCCTCCTCTCCCATCCACGGAGGAAATCAAATGCCAGCTGCACCATCCCAGGAAGGAAGCAGAGCCTGTACCTGATGAGCCCTGCAGAAATGAGCGAGTCATATCACGGGACCCGAGCAGGCACTTCAGGCTTTCGCCAGCCCACAAATCGTCTGCAGAGCACAATTCCTCGCTCCGGGATTTTACGTGGCATCATTCATGCAAATTGTAGGGGTATTTTGCCCCAGTGTTTTCTTTTTTTCTGCCCTCCATCCCCACTACTTTGAAGCAGGGGGACGTAGGTAGCGTCTCCCAGATCCGCGTTCCCCGGCCATCAGTTTAACGCTTTCCTCCCTACAAAGTTCAAATCTCCTCAGTTTTTGTTCAGAAACGTTTTGTACTTAAAAGCCACCGAATCACACTCCCAGTGTTACTTGAACAAATTGAGACAGACCCGACTCCACAAACATGCTTAAACCTTCATTTCCTCTTCCTTCTTCCTTCCCCACCCCCCAAAAGAGCTTTTTTTTTTTTTTTTGTCCCTAACACCAAAGAACTGGGNTTTTTTTTTTTGTCCCTAACACGAAAGAACTGGGGAAAAAAACAGCACGCCCAACCAAAGGCTTTTCCAGACCTATCGCAAAGAACAAAATGCTTCCGAAGAAGTGCTCTGCAAACATACCAAGAGACACTCCACCAACTAGGAAAAAAAAAAGAGAAAGGAAAGAACCTATCAGACAAAACTGAGGTCGAAGAACTCGGCAGGGTCTGGCTCGGGTGTGTATTCTGCACCTAAATACACTCGCCTCTTGTTTTGTTTAAACCCCGAAGCTGAGGCAAACACTCCAGCAGAATTCCCTGCCGCTTCCCCCGACCGCTCCTGCGGTCAAACACACCGTTCCGCCCCAAAAACATCCCGGGCACGGGATACAAGAGCATTTACCCCCAACCCCTGTCCCCCACCTCTTGCCAAGAAGTACAAAATAAACAAGCGTCTGACACCCCACCCAAGCTCTCCTCGCACATTTTGGGAATGACTTCCTCCCAGGTCGTCCTCCTCCCCCACCCGTTCCCATGTTAAACTCTCCAGCAACCAGAAACCCTTCGGGTTTCACACCTTTGCCCTCCCCAAAAACCTCCGAAAGGCCCAGCAGTTGCCACAGATCTCGCAGCCCAGGGAGCCAGCGGGGTTTGGGGCACCTTTGAGCCGCGTTCCCCGACTCTCACCGGCACAAAGCTCCCGAAAAGGAGCCCCCGGAACCCTCGCACAGCCCCAGCCAGGGCAGAGCTCCCCGGTGGAGCGAGGGGGCTCCGTACCCGGCTCCATCGCCGCAGGTCGGAGCCTCCCTCCTTCCCCTGCCGTCCCCGGGGGTCCCCGGGACAGGGAGCGCCGAGGGTCGCACCAGCCCACCCCAAAACTCCGCGGCGAACAACACCCGAACACCCCCAAACCGCAGCACCCACCCAGGCTGAGGGGGCTCCGCGGCTGCCACTCCGTACCCCCACACCCGGGAGATGGGAGCAATCAGAATAAATACACAAATGGCAGGAACAGCGAACCCCAAAGGTGCCCTGCCCTCCCTCTGCAGCCTCCCGGGGACACCTTCCTCCTCTTCCTCCTCCGCCCCGCTCCGGGGGCACCCGCGGAGCCCCCCAAAGCCGCGGCTCCAACTCTGCCGCCCGTGCTGAGGGGCTGCCCGTGCCCACCCCTGCCCGCCCCCGGCTGGCCCCCTCACGCACATCCCGCTCTCCGGCTCGGCGCGACTCCCGGCGGTGCCGGCGGAGGGGGGACCCCTTCCTGCTGCCCTCCCTCCCTCCAGC
>VZTR01008431.1:29655-68063 GCA_013400775.1 Chaetops frenatus | reverse complement strand
GGGGTCGGCCCTGAGTGGGGAGGGCAAGGGGGGGGCCGTTGCCCGGGATTGAGGTGTTGGATGGGATCAAACCTCAGTAGGATTCGGGAGGAGGAGGAGAAAATGTTTCCTAGTCTTAAACATGAGTCTGGCGTGGAGCGTTCCCCCTGCACGTGTGGCTTCTAATGGGCTCCACTAGGAACGTGAATAAATCCCCGTGGTTTGTAATAAAGACGTTTTCCATCCACAGTGTGATGATACAGGGAGATAACAATAAAAAAAAAATCAGCCTGGAACAGCTTTGCCAAAGGTGCACCTTGCTTCTGACAGGGATTTTGGTTCTGATATTACAGTCTTCTGTCAGAAAGTACATGACCCATGATATTGGTCTCCTTTCCAGATGTCCCTCTTGAGCTGTTTAACTTCCCTAGAGACCTTGGATTCAGGCACTACTTGGTTTTCCAGGAAGAATTTCTGTTTCACAGAATGTGTTGCAATTCTCGGTCTGGAGGTGAAAACCCAAGCAGTTTTCAACATACCTGAGCATAACATTTGATTTATTTAATCTGAAGTGACACCATTAGTCAATTTGAGATTGTCTCCTGGTTTTGAGACTGAGCAGTGTGTTATGACAAAGCTTCATAGGAGTGAATGTGGATTCTGGGCTGTTTGAGGATTTTTGGGAAATCACTCTCCATGGAAGTGTGTACAATTAATTCCAGAGGCAGGTGGTCAAGGAGCTTGATCCTGCTTAATCTTACCTGTGTGATAAAGATCTGTGTGGGGATGAATATTACTAGTGGGACAAACACTGCAAAGTCAAGCACTTTCTGGGTGTGATTGTAGAAGCTGATAGAATTCAGTGGGGAAAAGCAAACTGGGAAATCTTTAAATAAAGACCCCAGTGGAAATGCAGAGCTCTTTTAATGTTTAAGAGTCTTGTATAGGGACACAGAGAAGGAAGGGGTAGGGAGGAGAAATACAAACTGTCTGGAGTCTGTAATGGAGCATTTTTAGACCTGTGTATAAATGTAGGGACTGAGAATTGTAAGATGAGATTCTTCACCTTGTATTTTTGTGGAAATGAATTTGGGGTTGTGGGGAGAGGATTCAGATGCTTTTCATCCTCTTTTCTCATAGATTTGGGTCGAATTTGGAAGAGCAGAGTAGAGGTGAGGTGCTAGTGGAATGTTCCCTGTCTGTGGCAGGAGGGTTGGGATAAGATGAGCTTTAAGGTCCCTTCCAATCCAAACCATTCTGGGACTCTGACTCCAGATCTGATTTAGAATCCAGTGAAAATGCCAGACTCCCACAAACTCAAATGTGTTTTGACTCAGGCAAGTCTTGGTGCTAATTTCCCCCCAGATTTTAAGCTGGCATGTGACACTAATTCTGGAGGAATGCACTGCAGGATTTGTTGCCTTCACTTGGAATTCCAAGCTGTGCCTCTAACCTGCACAACTCTGAATGTTTTGGAGCTGTGAGTTTGAGCCCCCATCTCTCTCCTCTGTCACTCTGCCCTCCATCAGATGCTCAGTGGGAATGGGATGGCTGTGGAGACCCTGCCTCTCCCAGGCCCTGAGCATCTGCAAGCAGCCCCTCACTTTGGGCCCTTTGTGCCCCACTGTCAAACTTTCAGCCAATTTGCAAATCCTGCCAGGAAAGCTGTGAGCTGGGCTGGGCATATTTATGCATTTTGTGTGTTTTGTGTCTTTTTTTAACGTGACTTTTGGAGTTGGGAGATGAGGCACTTTTGTGTGTTGGCTGCACCGGCCTTTAGCCATAAGGGAATAAAGTTGGGAGCAAGCAAATCCTGGAACAAAAAAACTTTCCTTTTAGTCCAGTCAGGAATGTGACTGGAACCTCTGGATCTGTTTGAAACAGGAACAAGTATAAACTGTGTGGAAATAATCACATTTATAATGTGTATAAAGACACACATAGTGCAAGCACTCCCATTCCTGGATTCCTAATCTAAAATTCTAACAGAGGTGCAGGCCCAGCAATGTCATCTGTGCAAACAGCTGTATAGAAAATATGAATTGTTTTTTTTAAATTTTTCTGTCCCTTTGTTTGAATCTGGTAGAAAGAATCCATTGATTCCCAGGAATGTATTTACCACAGCTTGACAGCCAAAGAGAGAGATGATTTTAGCTGCTTTTAAAGAAGGGAAAAAGGAAGATTTTCCAGTTAGCTCCTGGATGTCAGGGTTGTGATCCTACTCATGATGATAAAAAAAGGCAAGAAAATGTTTTGCTGATAAAAGTGGTGATATTTCATTGCCTTTTTTAATTACCAATAGTTTGAAAGCTACAAAAATAGAACCTATTTTTCCCTTCATTTCTTTCTATTTACTTCAATTTATAGCTTCATTTGTCGAAGTTCTGGTCTGGTGAAAACTTAATTTCACATGAGTGTGTTACATTTGTGAATAAACCAACTGAATTCCTCACTCCTCCACCAGCTTGGCTTTACATAATTTTTTTAAACTTTACTAAAAGAAAGGCAAAATGTGATGTAACTCCTTAATAATTAAGGCTTTGTGAATTTAAAACAAAAGTCTCTGTGATATTTTAAATTTAATATTTAGGGCTTAGTAGGTTTTACTATTTAAATATAGTTTAAAGCAGGTTTTTGAGGAATGTATGTAAATAGACTCCTTGAAGGCTGTTAATCCAGACAGTTGCAGTCCTGTGTTAACATTATTGTGAGCAGAGTTAGAAAATGAAATGATTAATCTCCCTTTTCTCCACTTGGTAGAGGGAAGTATAGAACACAAGCTTCAAGGATAAATGACTTAGAAAGAGACTGAGTCTGTTTTTAGTGCAGTGCACGGCCAAACAAACGGTATTTTTCACCTTAATTGACCAAAACTTGAATTTAAAAGCTCCAATTTGACCAGCTGAGCGTGACCGTGCTGCCAGATGCCCAGACTAAGGAGACTGGAGATGCAAAATCCCTCCTCGGAGCACAGAAACCCTCCCGCAGAGGTGGCCACGCTCTGCTCAGACATTTGTCTCTAATCCCACGTTTGAAACCCGACCTTTCTGTTCTCTTCTTCCTCAAAGCCCCAAAGCCGCCCTCCGCCCCCCGTGCCTCTTTAAATGTTTGTAAATGTTTGTCACTCCAGACAGGAGGTGGCTGCATCCCAGTGATGCTCAGGTGCCCCCTCCATCACCTGCTCACCGGCTCATTAAGCTTGCAAAGCCTTTGGGATTTGGATACACAAACCCTTTCCATTCAGGTGGGGTTGCCCAGTCCCTCCTGCTTCCTGTTTGTGTTTAGCAAGACAAAATGCAGGTGAGAACTTGCCCCAGAGCTGCTGCACCTGTGCAGGGGTCGTTTGGGCAGGTTTCTTACCAAAATAAAGACTTGTGTTCCCGCAGGGCCTCTCTGCCTCCCTGTACACCCCGAGTTGTTTTCAAATTTTCTAGCCAAGTTTTGCCAGTAGGACTGAGTTTGGAAGAAGCTAATTTCCTGGGATTTTGGGAAATAGGTGATTGCAAGAAAAAAAAGATTCTGCATGTGTCCTAAATCACAGAAAGGAGCTTTGCCTTCACTGAACCCTTGGGATCAGAAAAACTGTGTGAGGAAATCTGCCCCTTAATACCCTGACACGGGGAAGTCTCAGTGAACACACACAGCAGTGGGACACAGATTCATGGGAAATTTGGGAGTGTATGAAACTGCATTTAAAAACAAGGAGGGGAAGGCAGTTTGTGGGGGCAGGGGTGCTTTCACTCTGGTAACAGAATCACAGAAGCATTTAGGTTGGAAAAGACCTCTGAGATCATCGAGTCCAGCCTGTGACTGACCCCACCCTGTCACCCAACCCAGAGCTCTGAGTGCCACATCCAGGTGTTCATTGGACACCTCCAGGGATGGGGACTCCAAACATCATTGGGCAGCCCCTTCCAATGTCTGACCACCCTTTCCAGGGAGAAACTGTTCCTAACATCCAACCTGTCCTCCCCTGGCACAACTGGAGGCTGTTTCCTCTCCTCCTGTCCCTGTTCCCTGGGAGCAGAGCCTGACTCCCCCCTGGCTGTCCCCTCTTGGAGGGCCAGAGGGTCCTTTTTTGCAGGCTGAGCCCCTTTCCCAGCTCCCTCAGCCTCTCCTGGGGCTCCAGCCTCTTCCCCACCTCTGTTCCCTTCCCTGGACACACTCCAGCCCCTCAGTGTCCTTGCAGAAACTGGACACAGGATTCAAGGTGTGGCTTCACCAGTGCCCAGCACTGAGGGAATGGTCATGTTAGTGAAGGTCCTGATTAACTCCTCCTCATTCTTCTTCCAGTACTGCCTGTCAGGACATCCAACTTTGCCATGCAACGTGCTCAAGTTCAAATCCACCACCATCATGCTGGACTGTGGGCTGGATATGACGTCCACCCTCAATTTCCTCCCCCTGCCTCTGGTCCAGAGGTGAGTTCTGTGGCCTGTCAGCACTTAGTCTTGTGTCTTTTTGGGTTGCAGTTGGAGTGCTCTGCCTGAAATGGTGTATTGGAAGGAGGGAGGGGATGGGTACAAATGAACAGCATCATCTGATATCATAAATAGACTTTGTTCACTTAAAAATTCTCTTTATCAAAATAACGTCCTCTGGCTCAGTAGACGGAAGACATTTTATGGATTTATTGATTGGTTTTTCTAGATAATTTATTCTAAGCTTCAGTAAAGTATTGCTGCAACTGCTCAGCACAAGTGAGGTCGCATATCTGTCATCTTTCTGGCTTCTTCATGCTAGATGAGATAAATGGGTAACTGAGATGGAGTGCGTGGAGCCCAGCAAGTCCTGTTTCACCACCATCTTCTCAGGCTGTTCTTCAGAGCATGGACTAGTGCAAAGAAAAATACCACTTAGCAGCCCTTGTTAGTTGCCTGCATGGCATAATTGTTCCCTTTTAAAAGTTAAATAAATAAAAGAGCAGTGCAGCTGGGCATGGAATTGGAACAGCAGAGAAACCAAAACAGAGTCTAGAACAGAATCCTGAGATCTCCTTTCTATGCCCTGCTACCAAGTCATATTTCCCCAGATTTTTAGACTAATTTGGATATTCAGTTAGGGTGACATGTTTTGTGTAAATAGAATAAATGACAAAAATTAGAAGTTGGAAAGGTGGGAATGAGTCACTCTCAGTGATGGGAAGCAGTAGGAGTTTTCTCAAAAGCTGTTTAGTAACTTTGCTCCACAAGGAAACCAGTGAGGAACATTCAGGATTAAGGGAAAGCTTGATTGAGAGGGGGAAAATAATGATTGGAAAAGGGAGTTTCCTAAGTGACCTGGTGAGGTTAAAGCAGTTTGTCCAGCACTTCCTATGATTTGTTATTTTTTGGAGAGGAGAGGAAAGGAATAGACAATGTGTGCATTGTTCTGCAAGAACGTGGAGTTCAGGATCTGCTGTGGAGAGGCAACAGGTGCCCTCAGAGGGATCAGTGTGAAAGTCAATTTTTGTCCCATTCCATAATGCAGTTGCTGACTGCAACAACTGGTGCAGTAATAGATTTTGAACAGATCCAGCACGTTTTGGAAATCCAGGTACAGACAGAATTGCCTCTCATTTCCTTTTTCCCACCCCACCACCCCCCCAAAATAAAGGAAATTGAGAGAGAAACAAGTAGCAAAATGAGGTGATTGACCAAAGGCTTAAGAGGTTCTTTAGAACGGCAGGAATCAGCCTTCCCCTGGGATGTGGCAGCTTTGCCTGCTGATAGCAGACCCTGGGAATGAACAGCCAAATTGCAGGTCACAACCTGGAATTCCCCAAGCACCTCCAGAATGTCGGCACTAAAATGACTCAAACTCAATAAGAAGGGATGTCAGATTTGACCCCTGATGGCCCAGTGGAATCGGAGCAAACACTTGGATTTAAATCCAATCAATCTTGTCTGTGAGGTGACTGAACACCCCTTAGAGCAAGGATTGGCCTGAGCACATGGACTTGGGCAAGTAATTGATCTCCTCTGCAAACCAGGTGTCCTGCAGAGAGTTGTGGAAATAAGTCAGAAATGTGAGGTGGAATGTGGCTGCCACTGCAAAGTCTTTATCTCTGGAGTACTCATAGTTGTACCATTAGAGATTAGGAGTCCATTACCACAATGTCCAAACACTTCTGAAATTCAAATTCAACATAACATGGGGTGACAGAGAACTGACATTGCCAGGTAAGGTGACAGGAAGGACTGATTGCCTGAGGAATTTGAACACAGGTCTGTCAGATCTGAGGTTCTCACCAGCTTGGTCCTCTCAGAACCAGATGTGCTAGTTCTCTCTGCTGTGTTTAATAATCCAGAGATCCCAGCAGGATCCACGATTCTGCAAATCTCAGGATGGGGTCTGCACAGTTGCCCAAAGGTGTGATATTACAGAGGATCTTTGCTACACGGCTCAATCCTGTGTTGTACCTGGCATGAGGCCCTCCTTGAGCAAACATTTTGAGAGCCTATGCTTTTATCTCTAAGAGAGGAAAGAGCTGCAGTGTTTGTGGCATTAAAGAGACTGGACATTTTTTAGAGTTCTTTGCTCTTCAAAGAAATGCCAGTGCAAAGGTATTTAGATTCCCCCTTGCCCTGGCAATGGCAGTTCCTGTTTTCACCAGCCAATGGACCATGTGCAGAGCACCTGCAGCTGCCCAACTCTTTATGCTCCTGTACTTTAAAGGAGGTTTGTCAACTGGAGTTTTCTCCCCTGTACCAAAGTCAAATGCAAAACAGTAAAATGAACATGTGGGAAGCTCTTAACCTTTCCTGTCTAGCCATGACATGCTTGCTCACATTATTTATGGGACAGTTCCAGCTATTTTGGATTAATCAATCACTCTATTACAATGTCAAAACTATGTCAGGAGGAGCTGTGTTGCTTCTTGGCTTCAAGGTAAAGAGTCCTTCCTGTCCTATGTTGCTTGTACTGCTGTCAGCCACACACAAGATACACCTGCTCATTTTGCCTCCCCTGACTCTTCACTCCTCAGTGGATGCACTCCTCAGTTTAGTACAAGTTTAGTGCTCTTTCATCATGAGTAAAGCAAAACTCTTGCAAGGTTAAATTATGGGGAGTAGAACAAGTAAAGTTTATTCTGCTGTGCCTCGTGCTGCTGAAACCACAGATAGATCCAGGGATTTGCCAGGCACAAGCCAGACTGACCTGATCTTGTGCTGGTGTTGAGACATTGGTCTGAGTTGTTGCATATCAAAGTGGTTTGTTCTTGGCTTTATCCGTAACTCTTTTAGTCTCACTGCACCAATTCTACTCAGTCCCCTCAGTCTCTAAATTACTGCTCCTAAATTGTGCTTTTGAACAACTTTTGAATACACTGGGGAGCACATTTAGCCACTTCATCTTTTCTATCATCAGACTTCTTCAGACTTGCTCTTTATCCTCAGAAGGGAATTGCCCTTCTCTGGCAGAGCTTCTCTTCTGCTCTCACCTCTTAATTTCTGTCTTCACTCCTTGAGTCTTGGATTTTCCCTTTTTCCTTCCTTGTGACTTACTGGGGTGTCAGAATTTGTTCTTTTATACTGCTGTTAGTCTGAACACAGCATTCCTCTAAGCCCTTGAATCACTTCCTACTTTCAAGATGTTGAATTGGAAAGCCCTTTTAGGATATAAACATGCCTGTCTGTAGAGCTCAGAGCACAGCACTTGCAAAATGCATTGCAACCAAGTTCTGTGTCCAAATATGAGGTTGTTGCAGGGTTTGGTTTCAGGTTCAATTCTCTTGTTTACTCAATTTTTTTTTAATTTCTGTAGGTAGACTTGAGTCTGAGCAGACAGTGGGTTTAGAGCTAAGTTCTAGGCTCACACAAAAATCAGATGTCCCTGTGAAATATAAATTAGTCTCTCAGTTATGGTAGCAAGAAATGCTGCAGCCATTACTGGTGAAAATTCAGAATTACAATGTCCACCTTTAAATTCCTTTTTTAGCTTTTGAAATAATGGAAAAAAGGGCTCTGCTGTTGCTTAGAGCATGCAGTTCATAGCAAAGCCTCCTTGCCCCGTGTCCTGTACAGCTGTTGGTGTGGGTCTTCAGGCTGACACCCAGGCACAAAACCATGGTTTATGTGGATATAAAATCCCAACCTGTGCCTATAAATGACTTAATCCAGAGTATCAGTCTTTTCCTGCCACTGCTAATGGGAATATTTGTCTGTTGTCCTCTGTCCCAGAACAGTTTTATGGTGCTTTTGTGTTGTTTCGAGCACAGAGTTTGTTGCTGCCCTAACTTCTGTTTATTCATCCAGTTTCACCACAGGGAACTCAGCAGCACTGAGCCTTTTTAAAATCCTCACCCTAAAGGACTAAAAACTCCCTGCATGCCTCGTCCTCTCATTTCTTTTTACTTATAAGTGTCATAATCATGATTTGTAAAAGTCATTTTGGTGAACACTTAACCACAGTGAAACTGTCTGTCTGTTTTATTGGGACTGTTACTTCCCAGAGACAGAAATGGTGTTCTCTGCCTGTATGACACCAAGTAGAAGGTCTGTGCTTAGCCACTGACAATAATTCAGTTCATATTGCAATAATTTTTCTTCTTTCTTTCTTTCCGCAGCCCCAGGCTGTCCAAACTTCCCGGTTGGGTTTTGAAAGATGGAAGCACATTTCTGGACAAGGTACTGGAGTGATGGTTGGAATTTTCTTGCCATGTAAAAAGCTACCTGGCAGGTTGGGAGCTGGTGCAGCAGGAGCAGCATTCCACACTGACTCATCCCAAAGGTTTCTCTGTGTACCTTTACCAGCCAGGATGTCCTTGCAGAGCAGAACATTTTGAAACAAAATGCTAATAGCAACTCTCAGGCTTCAGAGGTAGCCTAGATTATAAAAAAATCCTCTTAAAATGCACAAGTCATCAGTGTGAATATTTTTGTATTTCATGGAGCTCCATAAATAATAGTGCTTTGCCTTCTTAGAGTGCCTTTTATTCCACAGGCTCACTTTTCTGACACTGAGGCTTCAGAGCATGCCTATAAATGAGGTTGGTTTCATACTCTTTTTCAGACAGAACTATGAGAAAGGCAATGGTTTGCCTATGGGAGGTCTCTCAGAGAGGAAAAGCATGGCTTTGGCCTCTTAAATCAACACGTGTTCTGCTGCTGGACATAGCAGGGAGGATATTATCTCCAGCCTCCTGATTCTAAGACACAGAACTTCCTCAGCAACATGAGAGACACAGAATTGCTCTTTTTTCCCCCCTCTTTTCATTACATCAGTTTTGGAGGCAGAATTTATCTGAGCCTTCAACCAAAACTTGGCACTGCAGCGGCCAGCTGGATCTGCCATAGGGGAACAATGAACACAAAAATACGTCAGATGTTAGTAAAATAGGCAGATACATTTCAAATGGGAGCAGCAATAGGTACCAGTGGAGAAAATGCTTAATAGACTGTTCTCTGACTATGGGAACATTAAAGGAAACAGTGATAATAGTTGCTTTTGTAGGGGACTTTGAGGTGGACAAAATGGATTGATCTGATTTTTACAGACAAGGGAGCTGAAGATCATAGATTAAAGACCCGATTTTTCTTCTCATTGGAGACAAAAGAAACTGTGCAGGCAGCATTTCTGTTGGTAAAATAGTAACAGCTCTATTCAGAGCACTAGCTAACTGGCAATTGCAGGGCTGCAGAGGCTCAGGGGTAGCAATGGAGTTGCTCAGTTTGAGTTCCCTGGAATTTGTGTCTCCTGAACCCCAGCTTTGGTGTCAGAGCTTTGGGCTCCAAAGAATGGACAGACTGTCACTGTAGTTTTACTTGGAATATATTTAAGTTTCTGGGATGTTGCTGCTGCATCTGGGATGCTGCTGCTCCAGACTCACACAGTGGCAATGGAAATCGTGTTAAAAATTCAAAGGCAGCATCTCTCAACTTCACCTTGACCACTGGAAGTGCTTGGAATGGTAAATTCTTTGACCCATGCTGGAAAAAGGCAAGGGAAGGAGTCAAAGGTGGGTGTTTTATCATGTGGGGTGGACATTCCTGTTACAGCACTCAGTTATAAAACTTCAGCCCTGGAGAGGCATTGAAATGTGCTGCGATCTACTTTTAATCATTTTGAACTCCCTTGAGATGAGGTTAGGAGACTTCTGCCACCAGATGTAATTGCTCATTCGTTATTAGTTGGCAGGTGCACTGTAATTATTAAGAATTGGATTCAATCTTTAATTCTGTCAGTCTGAAGCTGCCTGAGACCACTTGCTTTGGGACAGGAGAGACGGCAGGGTGGGTGGTAGGGAGCCTGTGACTTGTGCTGGGAGTAGAGTTGGGAATATTTTTGTTCCACCCTGAAGAATGTGACTTTTCATGTGACAAAAGTTTTTGATGTCAGCCTTGAAAAAGGGGAAGAAAATAGAGGATAGAATTTAACAAAAAGTGCCATGTGCAGATTAGATCCCCAAGAGTTGTTCCATCAAATACTCTGAGACAGGGGCTATAAATTGTATTTTGGTCCTAATAAGACAGAAAAGGTTGGATGTTATTTGGAACCAAAACTAAATTTCAAACTTGCCTTCCTGCTGGTTACCAAGGCTCTTTCCCTACCTACCAGAGGGCTCTGTCTGTCCTTCCCAGAGAGGATCTGATGCCTTCAGGTACCAAGCAGCCTCATCTGGCATGAAAGATTTCAGCAGATCTGCCTGCACCAGATTGTGTCTAGAAGGGGGATAAATGTTGTGTAGTAACAGGCTGGAAATTACCTGTGATAAAAAACATGTCTGGAAAATCCAAAATGTGCTGCCTTGGAGTAACACTGTGTTGTATTTTTGTGTCTCCTCTGTTGGTGTGGTTTTTTACAGGAGCTAAAGGAATGCTCTGGCCATGTGTTTGTAGACTCTGTGCCTGAGTTCTGCTTACCAGAGGTGAGTTTGTTCAAAGCCTTACTGAAAGATCTGACTCTGTTCAATCACATGGGAAAAACTTGCTAAATTATTATTGTTATCAGGTTCCTGATAATTTATTAATACTCAGCAAATAGTACTGCTAAAACTCTGTGATGTTAAGGTGCCTCCAGGATCTATGACACAGGAAAAAGGATGGAAACAACCCTTTTTTAACAGTGGTTTTGGGAGACACAGGAGGTGCTCCTGGAGCAAATATCTCACACAAGAATAAGACTGAACTGTCCCTTTTTATGGGCTTTCCAAAGACAACCTGTCTGAGCTGGGCTGAGTCTGACAGGATCCATGTGCTGATCTAGATAAGGGCAGGGCATGCAGGCAAGGAAAGCTGCTTTCTCTAACCACAGATGCAGGACATGCCCAGTGGAGCTCCCTGGGGAGCCAGCTGTGGTTAAACCAGGTTGGATTCTGCTGGGCTGCACTTCTGCCAGCAGCACTTTCAGGTTAAAAACTTTTACTGCCTCTTTGAGGGAAGAACTGGGCCTTCATATCCACATGGTTGCAAGTGGCTGCTCGGGCTGGTTTTTACTGGAATTTCTGGCTTAAAAAAAAAACAAAACAAACCAAGCAAGACTTGAAGATATTTGGATTACCTGGAGTTAACCTGACTAATCAGGGGAGTGCTGTAGGAGAACTGAAGATGTAAAAGCTGAGCAGAGAGAGGTGGACATGAATGATGGAGAGTAGTATGGGAATAGTTTCCCTTTCCTCAGTGTGTTCAGACATCAGTTCTTTCATTTCATGGGGGGATGTTCTCTCTGTCTTTCAAAGACAGACACAGTTGCTTTTGGGCAGCAATTTTTTTTTTTTTCCCTTTCCATCTGACCCTGTAGACAGAAAGCACAAAACACTCCTGGAAGGTTGTTTTCAGCTTGTTGGGATTCTGGCAATATTGTTCCTGTGTGTGGATCCCATGGAACTCACCTCTTGCATCACTCTTGTCGTCTTGATTCTTTCAAACGAGTTGGCAGCTCTGGTACTGGTTTTGGCAAGTGGTTCCAACAGATTATAACCATTCCAAACTAATTGGAGTGGTTATAATCCAATCATACCAAAGAAGGGCAGCCCAAAACCCTAATAATTCTGGGTTCCTGTGAGCCTTTTGGTTACTGTCCTGTGAAACTGAGGGATGTGGGAAGTATCTGTGTGTGTACAAAGTGCCATTATGGCCCAGATCTTGGAAAGGACAGGGTTTTTATGTGCTGGATTCCCTTTGGAATGATAATCTCCTGGGGTTTGGGGTGCTTCACCTAGGCTTTCTGCTTACTTTGGGCTGGAAAATACCTACATGTGTAGCTCTAAATATGACAGACAGACTGCTTCATTTTACCCCTGTTATCACTGCATGAAGCTACTTCCCAGCAGCCCATCCTACAACCAGAAGATGGCAACCAACTGCACATTGTCACCATTGCAGGGACTTCAAAAATGGCCTCTCAGATGTTTCCCAAAATTCCCAGCAGGTGCCACATCTCCTCTGTGAGCACCAGAACAGATCTGCTGTGATACCCAGCTCACACCTTGAACTCACCATGGCCAGCTGAAAACAGAGTGGAAATGTTGCTGCTGTTTGGCAACACAGGATAAGAGGGAGCTTGTGTGAAAGAGGCTTTTGCTTTGTCTCCTTCCATGCCACTTCTTTTGAAGAAATTTGTCTGCAGAAGCAGTTAGCCAGAGAATCTGGGTATTGCTTCCAGGAACACCCTTGCCAAAGCAAGCCAAGATTTGGATCTGATCCAGCAGCCACAAGGTGATAAGAGGCTGTCTGGGCAGCAGAGTACATTCACACATGTCAGAGTGCAGGGTGCAACCCTCTCTATGCTTGGCAACCTTCTGCTCTCTCACTTCACATTCAAGAAACATTTTGAAGCCTCTTCAGCTCAAAGGCACTTTAGTGAGATCGCTGCAAGCCCCAGGGAAGATTTTACTTTGTTTTGGTTTTGACACCCTTTTCATCCTATCAGTAAATGCTTCTATAGGGTGCTGAGATGTGGCATGCTTAAGGTTGGAAAGTGGTGGTGTGCATCCTCCTGCTGGCTCTCCTGGGCTGGGATTCAGCTCAGGGCTGGAGCCCCTCTGCTCTGGAGCCAGGCTGGGAGAGTTGAGGGTGTTCACCTGGAGAAGAGAAGGCTCCAGGGAGACCTCAGAGCCCCTTCCAGAGCCTAAAGGGGCTACAAGGGAGCTGGAGAGGGACTGGGGACAAGGGATGGAGGGACAGGACCCAGGGAATGGCTTCCCACTGCCAGAGAGCAGGGATAGATGGGATATTGGGAAGGAATTCTTTGCAGTGAGGGTGGGGAGGCCCTGGCACAGGGTGCCCAGAGAAGCTGTGGCTGCCCCTGGATCCCTGGCAGTGCCCAAGGCCAGGTTGGACACAGCTGAAAACCAAGGCATGGACAAACCAAGGCATGGACAAACCAAGCCTTGGCAGGAGCAGGCACCAGTGCATCCTTTGATACCTTGCAGGGAGTGTGTTCCTGCCTGGAAGCCCAGGAAGATAAAAAGGTGCCCTGTCATGCATCTGAGGATGGTGTTTCATCTCCTGTTCTCAGCCTGGAGATGGTGACTCCAACATCAGCTGTGATCATGGATTGAAACCACAAGTGCTTAGGAGGAGTTAAGCAGCTTGTCACCAGAGCACTGTGTCAGCCCTCTGCAAAGCAGAGTGACCTACTTTCTTGCCTTTTTTATTCAAATTGCTGGACCAAGCCTTGTAATCAGATAATATGTGCTTGATGAGTGTTGAATCCCATTAGCTGCTCTATAATAACTCAGTTAGAGGTCAGTAATCTTGTAAATTTCTGACTTGACACCATTTGTGTTAGAGCATTACCAGTAAATATTTCTAATTAAAATTCTTTTAACAATGTGTGAAATCTTCTTTCACTCTCAGAACTCTTGTCTCAACTTTGTCACATCAAAACCAATTGGGCCCACCCATCCATTTTGGTGTATCCTGTCAATGGGCTTCATGTCCTGCTGTAGAAAACGTGAATGATAAAGGAGCCAAGCATTTACATTGGGAAGAGATGAGGATTATTTTAAGCATATGAATAAATACAATCTTCATTCATCTCTCTCTTGGGGTACGCTATGATGTGCTGCATAAAAAAATATGAGACACCCTAAATCACTGCTGCAGAAGTTTTGTTGTCTCTTCCTCCCTTAGAAGGTGCACACATCAATTCTTTGATACAAGTAAAATAATCATGGATCTCATAACAGCAGCCATTTTATCACCTGAAAGACAGAAAAACCCAGAACATTATTTCCTTTCCAGGTTGGAGAAGAGAATAATTTTAGGGGGCTTTTACAATAATCCTTGTTAATTTAAAAGCAACATTAATCTTTGCCACAGCTGAGGCATGCCCCCCCCCCTTTTATTTTATAAACTGGTTACATTCCTACAGCATAAAGTTAACAAAAAAAAGAAGTTTTTCTGCCATTGCTTAAACAGCATGAAAGGGTTACAAGTTGCTTATCTCTCTGCTCTGTTTTCAGACTGAACTGCTTGACCTCTCCACAGTGGATGTAATCTTGATCTCCAACTATCACTGCATGATGGCACTGCCCTACATCACAGAGTACACAGGATTCACTGGAACAGTTTATGCCACCGAGCCCACTGTTCAAATTGGCAGGTAAAAAACCCCTTCATATCCTCTGCTCCTCTTTCATCACTGCTGAGAAGGTGTAAAGGACAATGTGGGGAGAGGAGTGGTGTCTAATGTTCCGAAGAGGCTTTCAGGCAGGAGCTGAACACCAGCCAAGTCCTTAGTGCTGCAAATGTGTTTAACTCCATGTTTCCCAACCTCTGGAAGCATCAACATTTCCAGCAGGTGCTTTGTGTTGATGTGGGACAGTGGAACTTGAGTGGGCTGAGACACCTCGAGCAGCAATTGCCACACAGGCAAACTTCAGACCTTCAAAAACCATGGATCAAAGAGCTCTCCTGCTCCTCTCTGCTCCCCTTAACCAAAAGGAGTCTTTCCAATCAGAAGACTGATCTTGTTCCCCACAGAAGCTGTGCCTGCCCCATCCCTGGAAGTGTTCAAGGCCAGGTTGGACAGGACTTAGAGCAACCAGGTCTAGTGGAAGGTGTCCCTGCCCACGTCAGGTGTTGGAACTAAATGATCTTCAAGGTGCCTTCCAATCTAAGCCATTCTAGGATTCTGTAATTCCATATATTCACACTTCCCTCTACTCCATGGAAAGGAATTTAAGCTGATTTGATCTCTAATGACAGTTGAGCTACATGAGCTCTGAACTCCAGAGAGAAGCACTAAGAAAAATAGCAGAAATAGGAGACTGAAGTAGAACATCTAAGACCTGACAGTGCAGTCAAAACCAGAATAATCATCAAACTTGCCACTCTATTTTTACAAAATTGTCTTGTTGACTGGATGGGTCAGCACCAAACGCTGTAGGTTTGTCCTTTGATGAGGCCTAACTGGACTTGTGCTCTGTTCCTCCCCTGCAGAGCTGCCACGTTCAGTAATTAGGAGCCAGCTCAGGCCCTGCTGTCTGGACTACTCTGTAAGCACTTCAGGGCAGGTATCTTTGTCCACTGAAGGTCCTGTGCAAACTTCCCATGCCAGAGTGATTCCCCCATAGTGTGAAAACAAACAGAAACTGAAGGCCCTTGGAGATGAAAGGAATTGTGTAAATATGAGTGAGTAGCAGACCTCTGGTCCAGAGCTGGAGATAACAAGCACAGTCTTGTGGGAGAGTACACTGGTGTGGTTCTCCCCATCCCAGGTCATTCCAGATGCTGTCCTGCTCCTATCTTCAAGGGAGAGCCTGCACACAGCCACAAATGCTGTTTAGTTTTGGGCAGGGAAATCTGGAGTGACAATTTTTAACGCTTGACACCTTTTCCTGTCTCAAATCTGTGTTGGCAGATGAGGAGAGCTCACTCTTGACAACATGCTTGCCTTCCCTAAGTGATAAACAGGCATCAGCTGAGGAGTTTTTGCTGTGTATTTTGTCTCATTCCATATCACAGGCAGTCAGTTATGAAGAAATTATCTTGCACTTTCCAAATAGCCCATAACCCAGTGGGCCAGGTCCTCCTCTGTTGCAAGGAGATGGAATTGGAAACTCTCAGTGGAGAAACAGGGCCAGTGCTGGTAACGGCCTCTGTGGGAAGAACCCCTCCAAGTGTTAAAATTTCTGTGGTATTTTGGAAAGATTTGGGCCAGAGTTCTCTCGTGTGTGAGAGGAGGCAGTGCTAATTTAGGTTTGATTTCTGTTTTCAGGCTCCTCATGGAAGAGCTGGTGAATTCCATTGAACGCGTGCCAAAGGCTCAGTCTGCCTCCATGTGGAAGAACAAGGAGGTGCAAAGGTAAGGAGCAAGTCCCAGGAAAAGCAACTCTCCTAAAGCATTCACCAAAATTTGGGAGTCCCTGTGAGGATGGCTCAGCTCCCACCGTTTGAGATTAGCTGCTGTGACTCCTTGGGTCGATTGTTTCTTTCATCATTTTTGCACATCGTTGGTTTTCCAGCCTCCCAAATTCGTTTCATGGAGAAAGACTTGGTAACAGTAAAGCCTCCCCTCATCTGCCCTCACACAGTTTAGCTCCATGATGGTAGATAAAACCAGCAGATTTTGGTATTAACATCATAAAAAGCTGTTGAAATTATTAGGCTATTTAAATTTAATGATACTGCACTGTAATAATTTTAATTTAAATGGTATTTACATTCATGTTTGCTGACGTACTAAGAGAGTCAAGACCCAGCTGTTGGAGGTCACTGGTGTTACCTTTCTTCCAATCTTCTTTTACACCTGAACAGCAGAGGTGGGCTCTTTGGCTTTCCAAAGCTTAAAAACAAATTAAAATCTGAATAAAAAAGGTTATTTGGAAGCACCATATCCATTATTCCAGGTATACATCAAAACAAGATGCTCAGAGTTTTGAAAGCTATGGAATCTAAAAATTATCCACACAGTTTACTAATTACAGCTGATGCTTTCCTTGGGAATAAAAACAATTTTAGGTGCACAACATGTTCCTTGGAGGAGACAGTTTGGTTTTTAGCACATTTTAAAGATAGGGTTGGTTGATTAAAAAGTTATTTTTAAAAGCTGCTTTGTGCATTTTTAATTCATCTCCCATTTTATACTCCTAATTCTTAAGATGGCTTGATTTAGAAGTTTCCTAAAAGTGAATTATTTCTTACATTAAAAGAGTAGTCTTGATACTTTCCAATATCACAAAGCAAAGAAATTAAAAATCCAAATTGCCATGGTTTTAGCTGTAGATTGTGTTCCCCTGCTGAATTTAGGAGCAGTCTTTACACTGTTACTCTCACTCTTCTGAAGAAGGCAAATAGAACTCAGCTGTAAAGCAAAAATAAATACAATAAAGTTTAGCAGGATTTTCAGAATAGTGGGTTTTTTTTAAATTTTGGGGTCCACTGGCCTGCCCAGAGGCACTGCTGAAGCTCCCAGTGTGTGAAGAGAGAGGACTGGAGCCATAATTCCTGTCACACCAGGCATATTTTGTATGCATGGTTTAGAAGAGAATCATATATCTTGCACCTCATATAATGTCACTTTCCTGGTGGTCATATTTTAGGAAAAGTGCTGCCTGGCACTTTGCATGCTGCTGATTATTCCAGAGGAGAACACAGAGGGGGAATCTTTGTTCTGATTCAGCTGCTGTAGAAGGCTGGAGCCTTTTTTCCCTTGAAGTGGTATTTAAAATATGATAGAGAGTGTTCCTCTCTCCTATTGCCAGGGATGTCCCCCAAAATTCATAATTCCATTGTGTATCTGTTGTAAGGGGTAGCAGGGAGGTAGGAGCTACTAAACAGCTCCTAAAGTACATAAATGTATGTATTATAAACTCTGCTGGTATGAAGCAGCATTGTCTTTGAGCTGGAACATGGGGACAAATGTGAACTCCTTCTCTACCTCTGCCCCACCTGTGCCCTGAGTTTCCCCCCTCACCTCCCCGTGCATCTGTAAAACAGAGCTCCCATCCAGCACAGAGGGCACACAGGGACTTGAATTAATGTTTGCAAAGTGTTTTGAGATGCCTGGTGACAAGTGTCACGCAGGCATGAATGGAACTGATTATTAGAGCATGTGAGCAAACATCCACTGATCCCCAAATTAGCACCTGGCTAATGGCACATGCAGCCTTGGACTGACATCCGTTACTTAAGAAAATGGGATCTTGATGAATTAGGGGGGGTTTTTTTTCCCTACTTGGCTGTTGCTAGAACAGAATACTTATTACTTCTGAATCTAACTTTAATTTTTCAGGCTGATCAATCCCCATTACTGCTTTACAGTTCAGCTAGTTCTACTCCAAACAGTTAGTATAAAACACAAAGTATTATCATCTTCATTAGATAAAGCACTGGAGCATTTTAAATGCAAATACTGTATAAAATATAATAAGTTCATTATAGTGGTTTACATTTTTCCATTATCAGATCCAGTCTGAACTAATTGCTTAGCCAGTTTTATTGCCACTGGGTTTTATTTCAAATGAGCAGTCTTGTGGAAGCTCTGGAGATGTCAGCCAGGATATCTTTCACACTGATTGGGATTCAGGGGGTAAAGAGGAAGTTTGCCTTATGAAAGGCACTTTGTTGACTCCTTGTTTGATGGTTTCCTATATCTTTTAAAGTGTTTGAAGCACGCTGTTTCCTGAGGCTGAGCAGAGCACGAGAGAGGCTGTGGTCTGATGTGGTTTGGTGCTGCCATCCTCCTCTCCTTTCAAACAATTCTGGGATTTTATGTCATACATGAAATGTCACCCTTTGCATTGAGCAGGAGGGACTGTCTCTGTGCAGATCCCAGGGAAGGATACAAATCTCTGCATTTTTTTAAGCATGACTTTTGCATCCTCAGCAGTGTGGATCTGTGGTCCCTCCCTGTTTGTGGCTGTCCCAGCAGCTGCCCTCACACACCTGGTTCTTGTGAGGTGCTCCTTAACAGGATGTTGCCATGGTGTTGGTAGATTTACTCCAGACCACCAAATATCCCCTGGTAACTCTGCAGAGATTTTAGAAGTGAGGATGGCAGACTGAAAGCTGACAGGGGCACATCTGAGGGACCAGCATCTCGTTGTCTCTGTGCCACTCAAAATCATGAAACCACTCTGGAGACTGGTGCCACTGGTCACTGGCCAGGGATCAGAGTATTTTCAGTGTAGCCACAGTCAAGGCTAAGAGAAACTTCCTTCAACCACCAAGGACAATTCCCCACTTTCTCCATTACCTGGAGAAACATTTTCCTCTTCCCAGAAGAGAAGCTCCTGAAAGCATCCAACACTAAATGGTAGGTTAAAGGCTTTTACAGGCAATTTGCTTCAGTGCAGTGGTGGACAACTCTCTACATTGTGTGGCCTTTTGTTGCTTACGACTTCCCAAAAAAGACCTTGAAGGCTTTGTTTGTTTCCTGAAGCACAGGGTGCTTTCAGCCAGCGTGTGCTGGAATTACAGTTATCACTCTGGACCTGTGCTGTGGTCTTGGCAAGAGCTGCCCTTAATCCTTTCTTCAGTATCTTAAATTATGGAGGAGTTCACTGACCTGGTAGATATAACAATAAATTAAATTCCTTTAAACAAATTGATCAAAGAAACTTGACCAATTTCCATAAATCTTTGGAAATTGGTTAGAATTAGCCTTTGATTTAGCATTGGTTTAATAGATTAAAAAAAAAAATCCTATTCTTCTTAGGCATTTGGCAGCTGTGCTGCTTCCTGCCTCAGTTCATGTTGCTAAGGAAGATTTATTTCCCAGAAGTTAGCCATCCCTCTTCCAGCCTGTGACATTATAGTTCACTTCTTCCCTTGACAACACCGGCCAGCTGACTTGCAATGTCTGTGAGGAGCAGAATGGATGGATCTTACTTTGGTGTAAAATATCTTAAATACTTTCATGGAGGCGATTTCAAAGAGCTCTGCAGTGTCAGCTCGTGTATCCCTGCCAGGGCACTCTGAAGGGAAGTGGGATTGAAGGTAGGGAAGC
This sequence comes from Chaetops frenatus, assembly GCA_013400775.1. Taxonomy (NCBI): domain Eukaryota; kingdom Metazoa; phylum Chordata; class Aves; order Passeriformes; family Picathartidae; genus Chaetops; species Chaetops frenatus. The sequence continues at coordinate 48,206 of VZTR01008431.1, read as the reverse complement.
TGAGCTGCAGGGACACGTGCTCTTGGAAGAGACCAGTGGCAGAAATCTGGGCAGAGCCATTCCTGCTCATGGCCTGGAACCTGCATTTTAATCAGATTGTTTCTGATTATAAGGATATTATTCAGATTATTATGATATGAAGAATAGACACTGATCCAAGATCCCGGTGCTGGAGGTGTGTTTCATGTTGACATCTCAGATCGGCCAGCACCTTTCTTTAGTGGTGAAAATACCCCAAGAGTTGTGATAACACCTTCATCACAGCTACTTCTTTGTGCAAGGGCTGGACTGAACAGGAACAAAGAGAGCTGGAGGAGAGCAGTCCTTGGGGTGAGGCAGAGTGGGGTGAGGCAGAGTGGGCACTGCCCCTCAGCTGGCAGAAAGTCTTGCTCCTCACTGTGAAGCACCAGGCACAATGAAAATAAAAAGAAAAAAGGATAAAATCAAAGATCTGGAGAGTGTAAATGGTTGTAGAAGCTGGTCCAGCAGCAGCTGTTGTTCTGGATCCCCACAGAACATCCCACTGGTGTTCACAGGTTGCTGCCAGCCCCGCTGAAGGATGCAGTGGAGGTGTCCATGTGGAGGAAGTGCTACACCATGCCAGAGGTCAATGCAGCCCTCAGCAAGATCCAGCTGGTGGGCTATTCCCAGAAAATCGTGAGTACCTGGACAGCCGCCCTCAGGGCAACACCAGCACCTCTTCCCCAGCTCTTTTTCCCCTCTAGATCCTGTGTAGGATTGAGTTACCCCAGCCTAGGCAAGCAAGACAGGATTACACAGACTGTCCCTCAGTCTGCCTCCCAGGAAGGGCTCTTGTTTGGTGAAATCAGGGAATATCCATTTGTTTCTCCTCTTCCTTGGGGAGGCCAATTTTAAGGAGGCGTGCTCTCAAATTTGGAGCTGATGGCTGGCCCACTGAGAGCTGGGAGGATGCAGGGAGTGAATGTATCCTCTCTGTCTCTAAGCCACATCCCCTTCCCAGCTCCCCTTGTCTCACTTCTGGGAATCTTTTGAGTGCTTTAGCCTCCACTTTGTTTCATACTGTAAATTAGGGATTGTAAACAAAACCTAATGGTTCAATGTGAACTTCAGAAACTCCTTTCCCAGGGCTCCCAACTAACAGTTATTGTCTGTAATGCTGTTGACTATAATCCAGTGTAGTTTCCAGAATGAACTGAACCAACAATTCCATAGTCTGCAAATCCCATATGGAGTGTAGGCAGTGAGTGGGCCATGATCCCTGCTTTTGTTTGGGCCATGATACCTGGTTTTGCTGCTCAGAGGCCGTAAAAAAATAAAAGTACAGGTTAAAATAAGTGTGACTCCTCATAATCCATGGGGTTACTCTTCATTTTTGACTGTCCCCACAGCGTGGATGCATCTCCCCTACTTTTAGATCTGTGCATCTGAGCCAATTATTCTTTTATAGTTACTGGGGGGGAAAACCCCATATTTTTTCTCTTCCCAAAGCTAACTTTTCAAATAATCAGACTTAAGAGCTTTGACTTACACACTCTGAGGGATGAAGGCCCCCTGCCTTGTTTTTCAAGGCACCCAAGTATGTATTGAAATACTAGAAAAATCATTAGTATTGCATGAATCAGAGGCTTGTTCTATTATTCAGTAACCAGAAGGTGGATCACGTTAGGGAGGTCTGTACATGAAGGTTTGTTTTCCTTTCTCCAGACAAGTATTCCACATTCCTGGGTACAGATGAAGGAATACAATTCCTAATGACACCTGGAAAGGAGGCAACTGTCAGGTTGCTTACACTGAAACAAAAATGTGGATTGAGTTTGCAGGCTGTTGTTGCTATATCACTAGCAGGTAGCATTTAGAAAGAAATAAAGTTTGAAAGCAAGTGAGTTTGAGGTTAAGTTTGTTTTCCACAGTAAAATTTGCAACTCAAGCAGAGTTTTATATCAGTATAGAAGTACTTGTCCTTCCTTCTCTCCTGCTGGCCAATACCAATTTAATTTGACTAAAGGAGAATGGAGTCTTCTGAGATGCAAACTTCCCACAAACTTCTTCAGTACAGCAGGGGCAGGAAGAGAGGATCTAGACCCTGGCTGCTTCCTTCATTTTGAGCTATGGTTCAGTGTGAACTCAGATGCCATAAAATCCACATGGAAAAGGGACTTCATGGAGGCCCTGCCTCAGGAAAAGCTTTTCTCAGAGTGTGTGTCCTGCTAGACATGGGTGGGTAAAACCAGCAGATGTAATTCTCAGGATAACAGCTTCACAAAGGCTTTGAACAGCAGAACTGCTTTTAAAGTTCCTATCACTGATGATAAAATGACCTGTCCTGACTTCTTTTGGGGCTCTCTGCAGTTAATGTCTCTTGCTGTGTGTTTCAGGAGCTGTTTGGTGCTGTGCAGGTCACCCCTCTGAGCTCAGGCTATGCTCTTGGGAGTTCCAATTGGATTATCCAGTCACACTATGAGAAGGTTTCTTATGTTTCAGGATCTTCTCTGCTTACAACACACCCTCAGGTACAGCCCCTGACTTTTCTTAGTCTTTAGGAGGAACTTTTGCTCAAAAAAAAAAGGAGTTATTCCAGCTGGCATAAGGTTTAGGATAGAAACCATACTAAGGTAACTGTGTTATCAGTGTCTGGACTTAATGGGCATTGATGAGACATACCCTGACAAATGACAGGTATCAATAGTTATGAGGGAAAGATAACTAAAATTCTTTGTTATTGGTGATTTGATGTTCACTTAAAACTGTGAAACTGTCTTTCACTCTAAAGAGGAAATTTTCAACAGAGTTAAACAAAAGAGCATTAGTGACTTTTTTTTTAAAAATCCATATTTGACTGAAGAATCTTCCCAGACAGTTCACAGACTGCTTTATATCACTTCTGAAACATCCTTCCTTGGGAGAAATGATAGCTCACTGGCTGCCAACTTTTCCACCCTGCTCTGCTAAGGGCAAAGTCTTTATAGTGCTGTAGATGTAATTTCCAGTAAATTAATTCTCTCTAGATCCATAAATTCTTAGTGCAAAGAATGGCTTGAAGTTTGCAGTGCCGTGCACTTCAGAAGTTGTCAAAATAGTTAAAAGCATTATTGCAGGAGGTATTTAAAAATAATTTAGAAGACGTGTCAGGTTTTTGATCAGTAAGTGATTTCCCCCAAGGTGGGTGCCTGCTGGAGAGCTTTGCTTCTGAGCATCTCTCACTTAAAAGCTTGTTCTCAGCTGAGAAACTACAGTAGATAAATGATCCTTAATAGTAGGGCCATCCTTAGATGCACAAATTGTATCAGAGCCTCTAAATCCCTGTTTCTCATCAGCCTCATTCCATCCTGGGCTGTGCTCTCTCATCCCCTCCTGGAGAAGGAGTAGCAAGATTTGACAATGTGTGAATGGAATATTTCTGTGAGGAGAAACTTTGCCCTCTACGAAGTAATATGGTAACTGAGAATGTTTTCTCCTCACTGCCATCAAATGGTGATTCCCTTTATCAGGTCAGACTGGCCAGGCTTCATCATTTCCCAAAGGTGTGAATGTTCCTCTGGAAGCTTCTGGTAAAATCCCTGTTTTTAAGGAAAATAACTCCCAGTGGTAGGGAATGGGGTGTGAGCAAGCTGCTCATGGGCACATCTTTAGAAGGAATAGCTTTACAGATAGTTAAAATCACATTCAGTTTGTGCTTTCCTTGTTATTTACCACATCACAGATGTTACCCCATATCATCATTGTCTTGCATTTGCTTCCAGATGCTTTTTGAAGACAATGGATAATTTTTGTCCTGGGGTTAATCCCTGTGAGCACCAGCACAGGCTGCTACAATCTGGTGTTTCTGTATGTGGGTTTTGGGAGCTTCCAACCAGCTCTTCATCATCTCTTTGATGTTTGACAGACAGTATGTAATGATAATATATTGAGTGGCACAGAGTCAGAATTGTGAGCAACAAATCATTTCTTCCTCAGGGAGTGAAAAGTTGTTTGTCTGTCCTGTTTCTTCATAGGATCATGGTGAGAAGTTCATTGTGAAATTCCCATTTTTGTAGCAGGGTGTGAAAACAGTCACTGCATTTTGTTTTGGAAAGGATATCCTTTAAACACATCCAAAGTTGCTTTTCCAGTGAATTAGGAGTTAGGCCTGGCACCATTAACCAGGAACCATGTTCCCTGTTCTTCGGGCAGATGGTTCCTATTGAAATTTTGCCTCCCCCTCTCCTGAGGCTGGAATTGACACCGTTGCCACTGAAGTGGAGAACAGGAGTTGACAGCACAGGTTCAGACATGTCACTAAAAGCCTTTTAAGACATATTCTTTACATTAACCCACAAAAATCAATGCAGGCCCTCTCAGTGCAATGGCAGCTGAAATTATGTGGATCTAATATGCCATAATCATTACCTACATTATCACAGGCAGATTCCATATGATTTTTTATTGCATTATTGGCATTTCATTTTCATGGACACATTGGAGAGAGTCAAAGATTGTGATAAATCTCACGTGTCAGGTCTGATCCTACAAGGGGGTGCACAGTGTAAACTTCTGTCAGAGTTGATACGAAATTCCCCTGCGTGTTTAACAGAGCAGGGTCCTCTCAACTGCTTCAGAGTGGCTCTGGAGAGCTGTGAGCAGGGGAATTGACCTTACAGTGGTCTTGGAGGTTCAGCAGAGGAAATCTCTTCATCTGTCTCTTCTGGCAGAAATCTTTCCTGGTTGGTGAGACTGCAGAGGGTTGTTTATTGAGAGTAAATAACCATAAAATACCACACAGCTGCCAGCAGCTGCCCACTTTTGCTTGATCAGTAGCTGTGGGAATGGCATCCCAACGCAGAGTGAGGCTCAAAGTTACCTTTTCACCATCTGCAGAGAGAGAAAGTGGATTTTACCTTATCAAGATTGGATCATGCTACACTTCCAGTAACAAGAATATGTATTTAGTGTCACACTAATGTCTAATTTCTGAATATCTACTTTCTGTTTGCTAATGCAGAGAGATGGGTTTGCATTTTCATTCTGCTTTAATAAAATACCAGTATAAAACAAGTTAGGTTTCCACAGATGGAGGAGTGTAAAGTGTTTGGTGACTGTACCTATCGTATCCTGCCTGGAGAAACTCTCCCATTCCTGATTTCATTTCCCTGTGCTCTGTTCCAGCCCATGGACCAGGCTTCTCTTAAAAACAGCGACGTTCTCATCCTGACAGGGCTGACCCAAATCCCCACTGCCAACCCCGATGGAATGGTTGGAGAGTTCTGCAGCAACCTAGGTAGGTCACTGAGAGAAATCTGTTTTATCATCTTATTCATGGCTTTGGGTGGGAAATAATTCTGAGATTCCTGGAACTGAATAAGTTGTCCAGCTATAGCTCCTGGCATAAAACTACCTGTTTAGATTTTATGATGTGCTCCTGATGTCATTAATACACTAAGTGCTTGGAGAGACACAAGTTGTACCTAAAATGTTTTGGAATGGAACAGGTATAATGAGATTTAATCATCTGCTGCTCCTGGTTTGCTAAGTATGTCACTTGGCTGCCAACAGGCTACGTGTTGCCTGGGCTTTGGATATTGTTCCCAGCTGAAATATTACTATTTCCTTCCTGTGTATCAGCCAGAGTAAAAGCTTTACATGCTTTTTTATGACTTTCAGTTTTGAAAACAAGCACATCTGCTTCTCTTCTTACACCTGACTTTTAAATATATCAAAAGCAAACAGCACAATCTCTGCTTAAAAAAAAAAAAAAGTCAAGATATATTTATAGACCCCCAGAAATATAAAACCTAATCAGACACTTTCACAGCTGGAAAAGCTGATAATTGCAAAGCTGTGATATCAGTGTGAATGGCAGCATTTTCCAGCCTGTTTGGAATGTCACATCCAGGGCTCTTCTCTCCTTTTCTGCCCTTCCCCCTGCTCAGTTCCTCTCTGCTCTCATCCTTCTTTCATCAAACCACTTTTCCATGTCTGTCCTGTGCTGTGTTGCCTATTCTTTTATCAGATATCTTCCCTTTATGTTAAATTCACTGCTTTTTACAAATAGAATTAAAAAGCTTGTGATAGAAGGATCTTGACAAAGGTTACCAAAGGCATGACAAGACTAAATCAGACTAAATTCCTGGTGGAATGGGTCCCTGCCCATAGCAGGGGGTTGGAACTGGATGATCCCTAAGGTCCCTTCCAACCCAACCCACTCAATGGTCCTAAATATCTGTTAATAGAGCATATTTTGGCATTTTATAAGAATGATAATCGTGGGTTTTACTAAAGATCCTCTCTGCCAAGATCCTGGCTCCAACAGGGGCTGTGTGCTGATGCCTGAAGAAGAGTAGGAGAGCAGGGTGAGATTCTGGGATACTTTCCTCTCATGATCTTTAAGTNGCTGTGTTGCCTATTCTTTTATCAGATATCTTCCCTTTATGTTAAATTCACTGCTTTTTACAAATAGAATTAAAAAGCTTGTGATAGAAGGATCTTGACAAAGGTTACCAAAGGCATGACAAGACTAAATCAGACTAAATTCCTGGTGGAATGGGTCCCTGCCCATAGCAGGGGGTTGGAACTGGATGATCCCTAAGGTCCCTTCCAACCCAACCCACTCAATGGTCCTAAATATCTGTTAATAGAGCATATTTTGGCATTTTATAAGAATGATAATCGTGGGTTTTACTAAAGATCCTCTCTGCCAAGATCCTGGCTCCAACAGGGGCTGTGTGCTGATGCCTGAAGAAGAGTAGGAGAGCAGGGTGAGATTCTGGGATACTTTCCTCTCATGATCTTTAAGTATTTTTATTTCAGGAATTTCCTGCATTGGACATGATTGTGTAGTTAATGATGTCCAGTGGTTTTGTTCAACCTCCCCTTGGAGCTGTGTTAACACCTGTGACTTCCTTTCCTAAATGTGTGGTTTTTACATGTTTGTGTGTATTTCATCTGTGTTTTCATTGTTTTTTAAACACTGGGAATTTATGACCCTGTGAGCTGCCACAGATCAGCTCTGGTGACCTTGTTTTGGTCAATCCAGATGTGCTGCCCTTCTCTGTCCCTCCTGGACCTTCATGGGGGTCACTGTCCCCCTGACAGATGGTGGCACAATCCCCTCCTATCCTTGAGTAAACAAGAGTGAGACTGTTCATTAAAATGCATTTAAAAATTAAAGTCTTAGAGCTGTGGTTGGGCCAAAGCAGAATGCAGAAGTTGACAGTGTATAAATAAATGTGTTACATGTTTCAGTGCAGGTGGCTGTTTGTCTGCACAACTTGTTCTGGTTTACAGAAACATTCTGAACTATTCTGAGAGTTTTACAGGTCCTCAAGGCAGTTTCTGTCTTGAATGAGACAAACACAGGGAAATGAGAAAATCATTAAAGACCAAAGGAAAGATACATGCTTAAAATAATGCCATTGTAAGAATCTGGAATTTTGAGTGGTATTTGCCAAAAACCAGCAATCTGAAGAAATTAAATAATTCTATATTGATGCAGTTCTAGGGCTGTCTGCTACATGACACCAGTTATATTTATCTACCCAACATAAGGAAAATAGAGGATCATTTTTCTTTCAGAAATGCAAAAAAAGTCCAAAAGCAATGGGTTACTGGGAAAATTAATTGAGTAGGCAGGCTGAGCACAGTAGTCTTCATCTGTTTTTACCCATTTCCAAAATGTGCAGGGGAGTGCACAAGCAGCTCCGAACACTCAAGGTAAAAACTCCAAACCAGACCAGAATTTACCAAAAATGTGTATGAGGAGGTACCAGCACGTTTGTGAAGGAGTGATGTGAAGCACAGAAATGGAAGTGTGAAATCTCCACCTCGACCTCTGTTTTTATCCCAGCATGTGGAGCTGCAGCCCTGATTCCCAGGATTCCCAAGGCACACACAATTTCCTCCCCCACATTCTGTCCCACCTCCAGCTTCCTCTCAGTTCACCCCAAACCCCTTTTTTCCCTGCTCAGCACTCTGCAGCTCAAGGAGAGCAGTTTTATTTCCACATTGCCTTGGGCACCAGCAGCAAAGCTGCCAGTCTGTCTGTGGGGACAGTTGGTGATATTTTGTGTGAATGTGAGGCTGTGTGTGTTTATAGAGAGCAGAAAAGAGCACAGTTTGCTTTTTGGGTGCCAACTCGACCTTGTGGCAGCAGCTGTTGGGAAAGCAAGGATCTCTTTGTGAGTTGTAAATTGAACAACTTGTTATGGAGCTGCTGAAGGAGACTAAATTTGAAATGCCAAAATTATTATACAACTTTTATCAAGAGAGAGCATCCATCAGTCACCCAGATAAATTGGGCTTTAAAGAGCTTTCAAATAGATGTGTCCTCTTACTGACAACTCTAAAAAGTTGTTGTGGTGCTGCAGAGAGCCAGACTGGGCCTGCTGCTTGTGTGGAAAGCAATATTCTTGGAAAGGTTTTCACCCCTGTTTTGCAGAAGCTGGGAGGTGATTCTTATCCCTTTGTGGGTCCCTGGCCTGGTGGACACCTGGTGTGGAATCATTCTCCACTGCCTGGACTGTGATTTTATATCCATTATTGCTCACCAGCTCTGCAGTTTTGCTGGGGACAGAAATTCAAGTTGGCATCTCCTCCAAGACTTTACCCTCCAGTATTTCCTCTGTGGCTCCAGGAATCTTGAACCTGTGCTCATTTTCAGCAGAAAAGCCCTGAAATTTGCAGAGAACCAGTGGCTGTGGGGAAGGGAGAGCTGGGAATTCAGGCTGTATTGGGTTTGGCATGGCCAGCTTTTGGTAGTGTGGGCCTGCAGGGGTGGTTTCTGTGAGGGCTTTCCAGAAGTTTCCCCCATCCCAGCTGGCTCCAGGATGGACCCACTGCTGGCCAAGGCCAAGCCCATCAGAGATGGTGGTGACACCTCTGGGGTAACAGAATGAAGAAGGTGAAAGAAGTTACTGTGCAGGAGCAATTGCAGCCAGGGAAGAGAGGAGTGAGGATAAGTGAGGAACAGCCCTGCAGACCCCCAGGGCAGTGAGGAAGAAGAGGCAGGAGCTGCTCCAGGTGCCAGAGCTGAGATTCCCAGCCCAGGGTGCAGCCCAGGAAGAGGCAGCTGTGTCCCTGCAGCCCATGGGGGTCCAGGGGGGAGCAGAAATCCACCTGGAGAGCCCACACTGGAGCAGAGGGATGCCTGAAGGAGGCTGTGACCCTCTGGGAAACCTCTGCTGGAGCAGGGTCCTGACCATGAGAGAGGGCTAATAAATTAATCCAATTTCCACAAGTCAAGTCCATTTTGCCCATAATTAGTAATTAGTCTCTCCCTGTTTTTAACTCTCCCCTCAAGCTTTTTATTACATTTTCTCCCCTGCCCAGCTGAGTGATAGAACAGCTTTGATGGGCACTCAGCCTCCAGCCAGGGTCAAAGCACCACAAAGGAATGGAACCCACATTTTTTGTGGCCTGGGCACGTTCTTTAACCTCTGTTCTGCATCCCCTCCCTGGCCTGTGCCCCATTCCTGCTGCAGGGGGTGTAGGTACTTTCCTCTGCAGAATTTTTGGGTGTGTCATGTCTCAATGCAAATTCAGGTCCTGGAGCCAGAGCCTCAACTCCCACCTCCAGATGGCTTTGAAAATGTAGTTCTTAACCTCCTCACTGCTCTCTTCACATCCTGTTTACAGCTGGAATAGTTTAGATTTGCCCATGTGAGGAGGATAATGTCACACATGGCTGGGATGTTTGGGAACATCTCGAGTTCTGGACAAATGTGAACTATTGCTGTTCACATCCACAAATATTTGGATGGTATAGTTTGTGTACGGCCTGGAGAAATAAATCCACTACCCTGCAGTTGTCTTATAAGTGATAAACAAGGGGCCTTTGACCACGTGCCAGAGGCACTGACTGCTGCAAGGAATAAAACAACCACAAATGCATGTGAAAAATCCTACTGGACTGTTCATCTTCTTAAATGCCAAAAACTTCAACATTCAGCCAGAAGAATCTTCCTTGAAGAAGATTTTGTCCCTGATGGGGCAAAAGGATCCTTAAGGTGCTAAATCCATACCCTAACAAAGCAAGAAACTGAAGTCAAGGAACTGATTTTGGGAGGGATGCAATATTTGTGTTTTCAGGCTGGTCCACAGCTTTTTGTGGAATGCTTGGTGTATAATGTTACTGCTGCTGCACTGCAGTTAACAGCAGTGGAGGGTTTTACCCCACAGCCACAGGTGAAATTGCTCACTGAGCTGAACAAAGTATTTCTCCTTTCCCAGAAAGTGCAGCAGTTCTGTAATTCATTTTGCCAAAAGAACATGTTTGCTCTGCTTGCTTTTGCTGTCGTGCTCAGATCTGTCTCAATTACAGAATAAAACTATTTTTCCTTTTCCTTCTCCTCTTTTTTATCTAATCCTATGCTGTCTGCAAGTTTTAAATCGTTCTTGTTACGTGGAAAGGACAGAAATATTTCGAGTTTTTAAAAAGGACAAACATTCCATCACCCCTTTCTAGCTCTAAGTGCTGTTTGAAATAACCACACCTTCAGCCTTTCATCTGAAATCCAAGCACAGAACAGCTCACCATGGGGCAGTGCTTTTGGCTGAGACCTGGGAGCCGTTGTGCTTCCCCTCTGGAGGCAGCTGAGAGATGGAGCAGGGTTTATTTTGATGTTGAGGTGGTTTGTGTCACTCCTTTATCCCCCTGTACCAATGCACGGCTGCCCTCTCCTGTCAGGAGTTTTCCATGTGCTCAGGCTGCTATGAGCCCCCAGCTAAAGGAGTAGAATGGTCCCACTGAGCCTGGAGAAGGCAGGAAATAAATATATTTAATAATCAGAGGTTTTCTTCCCAACTCGTGTGCATAATGTGTTGTGCTAATTCATGCAAAAGCTGCCTTTTTGTATAATATTTGGATGACAGGAATATACTAAAAGTTTAAATAGGTATTTAAACCACTTCACTTATTCACTTATTTCACTTCAGCCAGTGAGTTGATTTCTGTGGTTCTCTCTCCCTTAGCAATGACAGTCCGGAATGGAGGCAATGTCCTGGTTCCCTGTTACCCCTCTGGAGTGATCTATGACCTGCTGGAGTGCCTCTATCAGTACATTGACTCTGCAGGACTCTCCAACGTCCCCTTTTATTTCATCTCACCGGTTGCCAACAGCTCCCTGGAGTTCTCCCAGATCTTTGCCGAGTGGTAGGTGGGCCAGGGCAGCCCCAAGTGCACCCTCAGCTCTGGGGAGAGGCAGGTGCACATTGTCTTTACCTGACAGATCCTGAAATATACCTGGTTAGGATTGTGAGCACATTCTCAAGTCACCAGGGTGTGTGGGTGTGTGGGGGGTGGGTGTAAGAACATGTTCTATAATTAGGGAAGGATCATTTCCTATAGAATGTGCAAAGTTAATCTCTGCTTTTTGGTGCTTACATTAATGAGTAAATTATGTTCCTGGTTTGAGTGAGTTTTAGCTGTGCCTGTTCACAAGTCTTAGCCCCTCAAATTCTATCACAATGTCCTTAGCTAAGCAAAATAGAGTTTTCAGGTTTGATTCTTCTGAGCTGTGGCAAGAACAGGCCGGGAGTGTCCTGGGCTGCATGAGGCAGAGCAGAGGCAGCAGGTCAGGAGAGGAGATCCTGCCCTGCTCAGCACTGCTGAGGGTACATGGCCAGTGTTCTAGGCAGTCCTGGGCTCCCCAGCACCTGAAGGATGTGGGATTTCTGCAGTGAGGCCAGCACAGGGCCATGGGGATGAGGGGAGGCTGAGGGGGCTGGGACTCTCCAGCCTGGAGAGCAGAAAGCTCAGGGGGATTTTATTGTGTAGAAACATCTGATAGGAAGTAATGAGGATGAGGGCTCAGTCTCTTCAGCAGGGCCCACTGGCAGAACAAATTAAAACACATGAAATTCCATCAGGGCAGGGGATTTAAACTGCCAGAGGGCAGATTTGGATGGGATATTGGGAAGGAATTGTTCCCTGGGAAGGTGGGGAGGCCCTGGCACAGGGTGCCCAGAGAAGCTGTGGCTGCCCCTGGATCCCTGGCAGTGCCCAAGGCCAGGCTGGACAGGGCTTGGAGCACCCCGGGACAGTGGAAGGTGTCTCTGCCCATGGCAGGGGGTTGGAAGAGGAAGATCTTCCATGTCCCTTCCAACCCAAACCATTCTGTGATTCTGTGATTCTGTGGAACACTTCAGCCTCTGTGCAGAGAGGTTGTGGAGACATCAGAATCCAACTGGACACAGTCCTGGATGATCTGCTCTGCTGAGAATGCTTGAGCAAGGCTTAGATTTGATGATCTCAGGAGGTCCCTCCCAACCTCAGCCATTCTGTGATCCTGAGCCCTGCAAAGGAGAACCCAACCACTTGGAACTCTTCCCAAATTCTCAGAAATGGAGACGTGCTCTAGAATATTAAATACCATAAAGTAGCTTTTCTCTTCTTCCTCTCCAGATTTTGGAGTTCAGGAAAGAAAAGAAAGGTCCTGGAAATCCTGTATGAATTGATCCCTCAGGAAAATTGTATAGAGGATTGAAATCTGGTGGATTTACATGGAAATGGAGGTTGAACATCTGTAAAATAGAGGTTTGGGGTCAGAACTGTGGTTGATATTCAGCGATTCCAGCCTTTAATTCTACCCTTTACTCAGCTAAAAAAAAATGCTCTTGGTATCCCTTAGACTTTATCAAAATTAGTTTGACCCAGGCTCATTTCTTTTTAATAAAGTGCAAGTTTGAGCCAGGCAGTGTTTTCCAGAAAAAGCCACCAGGACAGTGTCACTGCAGATCAGTGTAATGTCACCCAGACCTCTGACAAACAGCTTTTTTTAGCTGCTGTAATAGGATGAATCAGGAGTCTGGGTAGAGCTCATCAACAGCTCTCAATATCTGTTTTAAAGATAAGTGATTGATGAAAATTGCCAGGTCACAGTGAGCCTTGGGCCGTGGGGAGAGGCAGTTTACCAACATTGAACTGCAATAATAAAATGCACAGGGGAATTAAATTAGAATAAGCAAAAGGACCAAGTCACTGCTGAGAAGTGGGATGAGGCAAGTGGGATTCTTCTGTTGACAGATGATTTGGCTTTGCAAAAACTGCTGAGGTGTGGATGAGTAACCATTGTGGATGCTGAGTTACAGCTTTGTCTGTAGAGGAGCAGAGGAGCTCTGTTCCAGTGTGTGCAGAATTCCCTTCAGCTGCCCTGCACCTTCTCTGTGGGATCCTGCTGTGACTGAGGTGTTGTGTCCTGTAGGTGTGGGTCCTCCAAGCACAAACACTGGAAGCAACAGGATAAATTGGTGATTTTGCACCTGGGGGCTCAGATCCTAAACCATTTTTCCCCAGAAGTGTAACAGTAGATGGCAGCAGATGCTGCAGGATGTGCTGCACCTCTAACTCAGGCTGATTTCCTTTTCTTTTAAAGGCTGTGTCATAACAAACAAACAAAGGTGTATCTTCCAGAACCTCCTTTTCCCCACGCTGAGGTGAGTTAACCATGGTCTTGTTTACTTTTTGGATCCCAATCCACACAGTGTAGCTGTTGTTTTTCTGATGAACCCTTCTACAGCTATTTAAGTTTTGTTTAATTTTTCACAAAAGTGGTTTTTTTTCCTTTACTTTCTGTGATGAATTTGGGAGCATGGAGGAGGAATGAGTGATGGTGTTCCCTCAAATCCAAAATTACCCTGTTTATTCCAGCATATCACTTGCACAGACTGGCCTAGTTCACTCCTTCCCCCACAGAAGGAGATCTGGTGTGGGATGTTTGCTCTTATCAGCTGCAACCACGAGCATTCCCTTTGTCCAAGCAGTTTATTTCCAAGTCTGTGAAACTGAGAGCTTGTTATCAGAGGCAGCTTAGTCATGCCAGCTCCTTCCTCCCTCACTGAAGCAGGCACCATGTCTGCTGCAGGAGCAGTGGTATCTTGAAAAAGAGATTTGATATCAAAATTTAAAAGTTTGCAGCACTGAGTGCAGTCAGTGGCAATTTTAAGTGAAATTACTTGTGCATTGTAATGAAGCAAGGAGGAATGAGGCTCCTAAATTTGAAGGATTTCCCTGCAACATGTGGTGAGGGGATCTTGATCTTCCTTGCAACGAAATAGTAATTTGAGGGGAAGCTTTAGGCAAGCAGACGTTAAATATAACTGATGCCTTCAGAGTTATCTCACATATCAGGACAAGAAATTCTCCCCTGGGAACAGGTAGTTTTCCCACTGAAGTAAAAAAGAAGCAGAAACAGGACAGAGAATTTGAGCTAAATCCTACTCCTGTGAGCCACTGAGCCACTTGGGACATGCAGAAAACTGTCTCCTTTTTAGTTGCTGTGGTCCAAACTGTTTGCTGAGATGTGCAGAGTGGCCATGGCAGGTTTAAGAACCCAGAAATAAAATGCTTTTACAGACATTGGGTGTTTTTTTTCCTCTGAGATATCTCATCCAGGGACTTGTTCTGGAAATTGCCATTACCCGTCATATCTATCATCTGTAGGTGCTTCAAAGGCATTGTTGGAAGTAGGATCTGACCAGGAGCCCTCACTCTTTGCAGATGCTTGAATGTGTTTCAAGCAGGCTGTGCAGTGAATTATGTATAATCTGTTACCAAGAATAATGTGGACTGCAGGGCAAGCCACCTGTTCACCACTTATTTTATAACCAAAACATTCATTCCCACTGATAAATCAATTCCAAATTCTCTGAGTACAGGGCTCTGCAGCCTTGCTGCTGGCTGTGCTTTCTGTCTTGCCCTCCATCCCTGCTTTCTGGGGTGTCCTTGTTGATCCACAGTGTCACTGGATTCACTGACAGCCCATATTCTGGTTCAGAATATTCACTGAAACTGGCAGATTTAAGTGAAAACCCATCCAAAAATGAGAAGCCAAACATGCAGCTGTCAAAGACTGGATTAATTAACCCATCTTATATGATGGGTGTTTGTGTTTACAGAGTGATAACTCTGTCCTCTAATTCCTAGGACGTTTTATATTCTCTGGGGGCCTGTTGATAGCGAGATTTTGCCAAATTATTGGAACAGCTTTGCAAGAACTGCTCTGTGCTTCATGTGTAGATCAGGGTAATTATGTAGGAAAGGCCTCCCAGCAGTGGATCCCAGATCAGCTTCCCTGCACAGAGGGAGGAATGTTCCAGGAGCAGGATGGAACACCCCACAGGATCTCCATGCCAGAGCCCCAGTGCTCAGCACGTGCCTTGGGTCCCTTGTTAAATCTCCAAAACCTCACACCTGACACTGTATTTCATTCACACAGTGGGAAACATCCATAAAACCTCTTCCCAGCACAATCCTGGGCCTCCACAACCCCCTCCCCCCCCTCCAAGGCAGGAGCTTTGCTTACTGGCACTTCAGGGGATTTTTAATGAGTATCAGAAACAGACAGTGAATGATGGTTTCTATCAGAGAGGTTGTTAGTGGAGAATTGCTTGGCTTTTTTCAAAGTAATGGTAGGCTTGTGCAATGTAACCTGTGCTGAAATTGCCCATCATGAAAAGATGTGCCTAACTGCTCAGTTGTTGGAGGAAAATAGGGAATTACTCAGACATGCCTCTTACTTCTTAGGAAGCATTAATAACATGCCTGGCATGATACATCAGAGAGGGACAGGCCAGGAAATAAGCTTCTAATTATCCACAGAACAAGCCCAGCCCAGCATGCTGCTGGTCCTAACATTTGATGTTGCTGTTAGTTGTATATACAGCAAGATTTAAAAACAAAGAAGGCAAAAAATCCCTCAAATCCTCGATGTTGTCCCTTGCAGCAATGAGTTCCAGCAGTGCCTGATGTGTAGTAGAACAGAATAATTCCTTCCTTTAATCAGCTGTGATTGTATTTGGCATTTCACTTAACTATGCCTTTATTATTGTCACAAGAGGATAAATAAAAGAATCTTCATTGTCTCTACAATTACTATTTTTATTTCTCCTCCCTTCCTACACTCAGTTGTTTGAAGCTTTTGCATTCTCTCTACATGGAAATTTTCCAGTTTTATGATTTATGTTGCGTGTTTTGAAGTCATTCCTTGTTCTGCTCTGCTGAATAAAACCAGACACATGTTCAGCTCTGCAGAGAACCCAAAACATTTCTCCCTCCTTGTTTAATTCCACTTTAGTGGAGCAATAGATGTTCATCTTACCTCCTCCTACACAGTCCTGGTACAGCTCTTGTGGTGGCAGTTTGTTTCCTAACATCCAGCCTGAGTGAACAGGGAATGCTTTCTCTCTGTTAGGAGCAAGGAATGTGGGCTCAAGTGCTTCAGCTTTGTAGGGATGGGTTTGAACATCAGCTCCTGCTAAAGTTAATAAAAATGGAGTGTCCAGGTTCTTGTTGAAGTCTCTCCTGCAGCCTTTTAGTGGTGCACGAACTAAAAGAGCTCTTTTTAAAGGCATTTCTGAGGGAAGAGTTGCTGTGACTGCAAAGTCAAAAACTGGAGATCCCAAATATTTGTCACTACAGGCTGGTGAGGCAGGGGGTGGCTTTCATTTCCAAGCCCCTGTATCCATTCTGTCCAAGGACCAACTGTCTAAATAGGCTCAGATTGAAGCTCCACAGTGCCCTGCTGAAATGCTGTAGAGCAAAAACCAAGAATTTGTTTAGCTTAGATTTGTTATTCTGCTATCCCATAACCCATGTGTGGTGTCTTACCAAATTCCATATGGGAATATCCCAGCACAGCCACAGATGTGGAATTAGGAGTCTCCTTGATAATTTTAATAGGATCCATGGATTGTACACTTTGCCCTATCCCTTTTGTGGAGGTGGGGGCTTTATATTTATAAATGAATGGCTCAATTGTAGCTGAATTGTTCCCCTCTGTTCGATCTTTACCTGGACAATTTCAGACTCTAAGATAAGTGAATCCAGACTCCTCTAAATGTCTGCAACAATAAAATTTGAGAGGTAATTTGTATTGATCAGTATTTGCCAGTGGAGGGAGGATTTGGATTTACTGTGCTCTTATTAAGGATGCTGTTAGCAAGATCTAAGAGAAATGGCTGTAAAACCCGTTTTTTCTGACTCAAAAAAGATCCAGTGTGGGAGCAATATTGATTCTGTGGTCTTAAATACCAGCATTTGTCTTCTTCATCTTTGATTCCCTCCTCCATTTACCAGTTCCTGCATAACACATTTAAATAAATACCTGGAACCTGGTTATTGTGGAGTATTATGGTTTGTTCTATAGTAATGTATAGAATTGTACTACAAATATTATCATATAGGAGTTGGACTCAATGATCCATGAGGCTCCTTTCCAACTCTGGATATTCTGTGATAGAATTAGGCCCCTGTTAGTGTTGATCTGATCAAGGGAGTGAGGGAGGTGAAGCAATAAATACATCTCTCATTCCCTCATAGGAGCCACATCTGTTCCAAATTCTGGATACAGAGCACACACACACACACAGAGTAAATATCAGTGTATTTTGGCTCACTTCAACAAAGGGTACACAAAGGCTCAGGAGATTTATCCTGTTTATAGCAGCAGTTGCTGACCCTGTAAATCAAGTCTACAGCTTTAAAGGGAAGCAGAACCATTTGGGATTTCAGAAAAACACAGCTCTCACTCTTGATTCAGTACTTTACCAGCCCCTATCTCTTAAGCTTTCAGTCAGTAGTGGTTCTTTCTGTAAAAAGATGCTCTGAATGTTGTTTGTGCTTTCTAGAAACCAGGCCCATTGTGGAAACATTGGCTGGCTCAGTGCCAGGAATTGGGCTTGGCCCAGGCTGGAGGTCTCACCATGGCACACCAAAGGTTTACACACCCCAGCTCATCTGGAGATACAAAAAACCTGCACAAATCATTACAAACTCAGTCCCCTTAATGAGTTAGGAAATTTTGCTGGACCTGTTTTGCAAGTTCAGCTCTGTATATTTTTACTGGGGTGATTAGAAGGGACTTTACTGTAGACACTAAAATCCACCAGCTGCTTTCTCACTGGAGTGAGTAGAATGTCTCTAAACTTGTTTTTGTAGCCTTTCACCCCTGCTCTGTCCACCTGTGAGAGTCAGGGATTGTGAGCTGAGCTCTGGAGCCTCACCAGACTTAGCAGAAAAGATCTGGCAAGATAAAAAGAAAATATGAGAAAAGAATCATCACCAATGAGCTCCTGAAAACTGGATTAGAGCTCCTGTGTCTCTTTACAAAGCAATAGGAGGGGATTTGAAGCTTCCATAAGGCTTTGAAGGAAATACAGCTTTTATGTTGCTGAGCAGTGAACATTTGGGGAGGTATGGCAGGAAAATGAGCTGTTCAGTGCTTTCCACATCCAGTGCTGCTCTCATATCTTCTGATCTGAATGCTGCATGCAAATAAATATCATTTGAAGGAATCTGTGAAAGAAGATGCTGGAAGAACAGTTTGTGATTTTCAGGAGTGCCTTAGATAAATGGTGGCTGTAGAAATGTCTTTCCCTGACTTATCTGCCTGTGGAAAAGTTTTGCCCTGGAATGTCACATATCCCATTTAATATTGAAATAGAAATCATCCTCTTCTTCCACTTTACCCAGCTGAAACTGCTTCTGCAGCTTCAGTTTTGAGACTTTTGGTTTCCCTCAAAAAAAAAAAAAAAAAAAAAAAAAAAAAAAAAAAAAAAAAAAAAAAAAAAAAAAAAAAAACAACCAAAAACACAAAAAAAAC
>VZTR01008431.1:0-29623 GCA_013400775.1 Chaetops frenatus | reverse complement strand
AAAAAACACCACACCAAAACAACAAACCAACCCAGAAAAAAGCTTTTTTGAGGCCATTTCCTACAAGTTCATTTAAATGTCAGTATTTTATGGATTCAAATTTGTTTTACCCATTGTCTGCTAAACTGCAGTTTTTATTACTGAAGCTAAGTTTAGATTCTAAACCCTGCACTCCAGATGTGTTAATCAGAAATCTTTACCAGTATAATTGCAGGAATGTTTTTGAGATTCAGTGCCTATAAACTGCCAGAGCAGTTTTTGGGTGTTTCTTTCTTTCCAATTTCCCTCTTGAAGTTTGAATAGGAATTAGCTATTACTTGTAAACTGCAGAAAATGTAGTCCAGTTGCTACTTCCTCCATGATTCAAGGATCCACGTGGAAATTATCCACGTGCATCTACAGAATTGTGTCATAACCTTGAATTCTGAGGTGCTTTGTGGTGCACAAGGTGCTGAGAATTCTCATTTTCTTCATTTCCATGCAGGCAGCTTAGATCAGCAATGGTAAAAAGTAACACAGGACAAGGAAAAATGGCCTTAAGCTGAAGTGGGGAAGGCTTAGATGAGATATTAAGGAGAAAATCTTCCCTATGAGGGTGGGGAGGCCCTGGCACAGGGTGCCCAGAGAAGCTGTGGCTGCCCCTGGATCCCTGGCAGTGCCCAAGGCCAGGCTGGACAGGGCTTGGAGCAACCTGGGACAGTGGGAGGTGTCCCTGCCCATGGCAGGGGATGGAAGTGGATGGGCTTTAAGATTCCTTTCCAACCGAAACCATTCCATAATTCTATGATTTGTTGAACAGCCCAATCTCCTTTAAAAATTGGCTGACAAAGGAAGCACCACTCCCTTCCTCACACTCTTTATCTCCCTGGTTTTTCTCTCAGCTGTTCAGTCTGTGATTTCACATGTTCAATTCCTTGCTTTTTAAACAAACTGTATTTACAGTTATTTTCAGGCTGGAGATGGAAGCATATACCTGCCAAGGAAAAAAACTTGCAAAATATTGCATGAAGATGCTTCACAGCCTGGTTATTAAATTGCTTTTTAAGTTGCACCTTGTTTTGCAGATGAGAAAACAGTGGCAGGAGAAATAAAGCAAAACTCTTTGGAAAGTGCCTTGATAAATAAACTTCTCCATCTTAGTAAAGAAATCTGTTCCACCTGCAGAGCTGATGGCACTGTGTCTGCAAAACATCTTATTGCTCTTAGTTCATGTTGATTGCTGGTTTCAGAGATAGTTAAGGAAGGGGAAGTCAGTCTGTTCTTTTTCAGCAGGTTTGACTTTGTGTGAACCCTTTAGACAGGGGAAGCTCAGCAGCATTCTGCTGAAGGCAAAAGTGCCTGGTACTGCTGTGATGCAAGAAAAGCAGGTTAAACATGAGCCCAGAGCTCTGTGCAGACATGGCAAATAGGAAAAAGGAGCTTATTGTGAATTTGGCAGCTGAGCATTCTGCTCACTCCAGGGAACTCGAAGCAGGGAGTGTTTGCAGAGTTTCCTCCCAGTCACCATCCTGCTGGTACCAAAGAAATGAGAGCAAGGACTTGGAGGCAGCTGGCCCCCTGCTCTGACTTCCTTTTCATAACATTTGTGACAGTCATGACTAAATTTGTTGGAAAAATCCAAGGGGTATACAGGAAGGGACTCTCTGATGAGTTAGGAATAAATTGTAGAACATTTATAATCTCATGTAAATAATCACACTCAAGCACAGAGGCATGAAAAGTTGCACTGTCTGGATTTTTGTTTTTCTTTCAGCTCATTCAGACAAACAAATTGAAACATTATCCCAGCATCCATGGAGACTTCAGCAATGACTTCAAGCAGCCCTGTGTTGTGTTCACTGGGCATCCCTCTCTCAGATTTGGGGATGTGGTGCATTTCATGGAGCTATGGGGAAAATCCAGCTTGAACACTGTTATATTCACAGGTAAGAAAAATGCTGATACCATTATCAAATTAACAGTTTGTGCACTCTGGTTAAGTGTGGCCACATCCCTGGGGCTTTACTCATTTGTTCTGGGACAGAAGTTTTGGACTTCAGTAAGAGCTTATCTAAATTGTGGCTCCAGGACTGACTGCAGGCACAAATGTAATTATTGTGCCATTTAATTCAGTGTAGCCCTGCAGAGCCAACCTTTGCCATGCAGAGTCCATTCCTGCCACATCTGAGCAAAATCTTTGTTATGCACAGCAGTAAAATGCCTACAGGAAATTAATTTTTGAATTAAAAGCAGCTGGCTGCAAGTTAAACCCAGGCAAGACCTAATGGATGCTGATCAGAAAGGAGAAACACTTCTTCCCCATGTTCCAGTGGAACCACAGACCTTTCCTCATCCCCTTTCCTGCCCTTTCATCAGGCAGTGTTTCCAAAGAGATCTCTGTCCTCTCTGCTGTCCCAGAAGTGTGCACCCCACACAGACCTGGCACAGGGATCTGAGCTGGTCCTGCCTTTGGGCTGAGCTTTGTTCAGATGGTTTTTGGCTCTGGCAGACACATTTGTAGCTGAAGGTACAGCTCTGGCTCATTCCCCCAGGGGAGCTGTTTCCTTTCTCAGGGCTCGACAGGTCTTTTAAGTTCCTCCACTTCTCTCCATCTGCTTCTAGTGCTGACCCTGATTAAAAATCCTCCAAGGCCTTCCCTGGAGCTGAGGTTCTGTGCAGGTGTATTTAGACATGATGTGCACCCAAGCAGAGCCCTGCAGTGGGCATTGTCCTGATCTGAGAAGGCAAAGAATAATCCTTTAGGTCCTTACTCCTGGTTTTGTGAATAAGGAGCTCTGGGATAATGGGAGTTGTGTTCTATACGACTTAGCCAGGTAAAAAAGGTGTGGATTTTTGGACAAAGTAACTAAAACTGGGGAGGAGAGCCCTGAGGAACAGATCAAACCTACTCCCACAGCAAGGGCAGGATGGAGTCCCACTGTTAAGCTTATTTTCCTCCAGTTTTTAGTGAATAGGAAAACTGCTGGAAAGCACAAAACCTCCTGAAGGAAAGAGGGCTGGGAAAGGGTTATTTTCTTCTTTCTGTCTTTTTTTAACTAGAGACTCAAGGCTGGTGAGAACAAATCCCTTTGACTCTTTCACAATATTGCTACTAAAAAGTGTGACAATATCATGATACTGTTAAGCCAATTTGGGGAGATTTAAAGTGTGTAATTAACCCTATTCAGTGGGAGGGGAGATAGGAGGGGGTTCCTGCAGGGAACTTAAATCCAAACTGTGTTTGTGCTGGGAAATGATGCAAGGTACCACAGCACTAAGGGTACAGCTGCTGCAGTGCCCATCCCTCCTGACCTTTGAGGCAGTTCAGGAGACATGCCCTAATTACAGTAATTGGGTAAAATTGCAATATGGCTATGCACTGTCTTGGAAACAGTGAATTCTACTCCAGTCAGAACTTCAGTAAAGCCAGAGAGTGCAGAGCCTTTGCTGGGGTGTGTATTCCATGAATCCCTGGGGAATCAGTGGCATTAATCACGTTGTGAATGTGCTGCCCAGGGTGTCAGGAACTGGCCTTTCATGGCAAGAACTCTTACTCTGTGTCTTCTGTAAGGAGAGACAATTGACCTTTCTGTGTGAGATCCTAATCCTTCAGTGAACCAAGGAAATCAAGCTCTTCTGTCAGAGCCAGGCACCAAAATGTCACTCCTGACAACCTGGGGGTGCAGCAGGTCATGGTCTTGGAGATTCATTCCCAGTTTGTACTCAGTGAAACTCCAGTTGAAAGCTGCTTTAGCTGGGTGACCTTGGAGTGCACAGTGATTCCAGATGCTTGTGGGGTTTTTTTTCCTAAATTCTGTCTATCCATGGCTTTTGTCTCTGTCTGTGGGCACATCCACTGGCAGGATGGTCCTACTGCCTTATGACTGTCTAGTCCTAGGCCTATTTCCTTAGGGTTGTCTCAGCTGGAACAAAACACAGGGTTTAGTGCTGGGTTTGGGGAGTTGGACTTGATGACCTTAGAGTTTTTTTGCAGCCTAAATGATTCTGTGATCTAGGTCTGTAGAAATTCCTAGGAACTAAATTCTCCTGTTCTAAGTACCAGTGAAAATCTGAAGCACCTTCGTTGATGCCACTGATTTCCATTATTTAATTACTTTTCTGTTTTAAACTAAAATCTCCTGTGGCTTTGAAAGAACCCCAGTCCATTGGAGCAGTGTGTGAGAGGAGAGATGTTGTAGCTTTTCCTGTGAAAAAATCCTGGTTCCTGCTAATTAGAACCTTTAAACTCCAGACCATCCTGCACTGTTAATGAACACTGCTTGTTCAGGCCACAGGAACCAGTCAGTCTCCACCTTTCCAATCTCTAATATAAAAAACAATGACAAGAATATAAATTAAAGCAGTGAGGGAACTGTGGTGCTGTTCTGCTGGCTGGTGTCACCTGCAGACATCACTGCTGGAGCAGTATTGAGGAGATTATTGATTAAAAATATTGAATACCACTGAGCCACAAAGAAATTCTGGGAGAAGAAAGAAAGTCTCCTTTAAAAAGCAGCTCCCTGGGAGATGTTAAAACCAGCTCATGCACGTCAGTGCTGTACAGTGGAAGGTTTTATAACTCAGTGTCACACAGCAGTAAATCAGGAGTCTTGGGGGAGAAGCTAAAGACCTGTAATTCTGTCAGGAAAAGTCAATATGTGTCCTTGACAAGCACTTTCTGCCTCCAGACAGGTGACTTTGGGATTTTGGGTGGTTTCAGAACAGCAGTTCCTGTGTGTCACACGAGGTCCCTGTGAGCCCAGCTCAAGTTGTTTTTAATGTTCTAAATCTTCCAAGTCCCGTGTTAGGATTCCTTCATTAGAATTTCTCCCTCTTCCAAGGCTCTCCTGTTCTTATTAGGAGTTCAGACAGGCTTTGGACTGGATTTTAGATGGGATTCCTAGACCAAAACTCCATGTTTGTACATTATCTGAATTTGCTGATTCAGAAATGCTGAGTAGGTGCTGCCTCAAACCTCTGTGTCCTCCACAACCCCAGATGGATGGAAAATGTCCCTTCTGATGACTTTTTAAACTTCATTTTTACAATTTCATGGCATATCTCTAGCAGAGAACCTCTGCCTGATTTAAGCTTTCTGTTTTTCCTAATGACTTTTAAAATGCCTTCTGATTTAACCCCAATTGATCACTGATCATTCTTCAACTACCAGCTTTCTCAGTATTCCTATTTTTAAACTTCTATTCATTGCTATTAAACATAGCTGACATAAAATGCCATTTTTACATTGATATTTTTAGGCTTTGTTTCATTGCCACCACCACATCTGCTTCTAACTAAAGTGGCTTTTTGCCCAGTGTAATTTTATTTCATGTTTGTAGATTCATGGCTTCGTGTGCACGTCCTTGTAGAACTCTCAGTTTTTGTTAATACTTCTCACTTTAATGTTCCCAGGCAGTTACTCTGACAATTGCTTTAAACTTGGGAAAATGATCTCTTTGACAGTTCCAAAGATTTGTATCATTGCCTGGTGCCATGTTCTGTTCTCTCAGGGTAAATATCCCCACACTGTGCTCAGTGGTGCTTAGCCAGCAGCAGATTTTGAGATTTTGAGATTTTTAGGTGAGCAATTAACTTGTCTGTTTGTTGGACGTCACGCTGGTGCTGAACTTCCTCTGGTAAGGTTTGAAGGAGATTTTTTCTTGCTGTCTGCATGAGAAATCCAGCCAGTGCTCTGCTCTGCTGCCATGTCAGAACATCCTAGATGGCTTTTTAAATCCAGACTGGAGGTTTTGAATTTCAGTTTCATTTAAGTTCATCCTTTCCCAGCCTCAGCAGGTACCAGAGAATTCCCTGCTGTGTTCCAGCCAGGCTTGAACTGCACTTCACTCTGCCTGCTGTCCTTTGAGGCCCTGTGGTTCAGGATAATCCAGCAGATGAGGCTTTCATGCAGCCCCTTCTCTTCTTCCCATTCTGTACTTACCAAATTAATAGCAGTTCCTGTTTTTCCAGCATTCCTTTTGTCCCATCCATCCCACAATCATCAGGGAGATAGGATTGGCATAACCTTTTCCATACCATCAGTTGGTGACCCCCCAGCAGAATCAAGAGGTTACCTGTGTCACCTGACATCTACATTTGTCATTCACAAAAAAAACCAGTATTTTTCTGTAGTATTCTCAATGTTTTATTACTCTCTGTGGGACTAAAAGCCCATTCAGTGCATGACTTTTCCCTGGCAAACCTCTAATCCAGTAATAAAAGGACCCTTGGTTTCCCACCAGTCTAAACCTGGCTCTTAGATTCAAAAGAATAAAAAAATATATATATTTATATATCAAAATGTGATCTTTATGCTGCATTTTTGTCACAGTGAAAACCAACTTGCCATTTGGATCACCTTACAAGACACAAAATGTCTACATTTTGCCTTCCTTTACAGGATCTGATTAAAAATAAGAGGTGATGTTTTTGTCTTGATTAAATTTGTTCTAAAAATCATGCAATAAATGTGTTCAAATGAAATAGTATTGCTCTGTTGCTTGATTAAGGTAAGACTAATTGTGGGCGTAATTTTCATCAAATTAATTGAAAATAATGGGTGGGGGAAGGAGGAAGGGAAGAGGAATCTGTAACAGAATTAACACTGAGCAACAGCTCTGACTAAACTGGAATCAGAGAGGAATTGGGCCATCTTTGTTGTTAATGGGCTTTGAGTGTTTTCAACATTTCTCTTTCCAGAACCTGATTTCTCTTACCTGGATGCCCTGGCTCCCTATCAGCCCTTGGCAATGAAATGTGTTTACTGTCCCATTGACACGAGACTCAATTTTATTCAGGTGTCTAAATTACTCAAAGAAGTCCAGGTAATGAATTTTCTGCTGCCTTTTCTTATGTTTCTTCACACAGCTGAAATAAATGAATGGATTGTGAGCAACTGTTACATTAAAAAAAAGGAGACAACACCCAGATCCTTTTTCCCATGAAGAGGACACAGCATTGAGCTCTGCTTTAGGAGAGGTCTAAGAAAAAGAAGGTTCTTGTAGTATCTGCTGTTCCCCCTTGACTCTTTGGGACTTTACTGGCCCATCCCACTTGTTTCTACTAAAATTTGCTTTCTGACTCTTTACATCATTAAAATAACACCCAGATTTTTTTCTGGCTGAGTTTTTCTCTGTGTTCCATCTTGCTGAGCTCTGAAATACATATTCCTCCAAGCCTCCTAACAATGCCTGGATCACTTTATCTCATTGTTCTGTGACCTGGCTTGTCACTGCAGACTGATAGAACTGCCACTGCCTGGCTTTGGATAAACATCTCCTTCCATGTTCCTGCTGATGTGTTGTGCTGTCTCCAGAGCAGCTTGCAGAAGCCACTGGCTTCTCCTTTGGCTTCCTTAAATCCTGCAGTGGCAACCAGCCTGTTTATGCTTTATTAACATATTGCCTGAGAACTCCAGGAGTTGTTTTTGCAGCCTTGATTTTACAGCCAAGGTTTCTGCAGCCTCGCATGGAGACACTCGGGATGGTCTCCACCACTGCTGCCATTTGCTTCCAGTATACCTGGCAAAGATCTGGGAGAAAAACCACTTAATATTTTTATTTATTTCTCTCCTCGTGGCAACTATGGTACCGAAATGACGCTTAAAAACCACAAACTCCGGGCGGGTCGCGGCCGCACACACCACCTCCCCCTGGAACAGATGATTGCAGTGCCGATGGGAATTGCACGCTGCTTTTATTTTATTTTATTTTATTTTATTTTATTTTATTTGCAGCCCCTGCACGTGGTGTGCCCGGAGCAGTACACGCAGCCCCCTCCCACACAGTCCCACCGCACGGACCTGCTGATCGACTGCCAGCCCCCGGCCATGTCCTACCGCCGCGCCGAGGTGCTCACGCTGCCCTACAAGCGCCGCTACGAGAAGATCGAGATCATGCCCGACGTGAGTCCCTCCCCGCGGGGCATTCAGGGGGCGCGGCTCCTGCTCACGCAGCCGAATTCCAGCTCAGCAGCCTCTGGAATGGCTCAGCAGCCTCTGGAATGTCGTGGAGTTACGGAGTCGTTGTGGTTGGAAAAGGTTTTTAAGGTCGAGTCGAGGTGTTTGACGGCGCCACCGCTGTGGTTGGCCTCAAGTGTCACTTCTGGGGGTGGGGACTCCTCCAGCTCCCTCTCCATGAAGGAATTTTTCATAATATCCAACCTAAACCTCCTGGACTCCTCTGGTTCACTTTCCATGAAGGAGTTATTCCCAATATCCGACCTGAACATCCTCTGGTGCTGCTTGAGGCTGTTTCATCTCATCCTGTCCCTGTTCCCTGGGACCAGAGCCTGGCCTCCACCTGGCTGTCCCCTCCTGTCAGGGAGTTGTGCAGAGCCACAAGGTCCCCCCTGAGCCTCCTTTTCTCCAGGCTGAGCCCCTTTCCCAGCTCCCTCAGCCCCTCCTGGTGTCCAGCCCCTTCCCCAGCTCCATTCCCTTCCAGACCCTCCATGTCCTTCTTGTCACGAGGGACCCGGAACTGTCCCCAGGACTGGAGGTGCAGCCTCAGAACTAAAGATATTTGTCCTAAAGATGTCTTGTGGCTGGGATTTAACAGTTGGCTCTCATCATGAAAGGACATTATGTCAAATGGAGAGCTAGGAAAGAAGCACTTTTGAGAGATAATTTCACTCTATAAACTAATGGGAATTGAAACAAAGCCATTGGCTGGCTGAGAGAGCAGTTCAGCCTGGAGAAGAGACCTCTCAGGCCTGGAGAAGACCCTTTCCAGGAGAGCTGGAGAGGGACTTGGGACAAGGGATGGAGGGACAGGACAGGGAAAAGCTTCCCTCTGGGAAAGGGGAGACTGGGGTGGGAAATTGGGAAGGAATTCCTGGCTGGGAGGGCGGGGAGGGGCTGGGCTGGAATTCCCAGAGAAGCTGTGGCTGCCCCTGGATCACTGGCAGTGTCCAAGGCCAGGCTGGAGCAGCCTGGGATAATGGGAGGTGTCAGGGTTGGAATGGGATGAGCTTTAAGATTCCTTCCAACCCAAAGCATTCCATGATTCAGTGATTGTGAGCAAGCAAAAACTGTGTTCAGGTGAGTTGTCCTTTGCAAGAAAATCCCATCCCACAATTCAAACAGTGATCTCTGCCATGAATGGGGCAATCAGTCACCTCTAGTTTAAATAAGAGGAAGTTTTAGGCACAGCAGTTTGAATTAGTGCCCCATGACCATGGAAAGGATACAGAGAATCTGGGAATTAGGAGCCAGGATTCTCCTTCCCCAAATTTACCCACTGTTAGAAATACCTTTCCATTAAGGATCAGTTTTCAGTCATGATAAAGAAGCAGTGAAAAGGCTCATTTGAATTCCAACAATTTCCATAAATGGTTAATTCCTACAGGCTGCAGGAGCCCAGCAGGTTAATGGATTGCTTGTAGCCATCTAAAATGTGGATTACTTATCCCCACAACATCTATTAATGATTTATTAACCCCATAAATCAAATCCAAATGTACCCATATTACAAAGGATGACCCATATTCTGACAGACACGAGCTTAAAATAATTTTTTGACAATCCAATCAGCACAAATGTGTCCTTGGAGCAAAGGTGACAGTGGCTTTTTGCAAGCAGGCATTACTGCCCTTTGCAAACTGGAATTTTGAGTGACTTTTCATTGGAGTGTAGAAGGAGGAAGCATCCTTTAGTTGAGCCAAATATGAAGTGCAGAACTGGGAACCACAAAACAAGTCCCTCAGGCAGCTCACAGCACCCACTGCCACCATTTCACACCAGTTCTGTGAGGAGCCTGCCCAGCCCACTGCTTGGAGACAAGGAGGAGAGGGCTTTAATTACAAAATATGCTTGGCTACAGCTCCATCTTGGCATGTATATTGAATTGTTTGGGAAATTTGCATCTTTATTGGATCCCATTAAACCTAAGGCTGGTAAAACGTGGTTTCCATTCACCAGCATGAAGCAAATCCTGAGTTCAGAGTGCCAGGAGCCAGCCTGGGGCTCACTGATTATTCAAATTCCACTGAAGCTTTGGGTTTCCCCCGAAAGCCTGAGGGTGGAACTGAGCCTTTGTGTGAGAGCCTGTCCCTTGTGTCAGCCTCTGAAGGGGCTGGATTGCAGCTCTCCCTGCACCTCCCAAAACTGCTGGGAGGGAGGATGCTCTGTAGGGAATGTGGCATTCACCAGCCTGGGAAAAGAGAGCTGGTTCCTATTGCATTCCCTTTAGCTTGGACAATTCCAGCAGAAACCTGGAATATTGACACAAATGGCCTTTTTTCCCCTTCCCCTAACAAATAACATCCAGTTATATTCACAGATGAGTCCTAATTTCAGAGCTATCCATGCTCGGGGAGGAAAAATACCTCGTGATTTTCCATATCCAGGGATTCTTCAGGTTGTTTGTTCAGCCTGAGAAGAGGAGTGACCTTATTGTGGCATTTCAGTACTTGAAGGGGGACTCCAGGAAAGCTGGAGAGGGACTTGGGATAAGGACTTGGAAGGATAGGACCCAGGGAATGGCTTCCCAGTGCCAGAGGGCAGGGATGGATGGGATATTGGGAAGGAATTGTTCCCTGGGAGGGTGGGGAGGCCCTGGCACAGGGTGCCCAAAGAAGCTGTGGCTGCCCCTGGATCCCTGGCAGTGCCCAAGGCCAGCCTGGACAGGGCTTGGAGCAGCCTGGGACAGTGGAAGGGATCCCTGCCCACGGCAGGGGGCGGCACTGGATGAGATTTAAGGTTCCTCCCAACCCAATCCATTCTGGGATTTTCCCTGGTTCCAAAGCTGCTCTTCACAACTCATTGCAAAAACTGCTTGGTCTGTAGTGCTGCTCCTGAAAAGACTCCTGAGAGCAAGGCTGTGCTTCAGGACTGTTCAGGATGCCATTCCCCAGCTCCAAGATGTGCAAATCATCCTCCAAAAGAGGATCTTGCTCCTTCTTTTTAAGGGAACTGCATGGTCCTGGTAAAAAAAAAAATGGATGCAGCTTCCCCTTCTGCTGAGTGGGTTGTGCAAGACAGATTTCAGACATGATGGATGGGGCTCCCTGGTGTGGGAGTGTTTGCTGCTTAATGTTCCCTTTTCAGTAGTTTAGGGTTCCTGAATATAGGAATTTCTATACTGCCAGGAAAAGGCATTTGTTTGTGGGCTCCCACCAGCCCTGGGGTTCTGTGAAGGCTGAAGTGGCAATTGAAAAGGACATTTTATAGCTCCTAGAAACCTTGCAATGCCTTTTTATTTGTCAAAACCATGTTAGACCAAAATGGAATGATGAAATCCACCCTGGAAAAACCAGTAATTGCTAGATCTGCTGCAAGGCTGGGATTTGTGTGTGAAGTAAACCTGAAAGTCTCATAAAAGAATGGCTGCTGCAATGAAGTCCTGATCAGGGCCCTCTCCTGACATCCCCAGCTTCTTTCCCAGCTCAAAGTTCTGCCTGGATTCTTCCAGCTTTTGAAAACCAAAGAGTTGGCTCAGCATGGCTCCAGTCAGTGGAGGCTGATGCTGTGGCAGAGTGAAATTTCCTTCCCAAAACTTGCAGAGATTCAGATCCTGGCCTGTCAGACTAATGGAAATTTACTTTTACTGCTGGCCCTTGTCTATATTTCAATCACTTCACCAAGGAGCAAAGGCAGGTCAGGCAGGCCTGTTGTATGATAATGAGACTTACACTCACAGCAGCCTTTGTTTGGAGAGAGGTTTTAACAGTCCCAAGGCATCAGGCTGGAATGGCTCTCCCAGGGATTGTGCAAACCTTTACACTTTAAATAATTTCTTCTTCCCAGCATCTGCCTTTCACTTAAAAAAAAAAAAAAAAAAAAAAAAAAAAAAAGACTGCTTCCTGGAAATTGGTTAGGCATTGTCTGCTCACAGGAAAAAGATGGGAAAATGGAAAACACCTTCTGGAGCAACCAGATAAAATTAAACAGTAGTGTCTGAGCAAAGAAAGTTCCTGCAGTTTAATTACAGCTGAACAATGGTGCAGATCACTCGGTGCCAGCAGCAGACACTTCTCTGAGGGCTCTGGGCTTTTCAAATACTCACTTTGCAAGTTCTTCAGGACACAGCCCAGTCAGGAGAGTGTCAGTGTGTAAGGCACAGCCTGGCACCAAGTGAAATTACCAGAAACTACTGCAGAGAAGATTTAGAAAAACAGCCATTATAATTATGGGGCTTGACTTCTTTTCCTTGCTTTTACCTTACCTTTCCAGCTCTCTTCTGTGTTTCAGGGACTAAGGAGTTTTGAATTCTGTCTTTCTTCCCACCCTCAGCTCATTTTGGTGACCCCACAATATCCAATCTCTGACCTCTGTGTTCCTTTTTCCCTGATTGTTCCCCCTGGGTTCAATGTGCTGTAGCCTCACAAAAAATAAATGAAATACTACCTGTTTAAATGAAATATAACCTATTTTAATGAAATACAACCTGTTTGCTGCTGCTGCTCAGCCCTGCCCCAGCTCATTGCAGAATTGCCTGGGGTCTCTCTCTGAACTGGATCTCACCTTTTGACATTCCACCAAAACTGATCTTTCCCAGATTTTACCAACTTTCCTCACACAAAGGCAGAACCAGTGCTGATAAATCCTCCTGATTTACACCAGCAGAGCTCATTGCAGCCTTTTTTTTCTCTCCTTAAAAATGTCTCCCACCTCCCTCTGGTGTCTCTTCTCTTCTGTGCCTTCAGCCTCAGAGAGTTCTCCTCCCTCCTCCCCTCTTTTGTGGGCTTGGAATGTGTCAGCCTTCATTTCCTTTGCCTTTTTCTGCTGCTGTACCTTTTCTGTGGTTGGTCTTACCCACAGGTTGTCCTATTTAGTTAGGTGGAATTCAGATCTGCTTTTCTGCTCCCAGCCTGCCTTTGCCCACCTACATTAATGTCTAGGTTTGTTTTTCCCTTCATTTTTGATGGCTGGCTGTAAGATAATGCTTTTCTAGCCAGGCACTCAGCTCTCTCTTCCCAGTCAGCTTCAACATCATCATCCCATCCTGACTTGACATTCTGACCCATAAAATGGTTACTATATTTTGACTATTTTGATTTATGCCATTTTTATGTCTTTCAAATGACTCATCTCTTGCATCTGCAAGCTTTACTGCCTTTACTTTGAAGATATTTCATGTCCTTGCTTCCCCTACCTGTCATTTTTCATTTTTCATTCAAATCCAAGCCTAATTTCTGCTTCTGCTGGTTCTGTTTTCCACCATCCTTTTGTAAGTTCCTCAAACAACTATTCCCTGCCTGCTCCCAGGCTCCTGGGGAAGAGCTTCATTAAACAGCCATAAATCTCCTTCATTACACTCCTTAAATACTCCTTAAACTGCTTTTTTTTTGGCACGAGACTGGCAAAAAGCCAGGGGTTAGAGTTAGTACTGAGGGGTTAGTTAGTTCTGTTGCTTGGAATCCCACCCAGGATTATTCCCTGGTGTCTATTCTGGTGTGGGGACAAGGTTTTGGGA
The DNA here is from genome assembly GCA_013400775.1 of Chaetops frenatus. Classification (NCBI taxonomy): domain Eukaryota; kingdom Metazoa; phylum Chordata; class Aves; order Passeriformes; family Picathartidae; genus Chaetops; species Chaetops frenatus. The sequence continues at coordinate 16,232 of VZTR01008431.1, read as the reverse complement.
ACGAGGTTCCTCCTGCTGATCTGGAGCCCTGGTCCAGTAGCTGCACATGGAACATGCCCATGGAAAAGAAGAGCTTTAATTCATTGCTCAAAACTGCAGACTGTACCTCGTGTGCTTCTTTTATTTCTTCACTGCTTGTTGGCTCTGTGGAAGCCCAAAGCCAAGATCTGGGCATTTTGCAAGTGATAACAGCAAAAATTTTAGGTATTTATGGCACGATTCTTTATCTGCTGAAGTTAACGAGACTTTAAAATCCTCTCCAGAGAGAGCTGTGGGAGAGCCCCAGCGAGTGACAGCTCTGTTAAGTTGGGGTTAACTCAGCAACTGAATTTAAACCCTTGGATTGTGTCAAATGTGAGGCTGAAAGCCCGACAAGACCTGAGTCAGATCAGCCACTAATGATTCTACAGATGCCCTTCATTCTGGGCTGTTCTCTGGTGGAAAAGCCTTTGTTCCTTTAGGTCTCATTAGCAAAATTCCCCAATTTCCATCCTGCCTGCAGTGTGCTTGTGCCTTGTTCCCTGTGCCTGCTGGTCACAAATCCACAGGGACATTTCAGTTCCCTCTTCACCCCACATTTTTTTTGGTCCCTCTAAAGGATCTGAGAGTTGCAAAATTCCTGCACTTGGCCCCTGGTTTAGCAGGGGATGTAAAACCAAAGCTGGATCTGTTGGAGACTCCTGTGTCTGGTTACAAGGGCCTGGCCATCAGAGCTCCTGCTACTTCAATAATTAATTCATTAATAACTAAATTACTTCAAAAATGAAAGAATAAGAGGAGGCATGGATGTAGGAGGTGAGGGAAATTATCCTTCTCTCCTGACACCACCATCTAAATTCAAGTGACATGGCAAAGGCCATGGTTTTAGTTGTTTACAGAACTGACTGCAGATCCTCCCTGTTTGTGAAAGGGCTGCTGCACAGCCTTGAGACAACTTTTTTCCTATTAAAGGTGCACTGGGAAGATGCTTTTCTGCACCCAGGAGCTGGATTTGGTGTGTGTGAGGAGCAGGGAAGGGGAGGGATGGAGGATGAGGTTTTGCTGAGGAGTAGTTACTGCAAAAACCTCTGCAGGTGTGATCTCCAGGGCTTTCTCTGAAGTCAGGCAGATCTTAAAATCTTGGAGCCTCTCTCATAATTGGTAGGGGATATTTTTCTATCCCACATAAATTGCATCCTGTTCAGGGGCTGGGATCTGGATGGGAATTGCTTCATACCCAGCAAGCTGCAAGGCTTTATTCCGTCATTTCCACCTAGAAATGGAAGTGCCCTCAGGGCTTACCTGGCCAGAACCCAGCTGCAGTTACCTACTGTGTTTACAGTGTGCCTCAAAAAAATGTAAGATTTCAAATTGCAGAGACTTTTTGCCCCTGCTGTTCCCAGTGGATGGTATTCAAGCCCCCAGTGTCTCTGATAGCCAGAAACATCCTAATTTCCAGCCTACACATATTCACTGCTGGCCTGCACACATTTATTCCTAACATCATGTTTGAGCATAAACACATTTTGCCTTTTGTTGGTATTTTCCCTGTGGTGTTTATGTAGAATAATCAAATTCTCCCTTTGGCTTTTGCCAGGCTAAACAAGCCAAGATGTTTAGTTTCCCTTTACAAGACAGCTCCTCCTGCCCTAACCTACCCTTCAGAATCTCTTACTTGAACTGAAATTACCCACAATTTACAAGTAGTTCAGATGAAATCTTGCCAGGCCAAATGTAAGAATGATAGCTCATCTCAGAGAGAATTACCTGATATTTCCTGGGCTTGCATTTGGCTTTTTCATGGCCATGTCACATTTGTGACTCTCCTGGGATGGACTAAATAAACCTGAACCCTTCACCTGTGTCCTTTCCAGCAGCTGCCAGCCCACAGCAGAAATTCTCTGTATCAGTCCCATCCCTGGCCTTCATTTTGTGCTATTGAATTTCATCTTGGTTTTCTCACTCCAATTCTTGAGGCCTTTTGAGGGTTTCCCTCTCTCATAGCCTGGTCCTTTTTTCTGTTAAAGGTGTCCCACAAATTTCAGTGGGATCTTCTGAACACTCCTCCTCCTTCTGTCCTGAGGTCATTAATGAAAACTGGGAGTAGACTCAAGAATGACTCTTTAGGAATTGCAGCAGCAGCCCAGGAGTTGCCTGGGAATTTCTTTCCTTGAACCAGCACTTTTCCCACTTCCAGAGGAATCCACAGTTTGGGGTTTCCCATGTGTTCCTCTGGTTTGATCCCACCTCTAATGCAGAGATCCCACATTTATGCAGTTTGAAAATCTGGAAAGCACATTTAATGATGTAAAATCCCAGCTGGGCCCCTTTCTGAAATACACATGCTATAATCTAATGTACACACCAGTGATTTCAGATCCCAAAAGTTCAGAGGATTTTAATTGCTGGTCAGTTTGCTGTGCTCCTGCTTGTTCTCCAAAGCCAGCTCACCTCACTCAGCCCAAACTTTGCCTCTGCCTGCTGGGTCAGCCTTCCTGCACCCTCTCCAGTGTAAGCCAGAGGTAAAGAGGGAAAAAGGAGGAGTTTGGGCATCTAAGAAGAAAAATCTAAGAAGAAATTACTGCAGCTGGGATGTTAAAATGCTGTTGTACCTCCAGCATGTCTGTCCCTGGCAGAATCCTCCACAGGACCAAGACCACATGTGCTGAAAGGCTGGTCCTGCCCTGATTTTATTCACTGATTATTCAGCCTCATTTTATTTTTTACTGTGGAGTTTCAAGTCCCATCCTCAGTGGTTGTTCAGCCCTTCATTGCCAATAAGAGGATTTTTGGCTGGTGACAGCTTTAACCTGGGGAGAGTTGTCCCCATTGAAGTCTTTAGTAGAGCCTTAAGAGTGACTTAACTCATGTTCTTCTTTATCAACAGCTGCAGTTTGGCCATGAGCAGTGTTTGTGCTCACAGGGTGTGTGGCAAATCCCCTTTTGGGGTGGAAAATGCAAACCTACAGGAAAGACTTAATGGTAAAAATATCTTTCCTCTGGTTTAGCGTGGGTGGACAGCTCTGATCACAGGAGGAGAACATCCCAAGCTAAAAACCGAATTACACAGTGCCCACACCCCCCCACATTTATCCTAAGGCTGTCCAAGTGCACCTCCATGGGCAGGGGACTGATTAATGTGGTGTTAGATCTCAATGTCCCTGCTTTGGTGGCTTTCCTGGTGCCAGCATGTGGCATCAGGCTCGGGATAATGACTGGAAGGAAGACTCATTTATTCCTGTATGGTGGGGAGCTTTTTCATCTCACACACAAAGGCACAACAAGAGCCAGCCACTGCAAGCTGGACAAATTCAACCTTGAAATGAGACACGGCTTCCTGGCTGCCAGGAGAATTAAAGTTTGAAACCACTTGTGAGGGGAAACAGTGGAGTTGCCATAGCTTGGAGTTCAGACAAGACTTGCTGCCTCTGTGAAAAAGGGTTTCTTTAATCCAGAGTTTTGGAGGAGTTCTGTGATTTGTGTGTGCAGGAGGTCAGTTGAAAGGAGTGGAGCAGTGCTGTCTGGCCTTGGTGGGTGAATTACTGGATGTGATTAAATGACCTTTTTGGTTCGGGTCACTGAGTTTCTATAATAAAAGGATTGGCTGCCACATGGAGAGGGCTGTGAGCTGGAGAGGAAATAAAAATGAATGTCTGTCCTGGTGTCTTTCTGACTGTAAATAAGCCAAGTGTTGCTATTTAGCCTATTTAAAACCTGCAGAAATGTTAATAGCAAAATACTTCAGTGGCAGGAGAGGACTTTGGTTCCGAGCAACTCCTTGTCCTTTAAAGATCTTTCTCTTCACAGGATTTGTCATTTTGCTCTTCATCAGAGCCCATTTGGTATCGATCCCCCTCAGGAAGGTGGTGGGAGTGGAAAGTGCCTTCAACCACTGGGAAGGCAGCAGAACTCACTGCTGCAAGTCCTGCTATTTTTAGGTCCCAGGAGAAATCTGAAGCAATGATTGTCGTTATATTTTCATTCTCTTTGCCTTCAACAACAAACCATAAAGGCTGTATTCAAACTGCCTGCTTTAAAGATCTTGACCAGAGTCCCAGAGTAACACTGAGCTGAATTGCTCCATCAAATTTGGATTTCTAGGATTTACCGAGTCTGAATACAGACAAAATGTAGGGATTTTTAGTGCAGCCTGTGTTTTTCCAGCACACCACCTGCTTTATTCCAAGGAGGTGCTCTCAAAATGTTCCTGCAGCTTTAACAGTGGCAGGTGAGACTTTCACAAGTTATTAAAAGGAGCTGAATTTTGCCACCATCAAAGCCAACAGAAAAAGTCTCTCAGTGCTTCGATGGGAAAAGGATTGGGCATTTTGCTGGCACTTTGAATTCCCTTGGAGGGAAAAAGGGAATCATTTGCTCCATCCATGAGCACTGTTTTCTGCAGGATTCCTTTGGAAAAGTGGCTGGAAGAGGTGCTTCCCAGCTGGCCAACTTCCACTGGTCTCAGCAGGTGCAGTGCTGCCCACTCCAGGCACTGCCAGCAGTGCTGGATCCAAGACTCCAAGCCAAGACTAAATTTTATCTTTCAGGGAAGAATTATATGAGAGGCAGTGGAAAGGGTTTTGTGCAGTATTGTTGGAATAATTTCAAACTAATCAGCAGTGGGTTGATTGAAAATATTGGGGTTTTAAGGAAAAACCCTTTTTATTCCACATATTCTGCAGTCAGGAACAGAAATGAAACTCACGTTGATTTTTCTTTGTCCATCAGCATAACAAACATAATAAAGCTGGATTAGACCATGAGTTCTACTAACTAAAATTATTAATGAAGCAATTGTCTTTTCACACAAGGGTTCTCTGTGCTTATTATGGTTTTTGAGACCAGCCCTGGTTCCTGCAGACCTCGTGCTGCTCTGCTCATGGTGTGAAATCCATAATTTTGGGAGCTGGGAGGAGGCTGAGCAGGTCCGAGGAGCTCTCAGTCCATCAGTGGCTTTGTGTTTAAAGTTCATTAGCCCATGGTTAAAAATACCACACTGCCAATTTATCTCACAGCTGGGTTCATGCACGTTTTGAGCTGATCACTTGCTGAACAAAATCTCTTTTTGCTTCAGCTTGCAGATTCCCTGGTGCCCTTGGAGATCAAGCCTGGTATTTCCTTGGCAACAGTTTCTGCTGTGCTGCATACTAAGGACAACAAGCACGTGCTGCAGGTACATTCTGATGGGAAAGGGAGAAAAATATCCTTATTCTGGCTTTTCCTGCCATCCAGGAACCCCTCCTGCAGCTCCTTCCCAGCAGGGCAGAGCCCTTGGCAGAGGCTTTGCCCTGGCATGTGCAGGTGAGGAATTACATCCAGAGCAGGGAGTGGGATGCAAATAAATCTCTCTGCCCTCTTTTCCTTGGCCATGTGCCTGGCTGAGATAAAAGGGGAAGTGAGATAATTCCTGAAGAGAGGCTACAGATGATCCTGCTGTCTTCCATGGTCAGGAACAGCATCAGTCAACTCCTCAGGGCTGAGGGTCAGAGGACAGAGATGTCCTGGGACATCAGAGTTGGGAAGGGACCACCTGCCCTCAGTTTCCCTCATCCCCAAGAGGTTGTACAGCCCTGTACATCCCAGTACACCCCTGTGCATCCCAGTACACCCCTTACATCCCTGTACATCCCAGTACATCCCAGTACACCCCTTACATTCCAGTACATCCCAGTACATCCCTGTACATCCCAGTACACCCCTTACATCCCAGTACACCCATGTACACCCCAGTATATCCCAGTACATCCCAGTACATCTCTGTACAGCCCTGCACATTCCTGTACATCCCAGTACATCCCTGTGCATCCCAGTACACCCCTGTACATCCCAGTACATCCCTGTACATCTCTGTACATCCCAGTACACTCCTGTACATCTCTGTACATGCCTGTATATCCCTGTACATCCCAGTGCATCCCTGTAAACTCCTGTACATCCCTGTATATCCCAGTACATCCCTGTACACCCCTGTACATCTCTCTACATCCCTGTACATCCCAGTACACCCCTTACATCCCAGTACACCCCTGTACATCCCAGTACATCCCTGTACACCTCTGTACATCCCAGTACATCCCTGTACATCCCAGTACATCCCTGTACACCCCTGTACATCTCTCTACATCCCTGCACATCCCAGTACACCCCTGTACACCCCAGTACACCCCAGTACATCCCAGTACATCCCAGTACACCCCTGTACATCCCATCCTGCCACCCCCTTCAGGCTGGCACTGGAATTCCTGGCACGAGTGCCCTGCAGGGACCTGCTCAGCACTGCCTGCCCTGGTCCCTCTGGTCCATGTCAGATCCAGGAGCCTGCAGGGCCTCACTGAACAGCCCTTCCCACACTGGGCAGCAGAGCTGGCTCAGCCCAGGACACTTGGGAAGAGAGCCCAGTGTGGCAATGTCAGGGATGTGGAGGTTGGGTGAGGATTTCTGTCAGAGCTGCCCTCCTCTTTCCAAGCTGCTTCCCTGGAAACCCTCAGCAGCTCTGGAAACATTGAAGTGCTGCAATGGAATTGGTCTGTTGTAAATGTTGTTCATTTACTCTCTTCTCCACTCATTCCTGCTGCCAAATAAACTTAGACCTGGGTTTAAAACACCAGAGTCCTCATAAATGGCTGGAGCTAAGCCATATTCTCATTCCCTGAGTAGTTGCTCACTCTGAATTTGCCTGTTCCTCAGCCTGTTGCATCCTTTAGAGTGGGATTTGTTTCCTTCTCATCCATCAGCTCCCTCCAAAACTTCCCCAACCTCCTGCCAGCAAGAAGAGGAAGAGGGTGAGTGAGGATGTGCCCGAGTGCAAATCTCTGAAGCCATTGCTGAGTGGCTCCATCCCCGTGGACCAGTTTGTGCAGACTCTGGAAAAGGTGAGGAGCCCTCTTTGGCAGGTGGGATTCCAGCAGATTCCTGCACATCTCAGATGTGCTGCTTTGGTAGCAGAGAGAGGGGAAATCATTTTGGTGTAGTTTGAAATGGAGAAAGGCCAGTGAGTGCCCAGAGTGCCCCAGGGTGTCCCTGCACTTCAGCATAGAGGGAATTGTTCCTGTGGAGCCATGTCCTGATGCAGGGGCTTCCTGTCAGTGATCTCCTCCTGTTTCCCATGGAAGCAGGGCTTTGGGGTGGGTGATCTGCCTCACATAACTTTTGGATTCAGCAGCTGAGGGAGTCTCAAAAGTATTTAAATTTCCCCAAGATTTGTGAGAAGGTGACCAAGTGAAGAACCCATCCTGGGAATGTCTCCACTGATGGAGGAGCCTCCTGGGGAAGCTGCAGAAGTTTAGTTGTGGAGTCTTGTTCTCAGCTGCAGGACTTCTTGGAGAAAATTAGCAGGAGAAAGGGCAGGATTGCAGCATTCCAGTGCCTAAAAGGGCTCCAGGAGAGCTGGAGAGGGGCTTGGGACAAGGGATGGAGGGACAGGACCCAGGGAATGGCTTCCCACTGCCAGAGGGCAGGGATGGATGGGATATTGGGAAGGAATTCCTGGCTGGGAGGGTGGGGAGGGGCTGGAATAGAATTCCCAGAGAAGCTGTGGCTGCCCCTGGATCCCTGGCAGTGGCCAAGGCCAGGCTGGACAGGGCTTGGAGCAGCCTGGGACAGTGGGAGGTGTCCCTGCCCATGGCAGGGGGTGACACTGGATGAGCTTTAAGGTCCCTTCCCAAAGCAATCTGTGATTCCATGAAATTCCCCCTTCCCCCTGTGCCCTGGTCTCTCCTCTCTCCCAGTTTTCCTGAGCTGTGCTGATTGCCCTCTCTGTCCCTCTCCCACCCCAAATCCAGCACGGTTTCAGTGATGTGAAGGTGGAGGACACAGCCAAGGGCCACATTGTGCTGCTGCAGGAGGCAGAGACCCTGATCCAGCTGGAGGAGGACTCCACCCACATCATCTGTGACAATGATGAGCCCCTGAGGGTCAAACTGCGGGACCTGGTGCTCAAATTCCTGCAGAAGTTTTAGCTCATGGACATCAGGAGGCTCTGCAAGGACAGAGCCTGGAGCAGCAGAACTTGGAGCTGTCCAAGGAGAGAGAGAGAAGCAGAGAGAGAATTCCATGATTCAGAGAGACCAGAAACCACCTTCCCCTTCGTGGAAGAGCAAGGGAGTATTTTTAATATCTGTCTATTTTTTAAATCTTATTTTTAACCTGTTTTGGAATACTTTGGAGGAGATTCCTGTTGTGTAAAATTGGGAGTTGGGAATCTCACAGGAGACAGGAGCTGCAGAGTGAATAACTGGAGTGTTTATTTACACCATCAGGGTGAAGTGCTGCTCCTCAGTGTCCCCCAGCAGTGTCTGCCCCAGTCCTGCACCTGACAGAACTCAGCAGGAATATTGAAACAATGGCCTTTTCCCCCCACTGCTTCTTCCCAGTCCCCAGATCCCATTCCCTGCCTCTCCTCCCTGTGTGTTGCTCACGTGCCCTTCACTGGCACGAGGAGGAGAGAGCTGGTGAGGCCAGGATTGTACAAATAAAAGTGGAAAAAGAGGGTCTGGTGGACATGGAGAAGAGCCTGGCCATTCCCTGCACAAGCAGAGGCACTTTGGGAAAGCTTTATCCTTTATTTGGGAATGCAAGTGTTTAATTGATGCTGCAGCCTCAGCTGTTACATCCAGACCTGTCCATGGAGCTCCAGGCCCTTCACTAAAGCTGGATCCTCCTGGGTTCCTCCATCAGCAGTGGAGGAACCACCTCAGGAAGACACTTAAGGAAGTCCATAAAGTAGGAAAATTCCTAGTGCTCATAAAAATCCTTTCAAGATTTAAGTGCCTCTTGTTTCTACCTTCCAAAAACTTGTCCTTGCAGCTCCCCCATCCCAAATCCTGGATGGAATTCTGAGTCATTTGTCCAAAGCCATCTGTACTGCAGACCTGGGGAGGCTTTTCCCTCCCCAAACCACATATTTGGGGCCTCACTTTAGTCAATATTACTGCTTTTAAAGGTGACCCATTTCTCAGATTTACTGCTGTTCATTTTCTATTGGATTGTTTTGTATTTATTTGGTGTTAAAAAATAAAAAGCAGAGTGAGACTGCCCAGGAGGGAGCACATCCCATGGTTTATAAAAGCTTCTCCATGCCCATTCCACATCCTTGTCCTGACACCTTTGGGAAATAAAGCTGCTCCTCCACTTCATCCCTTTGGGGAGATGGAGGCAGCAGCTCTGTAATAAAATCTCTTTGCCACTGTAGTGTCCACATCCCACTCCATTCCCAGGAAGGATTTCTGTTGGATTTCTCTTGTGCAGATCCCAGCACCCACCCCTTTATTCTGTGTGTGAGGAGTGGTGCCAGCAACGTGATAAAAACTTGGGGCAGTGGAATGAAATCCTCACCAGGGTTTGCAGCTCTGCTGCTTTAGCATCACTTAAAAATTTAAAAGAACTGGGATAATTTCACTTTATTAAACTCCAGAGGGATTATTCCTCACCCAGAGAGGCCGTGGGATAAACTCATCTTTCTCCTGGTTACCTCAGCTCCAGCACTGATCCCACTGCTCCAGTGCCTTCCTTTTCACATTCCCAAGGCTTTCCCACCCTCCTCAGGGGGAGAAAGTAAAACTTTAAAGCTTTTACATTTTTCTTCCTGTCCTTTTGAGCAGGAAAACTTCTCGTTGTTCCATCAGCCCAACAGCTGAGAGTGGACTGTGCTGTTAAATTCAGGTTGTGCCTGCTGGAAAAACAAACATGCTGGGAGGGGAATTCTTTAATGAGAAACCTTAATTAAACTGAAAAAAAGAAGTGCTTGTTCCTTCTGCACAGAGAGAGAAAATAAACAGCATTTCCTTGGGCTGGGTCAGTCCTGCAGATGGAACTGTGGCAGCCCAGGGAGCTGCCAGGGGAGGAATACCATGGATGCAATCCAGGCTTTATCCAGAAATTCCCAATTTAATGGGCAAAGAACAGCAAAGGTTCCTGGTTTCACTCTCCTTCTTCCAGAAAGGAGAAGAAATCCCCTTGGCCCCCAGGTGGTTCCTTGTGCTGTGGCCATCCCCATTCCCTGGATCCCACATCCCACCCTGGGCTGCTCCAGCCTCTCTCCACTGCTCCCCTCATTAAACACAATTAGTGGGGTGTGTGGCAAGTGATTCATTCCCAGTGACTTCCCAGCCCTGTGCTCCCACAGGAATGATGGGGAGGAAAGGTTAAAATCAGATTTCTGCTCTGGGATGGCTTTTATGGAACAGCTGTTCCTGGGTGGAGAGGAGTTTATTGTGTTTTCTCTCCTTTAATGTGAGACCCAATAAAAACAACCAGACCAGGTGAGTGAATGCCAGGTCCCTGCCCAGGCTCAGTCACTGTCACTGGGATTTGTCACCTCCCTGGGCACCTGGAGGAGCAGAGGGAAGCTGGGGCAAGGTGCTGGATCTGTGCCCCACCAGCTGCTCAGCCTCTGGGAGGAGTGGGAGTGAGAGCAGAGGGGTTTGGGACTGGCTGCACATCAGGGCCTGGGCAGGCTCCTGGTGGGAGAAGGGGGATCTGGCAGGTCCCATTCACCTGTGACAGGTGAGCTGTCACCTGGGAGCCATGGACTGTGACCCCAATCCCTGGAGGATCCATGGATTGTGACCCCAATCCCTTAAAAGGATCCATGGACTGTGACCCCAATCCCTTAAAAGGATCCATGGACTGCGACCCAATCCCTTAAAAGGATCCATGGACTGTGACCCCAATCCCTTAAAAGGATCCATGGACTGTGACCCCAATCCCTTAAAAGGATCCATGGACTGTGACCCCAATCCCTGGACTGTGACCCCAATCTCCCTGGAGGATCCATGGACTGTGACCCCAATCCCTGGAGGATCCATGGACTGTGACCCCATCCCTGGAGGATCCATGGACTGTTAACCCAATTCCTTGAAGACCCATGGATTGTGGCCCGATCCCTTGAAGATCCATGATCTGTGACCCCAATTCCTTGAAGACCCATGGACTGTGACCCCATCCCTTGAAGATCCATGATCTGTGACCATTCCCTTGAAGATCCATGAACTGTGACCATTCCCTTGAGCATCCACAGACTGTGAACCCCTGTTGAAGCCCATGGGGGGGAGGGGGGGCAGGTCCTCCCCCATCACCTGGGACCAGTCCCCTGGGAGGGGGTGGCTGTGGGTCCTGTCCCGGGCTCCAGCAGGAGCTGGTGGCGTTTGTGGCACTGCCAGGCAGAGCAGGAACAATTCCAGTGAAATTGCTTTTTATCAAGGAGTGCATCATGCAAAAGGGAAAATCGAGGGCACTTTGTGGTGCAGAGGAGTGGAGTGTAAAGCACTTCACCCTGCCCTCCTCCTGGGAGCAGGGAATGAATTATTAACGGGATTTATCACTTCTGTTTCCTCATCCCAAGGTCCAGGGAAACAGAAATGGAACCGGAGCTGTGGCTCCTCTCACCAAACACAGCAGTTACAGCAGGAAAAATTATTGATCAGGAGATTTTTATCTGAGGAAAAGCCTCAGCAGAAAATCGGCTCCAGCTGAGTTGGTGCCCAAGATGCTGCTGGGCTCATTTGGGAGCTGGATCCCAGCCCAGCATCCCAGTGCTGCAGCCAGGCCGGGATCCTGCAGTGAGGAATTCTGTGCCCTTCCCTGCCAGTGATGGCCCTGCCTCCCTGCAGTATTCTGGGGAGACATCCCAGGCATTTGGGAGGCTGAGCATCCACCTCCTCTCTCCAGGACTAAAATCCTTTGGGATTTCCCTGAAACCTCTCTTAGAAACAAACCCAAGCACAAACCAAGCCTTACTCCAAGGCAGAAGGGAAAATAAAGGACACAATTCCCAGCAGGAGCAGCAGCAAGGTGACACAGAGGTAACAAGTGACAACAGAGGTCAGAAGTGACCACGGAGGAAGCAACTGCTCAGGAGGGAGGGCAAAAATCAAAAGGCAGCAGGAAGGAAGAGAGGAAATCCAGGCACGTGCAGGAAATCCGGGGGGATTCCCAGCCCAGGTGGAGGGGAGCCCATGGCTCGTGGCCCAGCTGGCTCCGCTCCTCCCCTCTGCTCCTCACGGAAGGTGTGAAGCTGGAAATCTGCCTACAAACCACGAGGATCCACCACGAGTTTGGGTTTTCCATCTCGGCCTCCTGCACAGGAGAGGGACAGGGAGCATCCTGAGCCAGCCATGCCACAGGAACTGTCCCCTCAAGGTCCTTGTCCCTGGATCCCTGGGCAGGGATGGGAGGTTTGCAATCCCAGAGCTGGCTCAGCTGCTGCTTTCATTGCCTACAAACAGCCACAGCAGCAGCGGCCCCAGCACTGGGATGGGATAATGGCATGGCATGGGATGGGATAATGGGATGGGATGGGATAATGGGATGGGATGGGATGGGATGGGATGGGATGGGATGTCATGTCATGTCATGTCATGTCATGTCATGTCATGTCATGTCATGTCATGTCATGTCATGTCATGTCATGTCATGTCATGTCCCTGGAAGCCTCTTGGGGTCCAGCCCCTCGCAGGGGCTCTCCTGGCAGGGACAGGATGATGGGGCTCAGCTTCAGCCACTGCCATCCCTGAGGAATTCCCACCATTCCAGACCAGCTGACCTGCCCCGTGAGAGGAGAAGCCCTGGAGATTCCTGGTTTTTGGGTTCCTGGCTCCAGGGCCAGGAGCAGCAACAACCCCGTCCTGGTCCAGCCCCTCTCCCAGCCCCAGCAAAGAGGCACCAAGACACTCCCAAGTTAAACTCTCCATTTATTGGAACCTTTTACAAAAAAACTCAACATTGTGCTCGTGTCGAAGGAGTGCTCCTTGTCTCCCAGTTCCTGTTGGATTTGAAATCCCGGTGCTCAGGGCACCGTGGGCACAGGGGGAGGGCAGGGGCCGCATCACCTCAGTCGTTGCTATTTACAGCGGGAAAGGCCTCGCTGCGCCCCCGGGGGAAGCAGCAGGAACTCTGGAACGGGGAAAAGCTGCAGCTGCCAAGAGCCCCTCCCGTCTCCCCAGGGCTGGGGTGGGGGAGGCCGCGTGCCCCAGGAGCCGGGGTGGATCGTACAACCAAACCTGAGCTTCGGAGCGCCCCTGGGATGCCCTGAAAATCCCGGCAGAACGACGGGTGGTGGCAGGGAAGGATGTTCAGGATGGTGGCACGGGCGGGAGAGCTCTCTGGAAAAGCCCTGGTGGTGGAGGAAAGCCTGAGGACAGCTCAGGTGCTGGGATGTTTCAGGAGCAGAAAGCTGGGCTGTGAATGCCAAGTCTGTACTCCAGGGGTGTCAGTGGCTATTTGGGATGATTTGGGAAAGAGCCACAGCAGCAGGACCGGGAGGGACAGCACCAGCCCTGTGGGTGGGGAAGGAGATGTTCCTGCTGGAATTTCATTTCCTCACAGAATTCCATCCCTCCCAACGCTGCTGCTGCTGCCTGGATGTGCCCCTGGAGCGGCCTCTTCACCCCAAAATCCTTCCCCTTTAGGGCTGCTCAGCAAGGAGGAATCCATCAATCCATCCCACAACACACACAGAGGTCCCACTGCACATCCCAGCCCTGCTCCAGCACAATGCACAGGGGGATCCTCCCAGCCAAAAAAAAAAAAAAAAAACACCACCAACCACCTTGGGTAAAAGGCCAAAGAGGCTGGGAGGAAGAACAGTTGGATTTGCTCTGCTGATCCCTGACCCCAGTCGAAACACAGCAAGGGAAAGAAGGGAAAGCAGAATTCCCAGCCTGGGGTTCTGACACCCCGAGCCCCACAGCGCCCCCAGCAAGGCCAACGCTTCCCATCCCATCCCTGTCCCCCAGGCTCTCCCTGGAATAACGCTTCCCTTGGGATTTTGGAAAGCCTGAAGGCTGCTGAGCAGTGCCTGTGTTTGGATAAAGTGCAGTCCGTGCCCACATCACTCCGTGCTCCAGGAGGGCTGGGAAGGCTGAGCTGGCCCCAGGCCTGGGCTGAACCCGAGTGAGGAATCGCTGCTAACGAACCCCACTAATGAGGGCAGAATTAAAGCCGAGGCAGAGGAGCTCCGGCCCCTCGGGGTGGCTGGAGCTGACACAGCTCCTGGCAAGTGCCACATTCCCACCCTGGGCAGGGGCAGAGAATCCCTCCAGGTGTTCTGGGGCCTCACGGGAGTCTCCAGTGGCATTTTTAAGGAGACTGTGAGGCTTCATGTGCTGCGTTTTGGGCTTCTGATGTCAAAACAAAAAGGGAATGGGAAGGGGAAAACAGAGAGAGGAAAAGATTCCTTGATCCGTGTTTTGCTGTGCTCAGTGGTGCTGGTGAAGGCACGAGCCGTGGGCTCTGCTGGGAACAGGACTCTGCTCCTTCCCTCCCCTTCCCACGGAGGAAGTGTCAGTGCTGACAGGAAAACCTGGGGAGGGGAGTTTGGAGAGGCCCCAAAATGCAGTGCAGGAGGAGCATGGACAGGGCTGACCTCGGGAATGAGCCCAGGGGCTGCTGCTGGACCATCCCTGCTCCCACACACCAGACACACAAGCAGGGGTGACATCCAGGAAAGCCAGGGACACCGAGGTGGCCACACAAGTGTCACCTTCCCACCCACCCAGGCTGCTGACAAACATCTGGGATGTGCTGAGGGAGAATATCCCAAGCTGTGCCCTTCCCTCCTGAGCTCCCCTCCTGCCCAGCTGGGCCTGAAGCAGGATGGAGCAGCAGCTGAGCTTGGGGGATCACAGGTCTAACACCATTTTGCTCTGGGGGAGAGGAACCGGCTCCAAACCCACGCTGTGAACGTGATCCCAGCAGCCTCACACGATGGAAAGCTCCTGCTGGGATTAACCCTGGCACACAGCCCAAAGCCAGGGCGTGAGGATGGGCTGGGGTTAAGGCAGCAAACCCAACACGGGCACGTTTTGCTCTGGGACGGGGATGAGGCAGAGCAGGAACTGCAGCCCCAGCACAGCCAGGCTGGGCTGAGCAGGGAGAAGGGTCAGAGCCTCCAGGAGCCTGGGCCACACCCAGCCCTGGCTGTGCTGCAGGTGGATCTTCCCTGAGCCCCAAACACGCTCCCTGTCTTTAGAGGATCAGCAGGACGAGGTGGGAAAAGACACTGGGAATGAGACAGCAGCAACTGAGGCCCCCGGGCTGCGGCACGGGAACGGCACGGGGCCGCAGCTGGAGCCGGGAAGGACCATCCAGGCCAAGCTCACCCCTGTCCAGGGGCTCAGGGTGGGGAGCAGAGCAGAGCACAGCAAGGGGCTCCTTACCAGGTGGCACCTGAGAGGCCTCAGCAGCAGCCACGGGGCAAGAGAAGCCCGGATGCCACTCGAGGAGGGCTGGGGACAGCCCTGTGCCAGGAGCTGCCCCCAAACACCCCCAACCTGGCCTTGCCACGGCCCCCTCGCATGGGCTGAAGGCTCCAGAGGGGGGAAATGGGGTGGGGAGGGAAAAGAAAAGAAAACAAAAAAAGCGCCTGACGCGGCAAATCTAAAACACTTTCATTTTAAATAACAATAATTATAATTAAAAAGAACGGCTGCCCTTGGCTAGCGAAGGGGCAGGGCCAGGGGCCAGCGAGCCATTCCTCAGTGTACGATCCGTGGGAGTGTCCTTGGGATCCCGTTCCCTGTCCCGGTGAGGGGAGGAGGGGAGTGCCCAGCCCAATCCAGGCCGTCCCGCTGGCCGGCGGGAGCGGGGCCGGAGCCCTGAGCGAAGGGCCCTGTGCCCTCACAGCCCCCCAGAGCAGCCCAGCCCCGGCTGCAGCGCTCAGCAAAGGGCCCTGTGCCCTCACAGCCCCCCAGAGCAGCCCCGCCCCGGCCGGAGCCCTGAGCAAAGGGCCCTGTGCACTCACAGCCCCCCGGAGCAGCCCCGCCCCGGCCGGAGCCCTGAGCGAAGGGCCCTGTGCCCTCACAGCCCCTCAGAGCAGCCCAGCCCCGGCCGGAGCCCTGAGCGAAGGGCCCGGTGCCCTCACAGCCCCTCAGAGCAGCCCCGCTCCGGGCTCCGGCCGGAGCGAAGGGCCCTGTGCACTCACAGCCCCTCAGAGCAGCCCCGGCCCCTCCCCGCTCCGGCCGCGGCTGGGAGCTGGCAATGTCCGGCTGCTCCCTCTCCTAGATGAACTTGAAGCACTTGGTCTTGTCGTGGGGCAGGCGGGTCTTGAAGAGGACCGAGTCGACGCGGAACTGGGTGTAGAGCAGGGGCATGTACCCGTACACCTTCACAAAGAAATTGATGCACTTGTGCCGCTCGTGGAAGTGGGAATCGTCATGGGAGAGAGCCTGGGGACAGCCGGGGCAGCGGAACGTCCAGCGGGAGGTCACCTGAAAGGGTGGACAGCGGTCAGTGGAGGGGTCAGTGCCAGGATGGAC
>VZTR01008429.1:932983-956384 GCA_013400775.1 Chaetops frenatus | reverse complement strand
GAGGAGTGCAACTAGGAACTGGCCTTTTACAGTGATAAAACTCAGAATCACAGACTGGGACCAGGGAAACCGTAGTGCTCAGCCACAGGAGTGATCATGCATAAAATTGAAGAGCTTTGAGAAGTAGATACACAGTGATCCTAGAGAGAAAACCATTTCTATCACCACTGAAAACAAAAATTCCAGACAACCCTCCTCCTCCTCCAGTTCCAGTCTAGAAGTTGACTTTTAGTTTGTAATTTCTCTGTCCCATTCAGTTAGGTATTGACAGAGCAGTTACTGTACTCTGTCTCTGGGAATACATGGATCTACAGAATCAGAGATGGTCAAGTAGAGCCTTTAATTGAGAATTCTGGATCTTTATTTCCAAAACAATTTCAAACTTTAAATACTGCTTCATGCTCTTACATGCTTGATCTTCACTGTTTCATCTCACACAACTAATGCAGCCACAGACCATAGTGTTTTGAAGGCAAAATGTCAGTTAATTTAGTTTCTTTTATATTAGGTTAGGAAAGAGCATCTCCTCCAATTTCGTCCTGATGAAATGCTGATATTATAGACTCTTACGATTTCAGCTGTGGTAAATCTTCTGCAGCTGAGCAATTTGTAAAAATTAGAATAAGTGATGGATACAGAAACCAGCAATATTAGATCTTAAAATTTTCCACAGTGACTGTTTCTTTTCTCTTCAAATTTGATAGCAGTGGAGTATGTAAACACTGAGATTTTTGAGCTTTGGGAATGAAACAAGATACAGGTCAATAGTTTGCATTTTTTGCTAGTCCTCTGCATAGTTGAGCAGAAAGTATAATTATTAAAATACACGAATTCTTGGAGTATTGTTAGTAGCTGCCTTATTGCTGCTGAAAGTCATGTTTATCTCTGCAGTTGTAGTGTTAAGGGGCATGGAGTTGGTCTCTAGAGCATTTCCTAAGGCCTAAATATATTCCAGGCTTTAGGGATGAAGGTTTTTTTGTGAGAATGATGAAAAAAATAACCTACTGAGTTTTATTTTCTACTCTGTGCCCATTCTAGTTATTCATGCCTATTTGTTTGCTCCTTACTGTGGCCTCTGTCCTTTCTGCAACAGCAGTACAAAAAAAGATTGGAGAATGGAGAGGTTTTGAGCAAAATGGTTTTGTGTTACTTCATTACACTTGAATGAGAATGAAATGAGGGGAGGACAAGAGGGATCACCAAGTCCTTTTTGAAGTGAAAAATATGGTATGGGCTTTTCAGAATGTGAAAGTTGTGCTTGGAAACCACTTCCAAGAGTTATCTCTACTGTTTTTTACCATTTAGGACTAAAAATAGTATGTATAATCTTACTGAGTGGAAATCCAGTGTGTCCATAAAAAGAAATAATCTGAATTTATTTTTAAATTTATAGTAGTATTTACTGTGTGCAAAGTGGGTTGAGTTCCATAATATGCATACACCATACAAAGGATGCTCATATTGCTGTAAATATCTCACAACAATAAACTAATCAGCACGAATAATTTTGATTTCCAAACAGTAGCAACACTGACTTGTAGTTGAGTCCATCAGCTGTTTGGTAACAGCAAAAAGCCCAGGAAGCTGGTTAATTGGTTTCAAATTTACTAAGAATTAATAATATCCTGTGGGGTAAAAAAGGGGCTTTAAAAGAGGGAATGTTAACTGTTAAAAAGGTGTTAT
Organism: Chaetops frenatus; assembly: GCA_013400775.1. Classification (NCBI taxonomy): domain Eukaryota; kingdom Metazoa; phylum Chordata; class Aves; order Passeriformes; family Picathartidae; genus Chaetops; species Chaetops frenatus. The sequence continues at coordinate 954,701 of VZTR01008429.1, read as the reverse complement.
GACTGAAAAAAGGGAGCAGACTATTGAGAACTGTCCTATCATTATATCTGTCAATATACTAGTATTTAGTGCAGTGTAAAACATGAGATGTCTGCTATAACCCAAGGTCTTAGTAACAACTCTGCCTTTGGATGTGATCCTCTAAAATAAGAAATCTGCTGTATAAAGTAAGAAATCTGTGGTGTAAAACTGAAACATTCTGCTGCTTGCTTCTTTTTCACCATGCTGCCAATGTTCTGGCAGGGGAAACTGGACAAATGGTGTTTGTTTGGAGAAAAAATGCAGGAGTTGAGAGATGGAAAAGTGGGAAAGCTGAAATGGTTCCTGCTCTTGGGGGCTGGGGCTGAGAGTCTGCCTTCATCCCTGTGAATGTCGTTTTGCTTGTTGGTATTTTCAAAGTGATGTGTCTAGGTGTGCAGGCTATAGTGCTATTCTGCACTAGGCTCAGTTAGTTTTATAATAATTGTCTGTTCATGCAAAGCAGGGCTTTATTGTAAAGAATAAGAAATAGATGCTCAATGCTTCTAAAAGACTTGTTTGATGATTGTGTACAAATAAGACTAGATGTCTGCATCTGGTCCTGGCTTTTTTTCCCCTCGCCCCTCCCCCCTGTTTCTGAAATACTTTTTGCAAGATAAAATGCTGTAAAACAAAATTAATAAGCACATATATATTAATGTCTTATTGCTTTTAAAAATGGTCATTATGGTCATTATTCACAAATATTATATGTAGGAATGCTGATGAACTAAAGTATTACTTTACACTAACTCTGAATACTGTGACATTTCACTAGCCAAGGGAAGGAAAGTATAAAAATTCCAATTGACATGTAATTGTAACATTATCACGATGTGAAAACAGTGTTATTGATTATCTAGTAAGGTAAAGCAGCTTGTACCACAGCGTTTCACTGCTAACTCATACTGGTTTGTGTTACATGCTTTCTGCTTCTTCTCAGAGTGATGTTTCTATATTCTACTTGCAGTGTGAAAAGAGTATCTATGAAATATCTATGGTAGTAAATATCATAGAAATATCTATGATCCTGAAGTATCTATGAAGAGTATCTATGAAAGCCTGTAGTGATCAAACTGACTTTAACCTGGATGAGATTGGATTCCTTGGGAATAGGAGGTGTGACCACCCTTGTTAGATCAAATGGAGATCAAACAACATGGGAAAATTTTATGTAAAAATTAAAGAAGGGTCTAAATAACATTATTTATTTTTCCATAGGCTTGATTGGTGCATCTTAGTTCATGGCAATATGATAATAATTCATTCATTCAGAACATTGAACAATGAATGCATTTTGGTATATCATGCTATTAGATTAATCTTTTGCTTTAAATAGCTGTATTTAACAGGAGTATTACTGAGTGTCAGGTGTTTTCAAAGCCCCTGTTGAGAAGACCAAAAAGGTCTTAAGTCTAATTCTTCTGTCCTCCTAAGAGGAAGCAGCTGCAGGTGTTGGCAGTGGATATTCCTTAGGAAGAAATAGGTGCCTGCTAAGGGCCTGTTCCTTTATGCAACTGATTGAAGATAAATAAAACAAAGTGTTTTGTGGACTGTTTCTGTGTCTGCTTATGGCATGTTTCATTTCTGGGGTATTATGGAGAGCTGAGTAAGTTGGAGCAGAGGCATTTCAGTTTGGACTGCTCTGAGAAAGAGAGCAGAAAGAAGCTGAGTATTGCTATTACTGCAGCCACAAACACTTCAAGCACCAACCATAAGTAACCCACATAGGACACTGCTGAAGCCATTAACATCTTCATTTAATTATGTATTAACTGCCACCTGTATTTCTTGTGTGCCCCATAAAGTACTTTACATTGTACTACTTAAGTTAATTAACTTTCTTCGGTGTATATTTATAACACCTGTTTGAATTACAAGATTTCTGCCTTAAAGGTACTGCTTTCAAGCAGGAAGTTCATGTTTTCAACATAGGGTTTGACTGACTTTTCTGTTCTATAATTTTTTCAATCTACTTATGAGTTAGCTAGTTCCTTGATTAGGAGACAAAAATCATAATTTATCTTCTGAGTGTCAACGAGAAATATCAACATTAATTTACTGTATGGAGATACACTGAAATAGAGGGAAAGGCCTTGGCTAAGTTGCTTCATTAGGTGTTAATGTGTTATTAGGCTATTTTTATAACCTAAAAGTGTATTATTCTGTGACATTAGTCATATAGTTATGGTATTAAAACATGTGACATTTCCACATTTTGGATGTAATACAGCAGCAGTAAAAGACCTGTCAGACTGTTGGAAGCTGGCCCAATTTCTACAACTACTGCTCCTAAAAGATTGTCTTTCTGGAATCGATGCTGGAGGCTATTAAACATTGCTCATACTTCAACACCATTATGGGGAGCAACACAAAGATTAAAACTTTGGATTAAAACTTTCAAGTATATCTAATTTTTGTGCTGGAGTAAGGCTGAAAACTTGTAGTAAGGAGGATCTTGTCTTTATTATGCAGGTTTCTAACACTGGCACCCACTTCACACCCACATTTTGCCAGCAGTGTGTCTGACTTGGTCCATTCAAGCTGCTCTATTGGTCCAGTACGTGCGTGGGCCAGAACCAGCAGAGCCTGGTCTGATCTAGAACCCTCAGCTGGCATTTCCAGTGACATGAACACACTTGAATTCTTCTGAAGAGGTGTCTCACTGAAGAATCAGATGCACTGTTTGGTTATTAAAGCCTTACTACCCATGCCAAGTGGAGGGACTGCATGAAAATACCTGTAATTTAGTTATTTATCCAGTAATTTAGATATCTATCCTCAAGCATACCATTCCTGTCCAAGGAGATAAAATCAATACAGTGATGGAGCCTAACGAGTGAATTAGCTGACAAATTAGCTGACCAGTCATAGGTGTCTGTCACAGGAGAGCCAAATTGCTCCTTTAGGGTTCTCTGAATGCAGCAACTAAATCTCTACTGAGTAGGAGAGCAAGTCAGCAGTGTTTAGGTATCTCTATCTGGAGCTGAATCATACTTAGTCATACTTAATGATATATAGGAAGGATATTTTTGCTCTGCTCAAAGTTTTAAAGAATTCATTTTAAATGAAATCAGTATCTGTTCTGCTCATTCCATTCTTTCTTTTTAGCTGACTGTCTTCTACTGAGCAGTCTGAGATAAATTTCATGGTGGGAACAAAAAAGAGTTCTGGTAGAGCTTTTAAAGAAAACAAGAAACAAAAGAGCAAGGGAAAAAGGAAAAGCAAGAAAATAAAATTTAAAAAAACTCAGAATGCAACACTAGGCCAAGAAGGTCGCTGTCACAACCAAGGACAAATTGAAGTGGCCAGCTGGCATTGGCTGCCCATGATCTTGAAAATGAAGAGAAAGCCAGCCTCAATGTTGAATATGAAAATAAAAAATTAGGAAGCTGATGGACTCAACTCATGCATCTGTTCTAAGCACCCTGTTTTTATAACTTTCTGTGCTAAAATGTGTGTCAAAGCATAGAGAAGGAGGGCCTTTTCTCCAGTATTTGGGTTTCATTTTCATTGATAGTTTTGGTGCTTTTGATCCCCCTGCTGGTCCTATGAGTATCCTTATTGCCTTTTTAGAGGAACAGCATCCAGAGAGTCCTCCATTTTGATTCTATGTCCTCCAGTACCCTGTAAAAGTGAGCAGTTGATAATGTAGCCCCATAAATTTATGCCTTCTTTGCTTAAGTACAGATCAGCTTTTGTTTTTCAATATGAAAAGTTAGGGGTTTTTTTCTTCTGTGCTCTGCACAAAGCATAAGCTCTTAGGCTTTAGTGTGAAATTAACTCTCAAATTCCTTGCCAGATGTAGTTCTTAATGTTCAAAGAGCTTTGGCTGAGAGTCCAAATTGTACATGCCTGTTTTATCCAAATAGAGTTAAACCCTTTGAATGTTTTCTTTCATCATCTTACTCTTTGATCAGTGACACAAGAAGTTGTGAAAATTTGTATGTGTCCAGGTGTTCTGTGCTTAGATTTTGAGGCAGCAAGGGATTTTGACAGGTTTGGTTAAGCATTTAAAGCTTGGAGTGAGCATCAAAACTGAACCCTTGAGAGTCTGTCTTCCTCCCTAAACATCTGCGATGTGTGATTTCCATTGTCTTTTAGAGTACAGTGAAGAGCAAGGGAAAACAGATATTTAGCATTTGGGGTATGCAAAGATGATTTGTTTCATGTGGATTGCAGTGTAAGATTTTCAGAAGGATGACATGTAGTTTTCTGATGCAAGATCCTCTGCTGGCTTCAATTTTCATAGCTTCATTGATGTTGATGGAAGCAGGGCAACACAGACTTACTGAGGGTTTGCCTGTGTTTGGTTTGTAAATTTGCCAGAGATACTAAGGAGAGATTGTGCAAAAGATGGTTCTGTTGTCTGTGGCCTCTGCACATTTTTAACTGAAGTTTGTACATATTGGGATCCAGCTGCTGTGGTGACAGGACTGAATATTTGCCTAGAGGGTATCACTGTTCTTATGAAGGTTATGGTTGCTGGTGGGGTAGTAGAAGGCATCTCACAGGAGAGATCACTGTGTCCAGTTTTGGCCTGTGGTGGAGTGTGCTTTTCTGAGCACGTCCTGGAAATAACTGAAGCCCCTTTTAAGCTGAGCAGTGTGTGTAGATGGTTTCATTAATGGAAGCATGGGCTGAAGGGGACTCACTTGTGGACTAAATTAAATTATGTTGATCTAAACAGAATGACATAGAAACCCTATCTATCTGTCTATCTTATCTATCTCTAGCTATATGTCTAGCTCAATACTGATGTTTGAAAGAGATAAAGAGGGAGATGAGATCAGATCATGTGCAGATTGCACAAAGCACTTGGAGCTTTGAGTTATAAGCCCTGTCTTGGATTGAGACTCGTCATGAGACTCAATAGCTGGGGGCATTAGTCCCATACCTCTGTTTTGGCAAAGAAGGTTTCAAATGCCTTCCAGAAAATGTTACAGGTATTTCTCATGTCTTTTGAATGAATGTACAAACCTAATTACTCTTCTGTAAATTATGAAGTTTGTCATGATGACTGTGGCTTCTGTCACTCCAAAATCTGTGTCACAAGTTACTTTGCTAGCTGTAAAGGTTCATGTTATGATTCTTAGAACCTGCCTTCCAGCTCTAGCAGAGAGGCAACCCCACACCTGACACCCAGTTCTAGACTTTGCCTTTAGATCATGTTATTCCACTTCCAGGAAATAGAGGAAGTACTTTTCATAGTGGACTTTTCTGTTTCCCAAGGTCGGTCTGATCTTCCTTGCAGATAAAAGGGCTGTTAAGTCTTTTGAAGAACATGCTGTTCCCACCTCCCCAGACTGAAAGTGACAGCTTTTCTCTTGAGAAACTCATCCTTCAAGCATATTGACTGGACTGAAGCTCAGGGCACTCTGAAGCACATGATTGCAGTTTTCCATGGGCTCAATCTTACATCAACTAACATAGTGGTGAAAGATCCCTTATTTTTTCTCAAGACATTTGACTTGTACAAGGGCAATAATCCACATTCAATATATTCGATTTTGGTACATCTCATGGACTTGCCAAACATTTTGACAGATTGTCTTGGGAGCTTTTCTTCTGGGTCAAAATTAGGACAGGGGTCTTTTTTGGTGGATATCACCTTTACAAAGAGACTGAGAGATTTCTCTCTCTTTTCCCTTGTCATCTGCCCCTATATCACTGGGAGTAAATTCTCTTTGTGTCTATCTCGAGTCCCTTCCTGATGTTGTGCATGACTCCTGTGGTTTTTTGGAGTCACAAAATTTATCTGTCTCTGCTTTTCCCCAAGCTGTCTCCTGTGGAACCAGGGGCTTTGACATGCTTGTCACACTGTGTGTGGGAGGCAGTCCTGCTTGCCCAGGATCAAGCATTTCAGGTGGCCTTTCTCTAAATGTGAAATAACCAAAAGACCAAAAAGTTTAGCAGTGTCCTTTCAGCAGGTATTCAGTGAGAGATCAGCTTTGTCCAAGACTGTGCAGAGCCAGCTAACCTGGAGTTACCTCTGGAATTGTTCCTTCACAGGAGGTCAGAGTCTATCAATGACTTTATTAAAAATACCCTTGTCATTCCTGATAAGTACAAAGCAGTCCTTTCTCATAATCCTAGCCATTTGTAATGGAAACAAGTTCCAGTCGCTCTGGAAGCGTGTTAGTGTACTGAGGAATGTTCCACCTGGGTGAGTTTTCTTAGTCACTGTTTTGCCAAAAGATTTTGAGGTTTATATCCTAGTCTGAGAGTTTGGATGTGTCACACTTGAGGTCACCCGTGCAGAAGATGCGCACGGGAACAGAAAGGCAAGGGACAGTAAACAATGGAAATGAGTTTAAGTTGATTGAGTGTTCAAGGCTTACTAATAGTCCTGATAGCCCCTTGATGAGTGGGGATCAAGGGGAAAAATGACATGTTGCTTTTGCTGCATGTGTAGAGCAAAAGGAAGACCCTGATGCATACCCTCACACATTATAGATACTGCAAAGACAAGTTTCCTCCACAAGAGCTCAGTATCTGGATCTGCTCTATGGCCAGGTACAGGGAGAATGCCTCCTGAGCTATGTGGTGGGGTGAGTATCTTCCTTTATAGTCCCCGGCTTTCATTGCCTGTGTAAGAGCTTACTCAGAACTGAGACAACCTGCAATTCAGTCTGTGTATTTTACTGAAATGTGGTTATGCAGCTTATATATTCTGCTTGTACAAAAAAATTAATTCAGGCATGAGTACGGCTTTAGCAAATAATCCTTGCCAATAAAATGCCTGAAGCAAGATCCTATTGTGAGTATTTGTGCTGTCTAAAGCTGTTATGGCAGAATATCAAAAAAGTCATACTCAGAATACAGAATTAGATTTTAGGACATAAAGAATGCCATGAAGATTGGATTGACTTGATGTGTAGTTTCACTGTAGACATGAAATAGGCACAATGTTGTTTCCTAGACATTTTTTAAAAATGTGTGTTATCATGCAGATGCACTTTCCATGCAAAGGTCTCCTTGATACAGAAATTGCTATGACTGTGTCAGACTATTTTTTAACATGCCTTCATTGGAGAATGTTTTGAAGGTGGTACCTTGTTGTATCTTAATCTCTTCTGCATACAATTCCAGCAATTCTGCAGGTTATTATGGTCAAAGTGCTTGGCCCTTTGTCTGCCCTTTCTAGTACTCTGTTGCTCTAATACCTATCTTTCTGTACAGGGGGAAAAAGATGGAATGCAATTAGATTTGTTTTATAACCCTTATGTAGATTGAGCCCTCTGGTTTATGGTAAGCAGTAAGAAGTTGTGCTGAATTTGAGATGCTTATTTGCCATTTGAACTCATGAATGAGAAGTGAAATAACTCAATAGTTACTGTGAATTATGTAGAATGCTGCTTATGTAGCTTACATATCTTATGTAATTGTGCCATAGATTGCCACTAGTAACAAGCCCATTATTATACAGTCACACTTTAAATAGTGTGGCTTAAACAGTCTCTCACTTATTTTATTTAGTCTTGTAAAGAAAAATGAACTACCTTTTCACAATGATTAGTTTGCTAAAAATAAATCCCTTGAGTTGACTTTCCTCACTGTAGTTACTGTATATTACAATGGGGAAGTGAATGCTTTATTTACTGCAAATTTCACAGGTGACAGCTCAGAAATGTAATACATGCTAAGACTGCATTAATGGAACAAATGCAGGTATAGACTCAAAGCTATCTCATGTTCTGTGACCATAAGGCATGTTAATCTCTTTAGTTGATGGATTCTTAAATGAACAGATTGGATGAATAATTGCTCTCTTAATCCTTAGTTTAAAATATGAATGAAAAATGCTTTGATGTTTATTTGCATAAAATATAATGTCTTCTAATTGACTTATTTAACACCTCTGTACTGAAAATTGTTTAGTATGCCTATTCCCTATGCTTTTGAAAAAATTAGAGAAATAGAAGCTTACAGTTTTGCTGTTCCTCACACAACTTTCAACTGCCTGGTAAGAAGCTGAGGAGGCAAACATTACTTAGGTGAAATTGCAATATTTCCATTTTTGCTAGCTGTCATGTTTCTTGTGTGAAAGCCTGCAGCTATTGCCTGACATTGTTGCTGGGGAAGAATATGCACAGAGATGTCAAACTCACCTTTCTGATTGCCCTTTTACACTTGTATTCATGCAGTCCTCTTACATTTGTTTATGCTATAAAGTTCTTAACATGAGATGTCTGTTGATTTTTGCTATGGTAAGCAGGCACAGAGTGGAGACTGCAGAATGGACAGTCAGCTGCAGGTTTGCTAGTACCTTCCATGTTTTTCGGTAGTCTTGCTGAAACTATATATTTTAAGATGTCAGCAATTCCTTTTTCCTTTTTATGTGTTTTGTTTGGGGTGTTTCATTTTTTTAAAAGAGGCATTGTCAGGGTCTGATTTTCCATAATATATGAAAATCATGTAAAATTTATAATGTTAAAATAACTGGTGATCATATGTGTAGGATGAGACTTCTCACTCTATTATCAAAATGTAAAGGTTAGTTCTCATGCTCACTACTGAGTTGTTCTGAGTTTAAAGTTTGCACAAGCAGAGTTTAGCATGTAAGAACATAAATCTGTTATGTTTCATGCTGATATTAATGCAACTTAGTATTTAAGTTAATGCAGTTCCCATGTAATCAGCCCTTTTGCTGCTCATTTGTTCAGCTGTGTCTGGAAGTTTTAGCTTTATTTTCTTTTGTCCATTTTTGGCAGGGTTTCATTAATTAATTCAGACTGTCTTAGTCAGCTCCAGTGCTTCTTGGAGTTCATAGTTTTCACAATATAAAAGATTGTGCTCTTGTGTGAGGGTTGGTCTTGTTTTAAGATTTCCAGTTTCTACATTTCAGTCTCAGAACAGCTCTTAAGTCCTTTGTACTTGCTGTAAAATGGTAGATTTTGTAGACCTCAAGCTATAGAAGTGGGAAAAAGATGAAACATGTTATGGGAAAAGGGACTTTGTGCACTTATTACAGTCTCTTCTCCTATTATTGCCTGGACAGGCTGATACCAGTTGCTGTCAAGTCTTTCCTCTGCGTATTGCACTTTTATTAGATTCTTCCTCAGAATCTGTCCCCCATCAAAATTAATCTACTTCCATTTTTGTTTTCCTTTAGGTATGGATGAGAATGATCAGTAAAATCCAGCATAATGTTTATTATGCTTATACCATTGCACTGTTCATAATCCATAAGGGCAGGATTTCTTTTGATATTTTTACTACAGTGGATTTATAAGTCCATAATACCATAAGCTATTCCAGTTTGTTCTGTATCCTCTGGGATACTGAATATTGAAGATTTTTTCCCCCCCTTGAATTGCTACCATCCTAATATTCCTCAGTTTGGTAATGCTTTCCTGGTAATTAGTCACCCATTGCCATATGAGAAATCTGAGGATTTTTTCTATGGGGTTGTGGGTGGCTTCTATTTTTTTCTTTCATTCAGCCAGATACAAAGATGTTTAGTTTTACTTTGGTCTCCTTTTTTATTATTCATGATTGTTGGTGCCTATTAGCACAGTTTCTCCTGGTTATCTTTGTCCTATGAGAAGAAAACAAGGCCTAATATGCTGCATTCCAAGAGTGGCCACGGGCACCTGTGCAAGCGTCTCATTATCTTTGTAAAATAAATACACAGTTGATACCACAGTCTTTTGTGCCGTGGGGGGGAAATTACCAAGAAGCATTTAAGTTGCTTTCTACTGGGTTAGTAGCGGGGGTACTCACGCACCGCAGGGGCAGCCTCCCACTGCCTGTGTGCTCTCCCAGTTGGTCAGAGGAGGTGGCCGAGGCACGGGATCCATCTGCAGCTCTGGGTGGCTGCGGTGCCTCCTGCCCCCACGCCGGGCTTTGTCGCGGCAGAGCGCTGACAGCCGATCGATGGCTGTGCGTGAGGCAGTGCCACGCAAAGACACAACCCCTTCCTTAACTGAAATACTTCTCTTGTTAGCTGATTAAAGTACCTTAGGTTAGGAAAGCAGTAAAACTGAAGAAAACGCTACATAAAGCATTAACAGGTTATAGCACTGCCTAAGACCTGTTCCAGTTGCCTCCTCTGCTGCCCGTGCTGTGGCTCATCCATCCCTGGCTGATGGAGGCTACTTGGGCTGGGCTCCAACCACTGAGCGGGATGGAATTGTTCTGACCATGGTCCAAATCAGGGACCAACACAGAGCTTTGTCCCAGGTCCAGTGATGAGGAAAAGGGTTCCAGTGCTTCTGCACAATTGTCAGTCTTGTTGGCTGATGTTCCTCCAGGTCTTTAGAGATCTTCCCTCTTTCCTCCGACAAAATTGCTCCACCATGCCAGGAGACATCACCAGTCTCTTGGCCTGACCATTACATAAGTCTCTGAGTCTTGCACTGCTTTGAGTGATTTTGTCTCATGTCCCATTTTCTATTCCTTTTGGTTATTTCCTCATGCTACTTTTGGGCATTGGTCTCTAGGGTTATTTCTTCATGTTACTTTTGGGATGCTGACATCAGTAATTTCCAGGCAAAGGTTTACTCCCCTCAGTCAGTCATGCACAGACTCTATCTTAGTTCCGCCTTCTTACAGCCCAGAGCTATAAAGACTGCTGTATATAATTTGTCTGTGACAAGGTCATAGTGCCAAAGAAGGTCTGTGAGATCCATCCACAGTTATTCAGGTGTTTGGGGATTTCTTGGAAAGGCTTCCTGGGGTAACTTCAGATACTACATTTTCAGCAGATTGAGTGAAAGAAGAGGAAGGAGCATGTACCAGAAGTGGTGTTGCAAGGTTTTGAAGATTTATTGCTGTGTAGCAGTGAAAGCCTTCCAGCTTTTCGGGTCTGTCCAGACAGGACCAGACTATCACAGGTTCCTCTGATTAGATTCAGACTCATTAAGCAGGTTGTGCAGACTCATGTCTGTTATAACCAGTATAATTTAATTTCATTAGTAAAGTGGCTATATGCTTTTCAATGTCATGGGCAATGGTGTCACAGCATGTTTGCACTATAATAGATATTTTTATTGGTTTATTTTCATTAGTAGTATATTTTCCATTTTTTGCTCTGGAAGAGATTAGCCAGTCTGATTTTAGCATTTTCTAGCATGTCTCAGGCTCTCAGCTTACCCTTTGGGCTTAATTATGAATGCATGTCATGTTTGCGATTACATTAAAACTAAACAACAAAATGTTACGTGAATTATGATTGACAATAGCCAACTTCCTTTCAGAGAACACCAAAGTCAAGGAGATGAAAGCTGAGAATTAAGCTAGATATTTTCTTTTTAAAACTAGGGACAACTGTACTTTGAACTTTTAAAAAATCTGTAACACTAGTTTATAAGAATTAGGATTACAAAACAATTTATATTAGGCAGTATTTGAATTTAATTTTTAAATAAAATTATATAACACAATTCTGTATATAAGGAGGGATTTATTTTTGCCTGTGAACATTCAGTTTAAGTATAGAGGAAGACTAATTTATCAGAAAACCCATGCCTTTTAATGAACATCTGTATTATGACTTGATTTTGAACTTTCTCTCTTTTTAAATGAGCATGACCTATATGAATTAGGAAAAAAGAGCATTACGCATCTTTTGCCACCAATGCTTGAAGTCAAAGGTATGCACCAAACATGTTCTTAATAGCTCCCAAAGGGATTGTCCTAGGATGACAAATGTATGCTTTATATATATATATAAAAAAAAAGACCAAAGTAATCCAGTCAGTCTAAGATATTGTTTGGGAGCCTTTATGCATTCCATCTTTTGTTACTCCAGTAAGTTCTGGAGGTTAAGGAGGAGGTACTCCTGGGGAGGTAAAGCTGAAAGTCCATTTTTGTGGAAATCTACGTTGCATATGTAGTCAGGGAAGCCACATAAACACGGTGTTCTGCAATTTGCAGGATGAAGATCAATGACCTTGACTGAAAACTTCATACAACGAGCCAGGAGAGTTTTCAGTTACTATTTTCATAAGAAGTTGGTAAGGAAGGCAAATACATACAGACTGCAGCTTGGTGCATCTAAAGAAGTTACAGTGAAGTTCCAAATAATAGGGAGAATATATCTTTTGGTTCCTTTTTCAATGGTGGTAGCTATCTTAAGAAGCAAAAGATGTGATAAGAAGTTTTATATAACCATCAGGATCATTTGAACTGAATTAGAGTCACTGTATGAAGGATAGAGAGAATAACATGTCAGATAGCACTCTGTTTTTTAAGGACTTCATTACCTTTCTGAGTGTTACTGAGAATGTAACCACGAGGTGTTGAATGTGTGTGGATCGATACGCTGCCAGAGGGATCTGTACCAACCATCAAATGATACTAGAGAAAAGAAAAGTTACTTTAAATATCTCTGTAATTCACAGTTAATGAAATGGTGGTGTTATGGGGGAACTTCAATTTAAGAGACATTTAGTGGAAGATCTGTGCAGTTGGACATAAAACACACTATTGTTGCTGGAAAAGAGAGGATAATTTGCTAAAGCAAAAAGGTATTGCATTGAATATATGATAAGTCAATTCTAGGTTTCATTTTGATGGATAAAGATGAAATAACCACTGGATTAGAAGCTGATGGTTGCCTAGGGACCAGTAATTCTGATCTGATTATATTTAGTGTAGGAAAATAGAGCACAAGTCCAATCACAAGCTTATATCAAAAGGGCTAACTTCCCAGAACTGAGGGAAACTGTATTTGAAATTGTCTGGGAGGAAAATATAGACAGAAAATTGGGAGTCCTTTTAGAAAGAGTAAGGGACATGGCACCAAGGAAAGTATCTACAGTTAGGAAATGGAGGGAAGCAGTGAGGTTTTTATTTTAAAAAAAAATTTGGATCAAGAGAAATTAGTACAGTGTCACAGGCTTATGACTAGAAAGAGGTAGAAAAATCTTAATGTTGATTTAGGGGAAAAAAGGTAAGAATGAGAAACAGTTTTCTTTCTGCATTCTGAAGGGTGTATTACAGGTTGTGCCAATGAGATTTCAGAAATCTCTCATCTTTTCAGATCTTTTAGGAACAAAGGACAGCAGTGATAAATAACATAGACTTATGGAATGAGAACTGCTGTTACACCTGCACCACAAGAGATTGAGCAAACCTACAGAAAATTGTTGCAGTTGGTTATTGGACTCGTGAAGAGGCATTTAATAACTCAAAAGGTTGCACCTTAGTATCTTACCTGTCTTTACAAACTACACCATTTTTTGAGGAAAAAAATTGCAAAAGCAACACACTTTGCTGAAGACTTTTATGGGACTCACAGGACCCCCATGTTGAAGGTCTATAGCTATACTGTGGATGAAAAAAATGATATTAGCATAAAAGAAATCCCTGCTAGCATTTTGTTATATCAATACAGTTTGGCCAGCTGTGAACAAATGCAGACTGTTGTGCTTTTACTCCATCAAACCAAATCCTGAAATGACTGAATTCACCAAGAAAGCAACTCAGAATAGCTGCACTGTAGCTCTGCAGGTATCTGCCAAACATAATACATTCTGTAATCATAAATGCTGGAATCTTTTTCTTTTATTTTTTATTTGGCTGGGTAATGCAGGCCCATCTCTAATGTCATGGTAGCTGGAGGTGATGGTCCCTTCACCAGAAGGAATAAAAAGTGCCAAGACCCTTCTTGTAGCATGTTAGTGACAGCTTTAATGGGGGCAATAAGATGCCCAGTCTGGTAAGATGGGTACAAACTAAATTACCATGAATGTTTCTTAGGAAAATAGAGGACAACTTTCCTGCAATTTTGCAAACAAAGTAATCAGCTGTTGCAAGGAAGTATTGGGAGGATTACTTACTGCTAATCCATCTCAGACCTGCTGTTTGTGCTGTTTTGAATAATCTGGTTTTTGTTCAAATAAAATTATGTCAGATCTGTTCACATGCAATTACCAATGCTAATTTTTCTTATCCTTTCCAACCTTCAAAATTAATGCAGGAGAAGAGTACATGTATTTTTATATGAAGTCTTATCCAACTTGTTTAAATAAAAAAAACCCCCAAAACTGCAAGAGACCTGTGTCACTGATCGTTGTTTCCAAGTGATCCTGTAAATGAGTGCTTGATTCACCTCATGCATATTTAAATTTGGCTTGTCTGCAATACTGTCAGTGCATTTGAAGCCCTGTGATGTTCTTAGGACTGTCTGGTTCAGAATATGATGATGCAATGATCACTTCAGTGATAGGAGTTCTACCATGCTAAATGTATCAACAAGATAAATAAAGTTTCTCTGGCTCAAGTTGGTAAAAAACCTTCCTTCCCCTTTCCTTCTACAACAGGGAAGAAAATCTCTGCTATGTATAAAACATTTTATTTTTCTCTGCAACAGGGAAAAAAATGTTCTCTGCTATGTAGAAAACTTTTTATTTTTCTCTGGGTAGATTATCTAAGGATAGCAGCTAATTAAAGTACTTTTTGAGGAACAAAAATTTTAACGGTTTTCTAAGAAGTATGGTATGTACACAGTGATCAGTTGGTTCTTACACAGCAGCATATTTACAAAAACAGCTACAATATTTCTAATCAGAAAGGTTTCATTCTGCTGATGGTGGTTCATACTCTCTTTTTAGGTTCTCTAAGAAAAACAATCTCAAGTCATGGTGTTGACTAATTAATACAAAGCATGGAGGTTAAAAGGTAGCACATAGGCTTATCTTACTGCTTTGTGACACACACCTTACTTGTTCATTATATTTTTCTAGAAAATAAAATCCAAACCTCAGGCTGGACACTGACTTGTAGGATTCCTAATACCAAAAGCTAATAACAACAGCTGTTCAATAAATGCTTCATTGGACTGTGATGGAAATTTGGATTAAACTGTTCTTTATTCAATGCTTACAGGTCATACATATATTTGCCCCCAATGGAAACAAGTAAAAGTAGCAAGAAGTTGAAGGGAGGATCCAAAAGAAAGGCGTTTTTGGCATGATTTGATAACCTTTCAAAATGGTTTTGGATACTTTTCGGTTTAGTGCGGGATCATTGCTGTTGGATTCAATCTGAAAGGTCTTTCCCAACATAAATAATGTTACGATTCTATTCTAGGTAAAGTTTCAGTTTTGGTTTCTGATTATTTTTTTCTGTACGAGCACTAGGGTAGATTTTGCTCAATACTGTTGGTTTAGTGACTGTAAAGACATGATTTCTTGGCTACAGGGAAATGTCTTTCTAATTCATTGGCCTCGCTGTCCTGCAGGCTTCATGAACTGTCTGTCTTGGTTCTGCAAATGCATTTATAGGAGTTGTCCTGTTGGGCATGGGCAGTTCTTAGATTTCTATATTCCACTGTACTTGAGTATGGGAATAGTACTGAACTCTCATTTGAGTCCCAGCATTTGTTGGTTACTATAACATCTGTTTGCTCCCATCTCTGCATTACAGTTACACTGCAGAGACGCCAGGGAGAAATAGTTACATAATTACTTACATCAAGTACATTTTACTGGCTTATCAACAAGAGAGACACTTGGAAATGTCTGCCAAGCAAACTGTAGAGCTGAGTATTCCTCCCCACAGTCCAGTGTGTCTAATGGTTCTAGGTCACTCTTGAGCCTCAGGCAGGAGGTGGGACAGATGCTGTAGTGCCACTTCAAATGGCAGGCAGCATCTTTATTAATTCATGTATATTTAACTCTGCACCTGTTGTGCATGCATCTCAATCTCATTTAGGGAGTGTGTCAGGCAAAGATGATATGATTTTGCTTTCTTACTGTTCTTCCAAAGCTCGAGTCCACTAGTCCTCCTGATTTTATATTTTCTTCCTGCAGTCTGCCCTTTGATGGGACCACATATCTGTCGGCCTTCTGCCAAGTTTCAT
Source organism: Chaetops frenatus (assembly GCA_013400775.1). NCBI lineage: Eukaryota > Metazoa > Chordata > Aves > Passeriformes > Picathartidae > Chaetops > Chaetops frenatus. Next base: position 938,872 of record VZTR01008429.1, on the reverse strand, counting down.
ATCCATTGAAACCTTTGGCCATCTACCCTTGCCAGTTGTTACATTCGAGTCTTGGAGTTACTGAACAGTTCATTATGAGAGCAGAAAAGCAGTTTCATCTCTTTCAGTCTCGACTAAAAGGCGAATTACTTTCTGGTCCTGCTAATATGAACAACAGGATGCTGCATTTGCATGTCACGGGTTGTTGTGACTGTGTAGACAGTACAGATGGCTGGGTGAAGTTCCTGTTCTGGTTTAGGTCTGGATGAGATGGCCCTGGTTCATATAAGTCCAGGCTTTAAAATTATTCTGCTGTCCATGCCACCCCATCAAATCCCTTCCTGGGATGTGTAGGAGGAGGGAGCAAGGCAGTTGAGACTTATTTTCATTGTTATCGTGGTTGTTTCTGGGAGAGGGAGGCCAGTTATGCAGCACCTATAGGTATTTGTTCTCCTCTTACCTTCCTTGTGTTCCTTGAAAGAGCAGCTGTGTAGGTTTCAGTTTTGATCTCCTATAAAAAACCAAAAATATTTGTATTTTTCTTTACTCTTTTTAACTTACTCATTTACATCACCCCTAGCTGTTTCTGTTGAAGGACTTTAAGATCTAAGTGTTTGTCCAAAACTGAGCTTGGGCACGTTACTGTCATCTTCTGGTTGAGTGGTGTGCAGTCTGTTTACATGTTATGAGTTACCAGCATCACAGCTCATCCTGAGAGGTAAAGGAAACTGTTGTGGTCTCTCCAGTATCAGTGAAGCTCAGTTGTTGACCATACCTGCCAAAGGATGAAGCAGTCATTAGAAAACTTAGATATATCAGGAAAACAGCCTATGTGTCCTCCTTCCTCTATGCAGGAGAAATGGGGAACAAAGCCTGTTTCCGGTAGAGTTCTCTTAACAGCGTTGTACCACTTACTGCTTCAGATACCTAAAAGAGATTTCACTACTGGAGTACTGATGATCTTCCTAAGATGTTGCATCATTCCTTAGACTCATCTTTTTATTTTAAAGATTCTCATATGACAGTATTGGCAACACAAAATGAAAACACAAAATGACAGTATAATTCAAGGAGGTAGATCATAAACCAAGTATTTATTTATGTGGTTAATAATATATTTTCATTTTTTATAGGTGAAGCAGGCAATTATTTTCCCTTCATACAGTCCCTGATGTCTATTGCAGGGGTTTGGGAAATTTTTTTACACTATTTCTGTGGAAATTTGGTGGAAATTAGGTAAGTGTCAAATTACTGCATTTCTCTAACTTTTTTACTTACATAGGTGAACACAGTAGAGGAAACCAAGTGTTATCTCCAGATTAAATGAGTCCTAAAACACTGATGATCAGGTGCAATGGGGTGCTAAAAGCTACCTACTGCAAATTTAAAGGCTGTAGAAAAAAGAGTAAACCATTCCTACTTCCAGCAAATCTGCATATGCATAGATGAGAGAAAATGTGCTACAGCAGTTAAATAATTTTTATTTTGAACACTACTGCCTGTTGTGGACAAAGCAGCAGTTATAAGCATTTGAGGAAAACATTTAACAACTCCCTGCAAGGTGGATTGAATAAGGAGTGCTTAAAGTTTTGTAATATTAAGGAAGGTAAGTTCCATGTAGCTAAGAGCATGAAAAGCTGAATTAGATGCCATTTTACCCCATATGGAATAGTTCAGGAGGTGTGTAATTTGGAAATGTCAACTACTAAGTAACAGTCTCAGATACCTTAGAAAATACTTATAAATGGCTTACAGGCATTATACTTGAAGATGAAATTACTACTGTGCACCTAAATGAGATGCTTATTTCAGTCCCTGAGCAGCTTAATTTCAAGACAGCAAAGGTCAGGGAGGCTCTACTAATAATCTAATAACAATTGACTGCACGTTTCTGGGAGATTTAGCTGCACAAGAGCCTGGTTGCTGTGAGCAGGATGAATTAGTGGTTACTTAACTCGCATACCTTGCAGCAGCATCAGCCACTGAATGTGACTAACACAATGTCATGGAGTAGCAGAAGGCTGCTAGTGCTTGGACAGCTACACTAAAAAGTTTGAGCACAGTTGCTCTGGTTTTGAGCAGATTTGTCTGTGTCACGCCTAATAAGGATGTGATTAAGTTGGGATCGGGGTATCCATGTCATGGTTTTAGCTGATAAGCATCAGATGATGGTTCTGGAGAGGAATTAGATGTTGAATGCATTCACTCAAGTGAAAAAATTGTTTCTTCTAGCACCAGAATCACCCTAAACTTTGCCTCCATCTGAATCGTATTATGATCAGATTGTATGATGAGTATAAATTCACTTTGAAATGCCCAGATCTTAGGCACCAAGTAGTGGCCAAGAATTGTTAAAATATTGATAGAAAAATAATATTCTGATCACAATACCTTGTATAAGTTTCCCTGGAACACTGAGTGGACATTTCAATCTCAAGACCAGAGGCTTGTTTACAGATTAATTAAAGTAAATGCACATTAGTAGTGATATTATTAGTATTCTGTGTCTTTGGGAATTTACAGGCAATTAATCTTAATATTTCCTAGAGGAATAAATGATAATTTGGTGATGACTAATTTGATGTAGTAATTCTAGATACGATGTTGACATTTATTAGTATGATTTAAAAAACATTTCTCATTTATTTTCTGATAATCCAGTGAAGACTTAGTTTAAAAAGGAAACTTTTGGTTTTGAGTGAGTATGTTTGTCTCTTGAGTTGGAGGTTAAAACTGATATGTCATGGGAGGGGGAGAGAGAGCCTTGCTTTTACAACATCCCCTGCCCTGGTGGTGTGGGGCTGTGTGGGATGGGGAAGAACTTGTCTCAAAGGAAGTAGGGGCTGTGCTCCCACTTGGTGTCTCTGATGTTCACCCACACTGCTTTGCCTAAGAGTTAAACTCAATAGCTTAGAACTAGGCTAGCAAAATAAATAAACCCTCTTTTTGGCTAGTGAGTTGAATCAGCGTATGAAATGACGTGCTAGAACATGCCAAAGGATTGCTTGAGTAGGAGTAAAGGGAAATTACTGGTCTGTCTGCTGGGTTAGATGCTAGTCATGGCATTCCAGTTTAACCCAAGTATTTCAGCATGAAGATTGACACTTTCTCAAAGCAATACCCAGTTGTTCACATAGGTGCTTTCTGGAGTATTAACTCCTGTTTGAGAAAGCACTTAGAGAAGGCAGGAGGATCAACTGCAGAGCTCTGAGGAGTCATGGCAATCCCTGGAATACAGTCATCTCTTGTCTTCCCTCATCTTCTTTTAGACATTCTGATTCCCATTTTTCCAGTTATTAATTTCTTTGAGGCTTTGGGATGTTGGAGCTAACATCATTATTTCATTGCTTAGGAGTATGTAGAGCTGAGTTTTGCTAGTAAACTTAATTTGGCAGTGAAACAGTGTATGGAGTTAACGTGATATTTCTTTGTTGAGGAGAGGTTACCACAAATCTGGCAGGAGACTATGGTTGGGATCTAACTGGAATCTCATTGAATACACACTATTCAACACATTTCTTAATCTAGAAAAATGACAAATAGTCATGAAAAAGACATAATTCTACAGCATCAAATAATTAAAGCATTAAATTAAAACCAAAGAATTACTGAAGAATCTCATGATACTCAGTGACTGTGCAATAATGCAAGAAATAAAATTGTAGCAATAAATTCAAAGTAGCGTAAAGGGGATAAAACTGTTGCTGCTAACAGAGAGATAGGCTGTAAATTATCCATTAGCACTCAGAAAAGAGATCTGGAAATCATTGTGATAGGAACCTGAAAATGCTGGTGCTGTGCTTAGGACCAGTCAGAACAATGGTAAAAATGGTTAGGAGAGAAGGTGAGCTTAATCTCCAGCCTCTCTACCCAAATACATTGTAAAAGAAAGTTGTGTGGAAAATAAAGCTTCAAAAATGGCATACAGGAAACCTAGAAGTGGAAAACTTATGGAAAAAATGTGGAAAGGAACACTGTGCTTATTATTTGATAGAAATGTTAAACCAGGAGGTGGAGAGCTTTGGACTTTCATTATACTGATTTCATATTTTTCAACTTGTCTTGAAGAGATAAAATTGTAAGACCAGCTGTGGAGAACTGTAGCTGAGTGGAAAATTTTGTGTATGACATGTTATGTGGAAGGTTATGGGTCCCTGTGGTTCCTTATGGATCTTAAATGGAGATTCACTCTGTGCCCAGAAATCTGAGGAATTGATATCCTCAGTACCTTTCACGTAACAGCACAGTAAATTCCTGTGCCACTGTTCCACAGGCTGGTTGCTGTATTTATTACTATCCAAAAGTGTGTAATTTATATGAAGAAACTTACAAGAGTATCTAAATTAATTCAGAAATGGATGGCACTTTTAAAAGTAATTTGGTGTTCTGACTCCATAACCTAATGCCATCCATCAAAGCCTTTAAATAAAGTTTCCTGCTCATCTCACTTGTTCATACAGTTCTGCAAGCACAGAAGCTGAACATTCTCCAAGGTGCAGATGAACACACTAAAGGAGAGCCTCTGCCTCCTCATTGTGAGCAAAACCAGTCATGAACTGGGAAATTATTGCTGATTTATATTAACTTGTAATTTCTGATTCCAATATGAATAGTTGTGGTAGGTGATGGGTCTGTTTTGTTGGTTGCTGATGTGGCTGTGAGCAGCACAGGGCAGTCCCTGACCTTCTCTTCCACAGATCACTCTTGCAGATTCTTCCCTGCCCCAACCTGTTATGCCCAATACACCCCCTTCTCCTCTGGTTCTTGGCTTTGTTAGCCAAGCTTCAAGAGTACTGGGAAAAGTTGGCCTTTTCAGTCTAACCCGGGGTTGTGCAGAGCTGTTCAGAACAGTAAGATGCACGAGTTTCAGTTCTGCAGCCTGTGGGTAGAGGTGAGCATGGGAGCCTAGTAACTGAGGAAACTTTTCTTCTAGCAGCTCAGTTTCAAAAAGAAAATTATTAGTTCAGGTTTGGGGATGGTCATGTGAAATTGGTACTGAGTAGGATGTTGTGACTGGCTTCTCAGGGAGTTCTTGCATTGCTTTCTGTAGTTTCCTGGCTACAAATCTGGTGTAATCAGATGGGTAGCCAGTTGTTCTGTTCAGGAAACAACCGAACCTGTGCACAACATACCCTAAGGATACTTAGGAAACTGGTATGTTGAAAGACCAGTGAATTTAGGGACTGCATTACAAGGAGAGAATGAAGACTGAAGGTGGCATCACACTCCTGATTTGTGGACCAAAAATCCACTAAATGCTTCTTTGGATCTACCTGCTATAGAATTTCTGATTATTTCCTTAATCTGTGTATGTTGCATTCAGTGTTCATAGAATCATAGAATAAGCTGAGTTGGAAGGGACCCATCAGGATCATTGAGTCCAACTCCTTTGCAGGGCACCCCAAGAATCACCCTCTGTCTGAGAGCATGTTCCAGACTTCTTGAACTCTGTCGGGCTTGGTGCTGTGACCACTTCCCTGGGGAGCGTGTTCCAGTGCTCAACAACCGTTTGGGTGAAAAAACTTCCTCCTGATATCCGAGCCAAATGTCTCCTGACTCGGCTTGATGCTGTCCCCTTGAGTCCTATCTCTGGTCACCACAGAGAAGAGATCAGTGTCTGCCTCTCCTCTTCCCTTCATGAGGATGTTGAAGACCACAATGAGGTCTCCCATCAGGCTCCTGTTCTCCAGGCTGAACAGGCCAAGTGACCTCACCTGCTTGCCATACAGTTTCCCCTGCAGCCCCTTCACCATCCTCATTGCCGTCTTCTGGATGCTCTCTGATAGCTTCAGGTCTTTATTATATTGTGGCACCCAAAACTGCCCCCAGCACTCAAGGTGAGACCACCCCAGTGCAGAGCAGAGTAGACAATCCCCTCCCTTGCCCAGCTGGTGATGCTGTGCCTGATGC
>VZTR01008429.1:866670-932317 GCA_013400775.1 Chaetops frenatus | reverse complement strand
GAGCAGCACAGGGCAGTCCCTGACCTTCTCTTCCACAGATCACTCTTGCAGATTCTTCCCTGCCCCAACCTGTTATGCCCAATACACCCCCTTCTCCTCTGGTTCTTGGCTTTGTTAGCCAAGCTTCAAGAGTACTGGGAAAAGTTGGCCTTTTCAGTCTAACCCGGGGTTGTGCAGAGCTGTTCAGAACAGTAAGATGCACGAGTTTCAGTTCTGCAGCCTGTGGGTAGAGGTGAGCATGGGAGCCTAGTAACTGAGGAAACTTTTCTTCTAGCAGCTCAGTTTCAAAAAGAAAATTATTAGTTCAGGTTTGGGGATGGTCATGTGAAATTGGTACTGAGTAGGATGTTGTGACTGGCTTCTCAGGGAGTTCTTGCATTGCTTTCTGTAGTTTCCTGGCTACAAATCTGGTGTAATCAGATGGGTAGCCAGTTGTTCTGTTCAGGAAACAACCGAACCTGTGCACAACATACCCTAAGGATACTTAGGAAACTGGTATGTTGAAAGACCAGTGAATTTAGGGACTGCATTACAAGGAGAGAATGAAGACTGAAGGTGGCATCACACTCCTGATTTGTGGACCAAAAATCCACTAAATGCTTCTTTGGATCTACCTGCTATAGAATTTCTGATTATTTCCTTAATCTGTGTATGTTGCATTCAGTGTTCATAGAATCATAGAATAAGCTGAGTTGGAAGGGACCCATCAGGATCATTGAGTCCAACTCCTTTGCAGGGCACCCCAAGAATCACCCTCTGTCTGAGAGCATGTTCCAGACTTCTTGAACTCTGTCGGGCTTGGTGCTGTGACCACTTCCCTGGGGAGCGTGTTCCAGTGCTCAACAACCGTTTGGGTGAAAAAACTTCCTCCTGATATCCGAGCCAAATGTCTCCTGACTCGGCTTGATGCTGTCCCCTTGAGTCCTATCTCTGGTCACCACAGAGAAGAGATCAGTGTCTGCCTCTCCTCTTCCCTTCATGAGGATGTTGAAGACCACAATGAGGTCTCCCATCAGGCTCCTGTTCTCCAGGCTGAACAGGCCAAGTGACCTCACCTGCTTGCCATACAGTTTCCCCTGCAGCCCCTTCACCATCCTCATTGCCGTCTTCTGGATGCTCTCTGATAGCTTCAGGTCTTTATTATATTGTGGCACCCAAAACTGCCCCCAGCACTCAAGGTGAGACCACCCCAGTGCAGAGCAGAGTAGACAATCCCCTCCCTTGCCCAGCTGGTGATGCTGTGCCTGATGCTCCCCGGGAGGAAGGTTGGCCCTCCTGGCTGCCAGGGCACTGCTGTCTCATTATTCTCAAAGAAACAGACTTACATGTAAAAGCAAAAGTATATTAACAATTGCATGAATACCAGAATACAGGAAATGCTAATGCTTCAATTTTTCAATCCTTTATATTCTCTTAATTATGAAGTTCATCCCAGCAGTATTAGTCGCTGATATTTAGTGCTAATTTATCTAGCCAGTAGTATATAATAGAAGATGCAATCTTCAAATTACTTTAGTAGCTTGTGTTTGTAACTACCTTATGGAAGTAATTGAATAGATTAAGTGGAAGTGGACACACTACAAATCAACTCAAATTTTGTATTGAAATCTTTTAAGTGGTTCTCAGCATTTCATCTTTACATCCCAGTATCACTGGGATTCTGTGCCACTTCTGAACTATATATATATATAAAATGAGTAAGAAAGTATTACTGAGACTCATTTTTTGTGCAATATATGTTAGTAGACTGAAGGAAAATATGTTAGATTCCAGCAGGTCGCACCCTAATTCTCCTTACAGAGAGCCAAACAATAGTATGCTTAAGCAGAAATGCTTTATGAAATCAGGATACCTTCAGTGGGAAGATCTAAAAATAGATCCACCAAATAAGAATAAATGAAGAAGTGGATAATGATCTGGATGCGTGCTGGGCTCGCGTACTTCTTTATGTATTCAAAAGTGAGTTACTGTGTTTTAGTGATGCCAGATGGCATAATACATATTGGAAAGAAATAGATTAAGGAATAAAAGTCTGGAAAGCCTACTTTTCTGGTCTTCAGAATAATTCTGTGCTGTGAAGTGCTGAACCAGGATCACCTGATATTTACAGGGGAATTAGTCAGCATCACTGGCACGTTCTCTATGGTGTAAAACAAATTGTCCATGACATTGATTAAAATATTTTAAAGTAGAATTAACAAGGTAGTTTTGAATAGGAGAGAATACTTTTCAAGGTTTTCTGAGGTTACTTTTCCTTTGCAGTCATTTATCACAAATATTTCTGCTGCCTTTCACAATCCCAGTGGTAAATTTGTGAGTTATTCTGTCCAAATCAACACACAAGCCGTGACTAAGATTATCTTTTAAAAGAGTCCCAGGAGTAACACTGAATCACTCTACATCATCCAGCTATTAGAGAAAGTGGTTGGTATTCTTGGGTGAGAATTTATCATCTTGTTCCATATGTCTTAGAATTTATTCAGGTCAGTAAGCTGAGGCAGAATTTAATCACAGCCAACCGTCTGACCTAGCTACATGTGGCACGAGTGCTCTGAGTCGTTCTGACTCCCATATGGAGTAGTGGAGGCAATACGCACTTTCAGATGAGAAGCGTGATTTGGAAACAGGGCAGTGTATTTTCCCCTTCCTCCATGCAAACGCTGTGTAGCCTGGGCTTGAGAAAGGTCATGGCACTTTCCAGAAAGCAGTAGTAGAGGACAACCATCTTCAGATAATCTGTTTTTCAAGTAATGTTTGTTATTTGTGGAGTTACGCAGCATGTGTGCTCACATGGTGTTTAAGGTCTCTGCTCTAGGATCTGTCATTGGTTACACTGTTGCTACCCTAAGAAAAACAAATTTATATAACTGGTTTTGTATCCTAGTCAGAGCACTGAAATTATTAATGTCTTTCAAAATACAGTGTCCACGCTTCTGTGATCACCTGCTTGCAGACACTTGGGAAACAGCTTTTGAAAAAAACCCCGGAAAACTGGACACACTTTGATATAACGCAAAATCATGAAAATTTATAACCAAAATGTATTCCTTTGACATTTCTAGCATTAATGACTCAGACATCTCATCAGACTTAATTTATAAAGTATCCTTGAAGAATTAAATGGAACTAATTTGTTGTTCAGATGACTCACTGTGTTGCATATTCACTTCTGTGGTCTGCAGTCACTGAAGGAATTATTTATTTTCATCAAATGTAGGTGCTTAAGCCATGCAGTGTTTTATTTAAAGAGCCATTCATAGGGCATTTGGTTTTATACCATACCTTTGCTACACTTGTGGATGACTTCATGGGTTAGGGATATATGAAATCAGTCTGAATTGCTCGTGTTTATAAATCCATTTTTTTTCTCTTCTCTGCAGGTAGGCAAGGAATTGTATTTTTCTTGTTATCAAAAATGATATATTGGTAAAATTTTTTACTTTTTACCTTGTTTATCGTGGGTATTATCGAAGCACAGATAGGATTCTTTATCATTCTTCTTAATGCAAAAGAAATTTTAAAACATTTTAAGAAATCATTCTTGAAAGTATGAAGACTCCCCAAACATCTTGTCAACAGCAAAAATTCCCATCTCATTTATCCCAGAGGGTTAGTCTTGTTGAGTGAACAGGCACTCGCTGTATGCTCATGTTCATTGTGCATTCTTGTGCGTCATTTATGTACGACAGATGCATCCTACAGCAGATACAATCTTTTCATTTCCCTGAGCTGTTCTTTGTAGCCCTCGCTGTAAGGTGTCAGGTTATCAAAGGCACATTAGAAAAAACACCATCTCCTCCCTGATTACAGCAACCTCTTAGATCTTTGCAAACAATCTTTAGAGCATCCCTGTGCATTGAGGTGGTGCAGTAATCATGGCACACATATAAGGAAATAAGGCACAGAGATTGTAATAAACAATTTTGGCCAGAGGAATTTGGGAACTCTTGAGCTGAACATTTCTATTTAGTAATATCTTGCTGTGTTTTTGTGTCAATGGCAATTATAGCTATTTAGATTTATTAAATAATGCATCAGACCTCAAGTGGTCATGCTGGATGTAGTAAAGATGTAGAAAGGCATCTCATGGAGACTACTGGGTCAGAGACCTGACCTAACTGGTGGAGAAGAACTTGGACCTTTGTGATTATCTTTAAAGAGGAGCTTTGACCAACATCATACAGGTATTGCACAGAAATGTTAGAGATGACATACAGATTTCCAGTTCTGGAGAGTATAAACCACCCTGAACCTGCTTTTCTTCTGCAGTCTCCTGTCTGAGTCATTACTCACTAGCTAGCTTTTGTGACAGCAGAAATAAAGAGATCCATATGGCTGATTATGTAGACAAGTATCACTGACATTCTCAGATTCATCTGTCCTTTATGTCATTTAATGAAAAAGAAGAGTGCATGATCATGTAATCACACAGTGCATTTAACAAAGAGATGACAACATGCATCTGTAGGGTTTGTTTTCTCATCTCTGAACTTTGAATAGTGGACTTGAACGTTTAGCATCCATTTTTTGTTTTAGCATTCTAGATGTCCAGATTTAAAAACCTGAATATGCTGAATCTCTATGGATTCTCCTTTCCTTCCCCTTTTGTTCCCCTTGATGGATCATGTATGGTGTTTCAGGGTTTTTTTACAGCAGGCTTGTCTATCAGGGTGAAGCGAATGCCATGTCTATAGACCTTCTCCTAGAAGATGGTGGAGAACTAAACTGACAATAGAGTGGTCTTTACAGTGACTTCACTCAGGCACGTACTAATTGTAGCCAAGTCAGGAGAATCTCCCTAATTTAGATACCATTGCTGGAAAATGATAGACCATCCCAGAGACATCAACGAAGAACACAAACCTCCTGGTAGAACAGAGCTGACTTCATGAAGAATTACTCTCCAGTCAGCGTAATCCCACTCATAACCCTTTTCTTAGGGCCCATGATAGCTTTCTTTTTTCTCCTTGATGTTATATTCTGAACTATAAATGTTCATATCTGTATCTTTTTTCTATATGTTTTTTCACAAGCTTGCCATCTTGTATCCCATCCTTCTCTGCTCTGGTTTGCTTCATACTCTTTTCCCACTGCCACTTTGCATTCCCTTCCATCTGTTTTTGGGTTTTTTTTCCCCTTATGTCCTATGTGTTTACTTTATTCATATTCCTCATTACTGAGGATTTTTTCCTTGTTTGAAGTGCTTACTTGTAGTTTTTCCTGCTTTCTGAAGGGGCAGTGCAATCTTTCTTCTACGGTTTGAAGAAAAGAAAATGCTGGAGACTCCAAAGAAGCAGGAGGAGTGCTTGCAAAATATGCTGCTCTATCTGTGTATAACATAGAGCTCGTTTGATTCTGTGCAGATGGTGGCTGCAGTGTGCCATGAGCTCACAGGAGTTCTGAGGGACAGTGCACATGAGATGTGCAGCGGATGGAGCTGCTCAGATGATAATTTATGGACCAGGCTTGATCAAGTTCAGGAGGAATTTTTCTGAGACCTATAGTCAAGCCATCTGGAGGAAATGTCCAAGGAAATATCCATGGAGGTAGAACATAACTGCCTGCTAGACAGATCCATTCCAAATCATGATGTTTGTGCAATTTGGTACAGCAGAGAAAGACTGAAGCCTTCAAGAAAAGAAAAATCCTTCTAAAACTCACAGCCTGAGTTTGCCCACAGAACACAATACTCCGCAGATGAGTACTGATGGAATAGTAGTGCCATGCTCTAGCTGCAGTGGCTGTTGTTGCAGTGCTAGTTTTGTCATCCAGATAACAATTTCCTTGTATCTGTGGCACATGGGCAAAGTCAAGAGACTGAGGAGAGCTAGGCTTGTGTGTGGCGAGTCTAATGTCTGGCTTAAAAGAAGCTATCTGCCAGTACACCATGTAATGGTAATAAATGGTCCAGCACACACACACGTATCTTCGAGGTGGTATTGACTTTTTATTAGCTTCTATGATCCTTTCAGCTGATATTTGTCATAGGAATGTCTTAATTCTGTTTTGAGATTTGTTTAAAAAGCTGTCTATTGATTGGAGTGAAATTCAAATACATTCTCCCTTGATCTGGGCCATTTCTCATATAATCAGTTTTCTACTTTCATGAAGAAGAAGTTTAGATTTTAAGATCAAGTATAAAAATAGTACAGGTAGCATCATCTTTTGAAAAAAACAAAATGCCATTGTGTTACAGTGCATGTCTCTTACATGGATGCAGGTCTTGTCTCCCACACTCAAGAGGCATGTAATAGCATTATATATAGAATGGGACAGATTCTGCACTCAGAAGGAGTAAATTGCATTTTTCAGCTTGAAAAGGAGGAATTGTAGGAGGGTTTTGGTAACATTAGGAAATGATCATGAGTGGAGAAGAAAGCATAAGTGAAAAGCATCATGCTCTTTTGTAAGTCCAAGAGGTCTTGCATCAGAGAGAAGGAACAATTTCTGTATGAAGAGACTTCAAAGAATTTTTCAGTTTAGAAAAAGAATGACTCAGAAAAATTAAGAGGGAAATATACAAAATCATTAATATCATGGAGAAGGGGAAAAAGAAGTTATTTGCTTTTTCTCATAGGACAAAAGCAAGGCCTTATCCAGTGAAATGATCAAGCAGTAGCTTTAAGACAAATGAAGGGAAGTAGCTCATCATTATGTGCATAATTATATTGCAGGGTTCATTGCTGCAAGAGTGTTGTGGAGGCTTAAAGCCTGAATGGGTTCAAAAGCAATTAGACAAATTCATGATGGATACTTCCATCTAAGGTTGTTAAGCATGATTATGGGAATTGGGAATCCCTGAACCACAATTTACAGGAATATGAAAGGTTGCTGGAGGGTTGGGCAGAGGGAAAGAATTGCTCTGTGAAAGAGGGTGGTACATTCTTTTGCTAAGTATCCAGTGTCAACCACTACTGGGAATGGAAGTAGCAGGGAAGGGAGCGATGGCTCCCCCCTATTTGGCCCTTCCCCTTATTTACGTACAGTGATGAGATCCTCCAAACCTTCCAAGCCTTCTCTTGTCCAGAGTTGAACAGTCCCAGCTCTCACAGCCTCTCCTCAGAGGGGAGCTGCTCCAGGCTCTTCATCTTATCAGTGGCCCTTTGCTGGGCCCTCCCCAGTATGGGACCCAGTACTGCAGGTGTGGCTGTACCAGTGCTGAGTGAGTAGGTTCTAATTGTTTTCATTTTCCAGAATATGAATTTGAGAAACCTTGTGGACAGTGTTGTTTTCCTCCTGTAAAAGAAACTTTCCTGTAAAAGAAGCATCTTCTGTTATGCTGCAATAGATGATCCATTGTGCTGGATTAATTCACACTTTGCCACAATCAAATAGAAAATAGACTGTGCGAAGAAGAATATTTAATCTAGATGCATTTGAGAAATGAATTGCTTTACTTGTACTTGTTTTTAGTTCTTAAAGTATCTAAAAGGATTCTTCACATTTTGAAATGTTGCAAAATTCTGCCATTTGTATATTGTTGAGAAAGGCTCATATGTGTTTTTCGCTGTGGGTTTTGTGATTTTGCATTGTTCATTAAATGATGAAAAATGTTTAATATTTTGGGGGAAAAAAAGCAAAAAAAGGGCTATGATTCACATTTGAGAACTTTGAAGCCATCAGAAATTGGATAGTCCACTACAGAGACAATGGGTATGTTATTTTACAAAACATTTTTAATGAGCTTTTTTGTGTTTGTTATAGAGAACTAAAAAGCAAATTGCCATGTGAAATTGTAAATAGATAACTACTTGATCATAGTAACTACTTAACACTTGGCTATGGTTTTACAATAACACAGAGTGTAGGGTCTCTGACAAATGCTATTTTTCATAGCCTCTCAAAATTTGGAAAAGGAATATAAAGATACCACAGAACTAACCTGACAGCTTCAACAAATGCTCTGCCTTCGTAAAGCATGTATTTTCTATCTTAAAAAAAAAAAAAGTCTCACAAGTTACTTTAAATATAATTGCTGTTCAAGCAGGGAAACTTGATCAACATTTTGCTTGTACAGGAAAAATTAAAAATTAACTGGTGGCATCCATGGCATGCTTTTCCTTCTTTCCTGCAAGCTCCCCTGGATCATTCTCTCTCTGATAGGAGTTTTGGGGCTGCTCATGCTGTCCTATCCTTTCATGTTCATACAATCATGGATGTCCTGTCCTTTTTGTTTGCTCCTTGCAGAAGGATAAACAGTTGGTATAGAATTAATATATCTACCCAAGATATGTGTAAGACTTAGCATAACTCTGTACTTAACATGCAAGAAACACTTAAGATTGTGTTCCAAGCAATCACCTAGAATAAGGCACCAGAAAGAAATCAATATATTAAAAATTCTACTGTTACTTGTCTTGCATCAATTTTTTGTCTAGATTTTCAAGAAAAAGGGGTCTTCTGAGCATTTGTAAAACCATGTTTTGGCTGAATAATATTTTATATGAGACATAATTTTCATTACGTTTTGTAATATAAGAACTTCGGGTTATTAAATGTCAGCAGGTGACAGGTTCAACATAAACATATTAAGACAGTTTTTCATATTAATTGATGAAATATAGATTTTTTTTTTTTATTTTTTTTTTTGGCAAGAGAATGCTTCTGTATTGCTAAAAGTCTTCATGTTTTGAAAAAAAATAAAAGTTGAAGGAAGAAAAAAACTGCTGAGGGTTATTAAACACGAAGACATCGTCTCTGTATCAGGAAATCCCTGAACTGAAGTCTCCACTGTGCTAAGAAAAAACCATTACAAGCTTGGCCTATTTTTATGATCTTTCAGTCTTCACTACTGGACACTGTCAGGAACAGAAAAGCAGATAAAAAAATCTTTGGTCTTATACAGCATCTTCGTTTGGTTGAGTGATAGCTGCATTAGAGTTCAGAAGTGCAAGGGTTAGCTGGCATTATGGTTGCTAAAAAATTATTTACTTGGATTTTTCATATTGATTTACTGCTTTATTTTTCCACATCAGAAAGTTACACATGGAATATGCTCAGTGTAGGGCCCTTGGTTCTGCCTCACATACTTTCTTCAAAAGTTTCATTGTTGCCATTTCAGTTTCCTTTTACTTGTTTCAAATAGAGAGTTTAAAGGGAAAGGCAAAATTCACCTCATTCCAAGGATATCTATTTCATTCTTTGCTACCTTTATCCATTTCTTTGTGATGTTTTGGTCTACTGGGTTGCTCTAAAAATATTCCCCTTTCTTGAATGCAAGTAGTTCATGGTTTCTCCTTCCCAGGACTCAGTAGCATCTTCCTATGTTGAGTAAAGGGTTCTACTTCATTCCTAGTTATCCTGCTAAGCTTGCAATAAGAGTTGCCTCTTCCATACAGCCATTGGGTTTTAATCATAACCTGATTTTCAGTTCACCTGGTTCTTTTTAAACAGCTAAGAGCTCAATCCAAATGAAGCTGATAGATGTAAAGTGAGACCTGCAAGGAATTTTAGTGTTAGAGTCAGCCTGTGTCATCCTAACCTTTCCCAAATTTCCATCAAGCCCCAAATATATAAGCAATTTTAACTAATGTAACTCCAAATAAATTTCTTTTCTGCCTGAAAGCCTGCTTATGCACACTCCTAGCAGTACAAGCAGTCTTAGCAGAGATGTCTGTACATCATATAGGGATTTTGGATATTTTTGAGTATCCCACTCTTTGAAGAACCTCTGAAGTGTGTACAGATCCCTCTGCACACAAGTGACAGAAGGAATGGTGTACACAATACATTCACCATGACTCCTGAGCAGCACAGGCACTGCCCCAACACAGTAGTCTCACTGGGAACTGTAATGTTTAGGATCACTAAAATGAGATGGGACAATTGTGCATTCCCATTTTGTGGTCCAAATGGTTTATTCCCTTCCCTAATAAGGCAGGTGCAGGGTGACAAATGAGTGCAGTTCAGGAGCAAGAGCTCCATTAACTTCTCCTCGCAGTTCTGCTCCCCGGACTTATCCCTCTATTTTTTTAAGCCTGGCATACCTTGCTGCCTTAGGAGCAGAAGACACCTTGTTTTCTGTCCTGTGCCTGTGCATACCTTAAGGGGTTTCTGTAGGGTGTGTGCATGTATGTTTTGGAGATAGATGCTGTTGGTCCTCTGTTAAACCATCTTTGGCGTGCAGGGTAGAGGAAGTCATATTGCTCTGCATCTTCATTAACATGCACATCATCAGCTCCAAGCAGGCTCTACCTAATCTTACTCCAAGTTTCTGATCCTGTGTTTACTTATAAAGCAGGTATTAAAACAAGAAGGGAGCCAAGCTTCCAAAGTATTTTTCCTTAAGATCTATGTCTTCAATATTATCCTGAAATTACAGCAATGTATACACTCCTACTTCAAAAAACTCATTATGTATTGCTCTGTTCTTCACACTGCATCAATTCCTAGCCAAATCATAGTATTAAATGATCATTAGGCCTTGTATAAACCATAAATGCTGCTTTAGGCTTATTTGTCTCTAATCACTGCTTTAGCTTACTATTTCTTTGCTGGAGACCTGCCCTGGAGCTGATTGAATATTGATGCGGAACAGTGGTCATGTAAAATGCTTTCTGAACTTGGAGGAACTTTGTCTTTTGTTCTGATCTCTAACTAATATTTGCTTTGCCTTGTTTATCTTGCCTGATAAATGGTAAACATTTCAATCTCACAGGTTTTATGTGATTTCATGATGTTCAATCTCTTTTCTTAAAAAACATTTCCACAGTTTACCCTTTCTGTTTCACAGCTGAAATAACTTTTAATGCACCATCTAACCTGAGCAATTGCTTTTCACCTGAAACTCCTTTCCTTTTTATAAAGTTGATGATGTTCCATGAAGGAGCTGCAGGACTTCAGGAGCCACACATTATTCAAATGCTTGGTGAGAAGCAGCGGGTCTGCAGGGCATTGAAGTATTATGAATAAAAAGGCAAAATTACAGTGCTTCATTTCTTCCAAGCTGCTGTGCTCTATTACTCATTCTGAGAAGTCCTTTCTATTCACCCTTCCAGGGTGTTACACAACAGAACATCAGGTTTATAGGTAAATTTCTCCTCTAAAATACATATTTTTTCAATTTACCTAATATTGTGAAAAGAGCTTCTCAGCAAAGAGCACACATGCCAAAAATGATTTGCAAATCATTTGTCAGTTACTATGTTTGAAATTAAACCATTCAATTACTAGAATTACCAAATCATTAATAGTCTCTGCCAAGACAGGTGGTAGTTCTCATGTAAACAAAGTTGATTCAAACATTGTCCTGGTTTGAAGGACAGNTACTATGTTTGAAATTAAACCATTCAATTACTAGAATTACCAAATCATTAATAGTCTTTGCCAAGACAGGTGGTAGTTCTCATGTAAACAAAGTTGATTCAAACATTTGTCATAGACTTGTTTTTAAGCACTGTATATGATTTTGCCTTATTATTTAGCATTATTTACCTGTTTAGCTGAACATCATTATAACTTACTTATATTCTATTATAATGCTTATTTCTAATGAAATTACTTGTAATTCCAAATTCTGGTAAATCTAGAGCCAGCTTATAGAGCAGTTCATGTTTCATAGGGATAACCTAGTTCTAAAACAAGCAAAAAAACCCCAAACAAACAAACAAAGGAAAAAAATTACAACAAAAAAAGAGAGTGTATTAAGTCTGTGTTAAGGTGTTTTGATTAATGAATTCTCTTTTAGAAATTCAAGGTAAACTTTTTGATTCTTCTTTTGGTTAGTAACCATTTCTACATCTTACTGTAGTTTAAATTGCAGGAGTTTTTTCTTTTTGAATTCTTGTTAATGCTGGGCAGGGAATACTCTTTCTCTCCTCTGTACAAATACAGAGAGAGTGAGGAGGTACAGTAAGGCCAAGCAGACACGATGTTCTGCAAACCTCAGATCTGGAGAAGGACTTGGAACCATGTATGGAACAGGTACCTTGTGATGATGTATCACAGTTATTGATGTGAAAAAATTAGTGAATGTGCTTTTGGAATATGTTAAGACAACATCTCTCAGGCCAGAATATTGCAGTGGTTATTAGGAAAATCTATAGGCAGTGTTATCTCTGTGGACTGAAGTATATTTCCTATAGTTCTGCAATGTAGATAGCACCTCCTAGTTATCAAGGTTATTACAAAACTAGCATCTCAGACTAACTTGGCTTCATGTAATTTATCTAATATGTCCTGACTGCTTCAAGATGATACCTGATTATTCCCTGAGTTCTTCAGGATGACATAATGTAAATATGAAAGGCATTTTTCTTCGAACCAAAAATTTAGTTGCAGTGAAGCCTTTTATATACACTTGAGAGTCTGCTTGGGTGATAACATTATTCAAACCTGTAAGGCAAGGTGCAAACTCTGTCTCTGAGAAGCTGTCTTAGGCAGTCATTCTTGTGTACTGTGGTGGACAGTTTAGGGGAATTGCTTCTTAATTACAGGGTTGTTCTTGATAACAGTGAAAAAGAATTGGTTTGGACGGTATTGATTCCAAGCACTTCTGTTCCTCTTTCGGGACATTCCCAGCCAGCAAAACATTCACTGACAGTCAGATAAAACAGCTTAAGTTCACTCCATGCTTGATGTAATCAATAGGAGCCTATTTACTTTGTGGAATGTTTGCCATGTTAATTCAGCCATGGAAATATTATCATCATCATCATGTGCCTCTGAGGTACAATAAAAAACGAGTTTTGGTAAAATATGTACAGGCCCATCCAAGTCTCTCGAATTTTCCCCAATTATTTTTTTAGAAGAGCTTAATTTTTTTTGTAGTAATAATAATTTTGGCAAGTTTTACCCTGCTTCCTCTGGCTGCTTGTCATGATTTTCTCTTTGTAAGCATTTTGTTTGAAACACGTCTGTTTTAGCAAGAGCCTTGTGTCATCCCTGCTGTATGAGAGGGAGAACTGAAAACAGCCATCCTGGGCTAACAGTTGGTTAGTGTTTGGAAGACCATTGATGGAAGATTTCACCTTCAGAAAAATTACCAACGCTGCTCACTGTGTCTGTGAGATAAAAGAGTAATAGTATAATTTCTTAGAGGGAAATTGGGATAAATTGAGATTAATTGCTTTGCCTAGAGCAACATTTCAGCTCAGTTATGTGGTCCAAAAGTAATACTCCACAATGGATAGGACTTCAGTGCTTTGCAGGGGGAGTCTATTAGTCTAATTATAAAAGGTCGTCAGTGTGTTCTCATTATCTGAAGTGAATGATTAAAATTCAGAATAAACAATAATGCAGCATAGCTTGTTTCTTTTTTAACAAACACCTCAGATTCCCACACAGGCAGGTCTCGTGTTCAAGCTATGGTGTCCAATTTTGTCTTTTGGGTTTCTTTGTTGGCTCTGGGCATTTTCTCAGCTGCAAACTTTCTGACTTGCTATAGGTCTGACTAATTTTACAAGTATACAAGTATATATATACAAGTATAGTAACAACTAATTATAGAAAGTGAAATGTTTTGAGATTGTGTTTTGGGGACTTGAATTTCCCTGATCATGTTAGTATTATTTTTATATATGCCATGGCAGCAAGTCTGTTAGCAAAACAAACAGGGACTAGGTGGGGAGCTGGTGAAATGAGTACAGAACATAGGCTGAAGCAGATAAGATGGCAGCACAGTCTGTGGCTTTAAGGCAGTGCTTGAGCAAGGCTCTGTTATCACCTGGAAAATCCCTTAAAGGTGAGAAAACCAAGCAGATAATAATAATAATCCTAACTATAAACGTGAAAATAACCATAATCTTAAAATCTTCTTCTGGAAAACATGGCGGACAAAGCTCTGTGTCTAGGTGGGGAATAGTGCAGGCAGAGATGATGGTATTTTATTGTTGTGGAGTGTAAGCAGTGCTAGATCTCAGCAGCATTGCTGTAGTGACCAGTGGTGCTCCTTGGACCGGTGACATGGATCAGTGTCAGGAATCAAATGAGGGTTGACTTGGCTGCAGTCAGAGCACATCACACGTGTCAGGATGTGCTACAGTCTGGCATTTATGGGATTTCCTTCATATCTCCAGCATCTGATGGGATGAGAAAGGATATACAGAAAGCAACCACCTAAGTTGTTGTTATAGACTTGTGTCTATAAAAAAGAATGGTACAGTGAAATTGGTTTTAAAATGAAAAGGAAGAAAAATATTCCTTCAGTTATGGTCTTATTCTGTAGCTTTTTTCTAAGCAAATAGAGCTTTTGTAGGGCAACTGACCATGGAGTTGGCAAATTATTTTGAAATTCATACAATGAAATGTATCCTACATATCAGTAACAGTTTTAAAAGAATTTATAATTGAGTTGTGTCATATTTCACAATTTTTTTACCATTTAATATCACATGATGCGTGAGATGAAAATGGACCAATTTATTTCCACATGTGATCCATTCCAGCTTTTCTTTTGTTTCTCTTTTTAAAGATGATAATTAAATTAATACTCCTTTTTGGCTCTGATATGAAAATTTAATGCTATGTCTGAGTTACACTAAATCTAGTAGCATCATATTTAATATTAACAAAACTTCACAATTACAGAAAAGCTATATCATTTAAATAATTTGAATTTAAATTAGCTTTCTCTGGCCAAAGGACTTGCTTCTCCAGTTACAAGATACATAAGTGGAAGAAAAATACGATGTTTCAAATGTTTTTTTGAGATGCAATTTTTGTAATGCAGTTTGGCATTGCAAACATAAAAGACCATTAACCAGAAATTTGGACTTTGAATGGCACATTTAGGCCTTAATTGAACTCTTTGTTAAATGTATGTACTTTTCTTGTCTGTTGGTATTTTCACTTTTTTCCCCCTTATAATTCTGTTTTTTGAAAAAAAAAAAGCTACACTTCTGTTTAAGATACTCATGTACTAACAATTTGGTAGATCTTTGGGGTTTTTTTACCTGGTAGCAAATACACCGGCAATCTAGAATCTGGAGTGATATTTATTTTTAGGTACTCTGTGTTCTAGTCAAAACTTAACTTCCTCATTTCAGGATCACAGGTACTGACCAAACACTGAATATTCTGTGCTTGGAGAAGCAAAGGTTTGAACACCTGACTGTTCCATTTTTGTTAAATTAGGCTGTGTTTCCAGGAAATGTTTTTGCTGCAGCAGGGAAGTGCAGAACTACCCTCCATTTCTCGCTCTCTAAATGTGCACAATTCAGCTGCAGCTGCTTTGACAAGTTTTCTGCAGTGACCCCTGGTATTGTCATATATAAAACTGAAAACTCAATTTTACATTTGTTCTAAGTAACTTCTCATGGATACCTGTTAGGGATTCACATTTAGGGAGTTGCTTTTTCTTAAGTTAAAACATTATTTTCAATTTTTCTCCTCATCCTATGTTTCTGTGTCCTCTAAGAGGAAAATAAAAATTCCAGGTGATGGAAAAGCAGCAGTGCCTCCTATTCTGTCTAAAAAAATAAAAGCCAAACGAAAACAGCGAAGAAAGGAAGAAGTATTCTTCTCAGGAAATTGTTTACATAAAATACTGTAGTCAGAAAGTGATAAAGAATAACTGCTTTTTTAGCAGCAGAACACGAGAATATAGTCTTCAATTGCCTTACAAGTTTTGTAATGCAGATTCCCTTTAAAGTAGCCTTACCAATGTACCTTAAATATATTTTAGAATTATTTTACCATGAAATTAGTTTTTCTCCATCATTGACTTAGTTGAATCCTTCTTTTTGATCTATGCTGGGACATTAGGAGTGGAGCTGTGGCTGCACATACTGTTTTAGTGGGTTTCTATCAGAAAGCCTTCTGCAGTAGACCTTACCCAGGGAGAGCAAAGGTTATTTAGCATAGCCTGGCTGCTCTGTAACCAGCTCCTCCAGCACTCACCATGAGTCTTATTTAATTCCCACACTCTATACCTCTGCCACCAGGTTGTATTTACGTATTTATTACCCAGAGGAAAAGCAGAGAAGGAATTTCAGACTTGAGAACAAGTGCAGAACAGCAAGAAGCTCTACAGGTTGTCCTCGTGCCCTGTTAGTCATTGCTCAGCCCCATTTAAACTCCAGTCTCCAGATTTCCTCTCTAATAACCAACCTGCAAAACAATGCCTGCCTTTTAACCTTGCACATTAAGTTTTGGTTTGCTTTTGAGTATTTTGAGGATGGTTAAATAAAGCAATTAGAAGTAATAAATTGGTTTGGGTAGACAGTTTTGGCTTGCTGATATTTCGCCATCACTGTCGCATTAATAGCTGTTTTTCCTGTTCACTTGCATATAGTCCATTTTCCTGCCTTTTTTTAAATTTTATTTTTAAAGTGTTACTTTGAAATAGCTATGGGGAAAAATCATTAATTGTTTTTGATGTACACAGCCTGTTAAGGAACAACTATACTAAAATCAAGGTGCACTTTAACATTACAGCTGTAAGAGTCTCTTAGAGCAGTTCAACCTTACATTAAGGAAAACTATTTTTCTTAGATCTTTGTATCTTTGTGGTATTTAATTGCCATTTGATCTCTCCCACCTTTAGGTGGAATGAGTCCATTTTCCTGCCTTTTTTTTCTGTTTAAACAGTAATTTCTTGCCTATCATGAGCAAGAAGTTAGCAAATCTATAAAAGATGTGGTAGCTAGATTTCAGGGGTTGAATGCCAAATTGCAGTTTTTGCAATTAGTCTTCCCCTGAAGTGAAACACCACTAATCAGTTTGTTTCTGAAGTAAGTTCATACATCTGTAGGCTGCCCTAATCTATGTTTTGTGAGAGCCAGGAACTCCGAGCATAAAAAGAATATGGGGAATTTTGTAAAGGTAGCCCACAGCAGAATCTGATCCACACTTTTAGGAGTCTAATCTCTGTTCTATTCTTGTGTATACCTAATATTGCCTGTGTGGGTGTAGTCATCAAACATCCATGATGGCTCTTTTTTCCATGACTAGCATTTGAAGATCAGGAAAAGACAACTTTTTTTTTGTTTTGGTGATGTTTTGTTATGTTGTATCTCTTGCAGTAGGTAACATTTGGGCAGCACATTCCAAAATTGCCACAGCTCTGCAATCCTTTTGTCTTGTGCTTGTCTACTGTGCTGAAGAAATGGAAACTGGTTAGAAAGTGATGCTGACTTGTCTTTTCATAGGAGTGTATGGGAACACAAATGGACATAGAAATTGGATAAACATTGTAATCTCTACTTATGAATAAAAATTCTGTTGGTGACAGATACCACTAACGTCGGATATCTAATTTTCACCTGAGTTTCAGATGTCTTAGTTCAGCAAGACCTACTTACTACCACTGCCTCTGTTGTGAGTACAGTCATATTGTTATATATCATATTATACATACTATGACAGACATTGCATTTGTTACATACACAGATGTCCTCCTTACAGCCAGAGACACTCACAGGGTGTGCCTGCCCACAGCTCCTCTCTGAGGGCTCCCTTCTTTTTCCTTACCATGGAAGCTGGACTGTGTGCAGCAAACTAGACCTGTTACATGATCCATAGTAGACACTGGGGTGGCACTTGGCACATGGATTCAGGAATTTAGGGATAGTGAAGGCTGGTAAGAGATATGTAAACCTTTCCCCTATGTATGGAAGCGTGCATCTTAACCTGAAATTAAAGATGCATATATTTGTACCTTACAGTTTTCTGACCCTTCAATATTTTGGACAGCATTCATGCTGCATGACTTAACACTCCAATAATTTGTGTAATACATTTCCATTTTGTCACAGCCTGCGAGCAACAGGGCAGTTTGGCTTTTGTCCAGCAACTAAAATATCTTGTGATGCATGAATGTACAATTTATTTTTTTTTTAAATGCCCACTGATATTTTTAGAAGATGTGCACATCAAGCTGAAGAGGTGCCTGGGTGCCAGCCAGGTGCTGCCTGTCAAGTGCTCCTTTCTAGACACCTCTGCCTGTCTTTGTGCTGCAGTGGTGAGGAAGGAGTGGCAGAGACAGTGTGCCCCTGTTTAGTATCTGTATCAGCTGCTTGGACAAGCTCAGCCTGTGACTTTGCACATTCATGAAACCTCCTTTAGGTGTGTCTGTCTGTGAGAATTGGCTTCCAGGCTTGGGATCTTGAATGCTCTGCTTCAATCTCGGTGCCCAGTTTGTGCATCCAGAAACAGCAAGTGAGGATTTGTTTTGTTGGGACTTTGACTTGCTGTTTGGATGGATAAATCAGTCCTGCACATAAAGTGTTCTGCTTCTCGAGTTAATTTTTCACTGATTTGAAATTTATCATCTTTCCTTACCTGCTCAAGACTGATTTTTGACTGATTTTTCATGCCATGCTGTGATTCTCTGCTTCTACTTCACATTTGTCTCTTTGGGTGGTTTAAGAATTGCCCAAAAAGGGTGTGCACTGCCAGGTGCCCAGCTGCACCTGCACCCCCCTGCAGTGCTGTGGCACCAGCCCAGCCTGACAGCTTGCATTCCAGGGGCTCATAGCTTGGCCTTGTGATGCCAGCACCTTAGGCATGGTCCTATTACTTTAAAACCTGCAATATTCCCAGAAGTTCCTAGGTGTGGAGAAGAAAATAAACAGGTAAATAAAATCCTTATCACCCGCAGCCTTTGGAGCAGGAAAAAGCAGGAGGAAAATGGGAAAAAAAGGTTTAAATTTCATGAGGGAGCTAGTAAAAATTCTCTACAGTCACAGATTTTTAGATACCTTTTTATTTCTTTAGAAGGGTAAATATTTATTTTTAGAGGATCACAGAAGGGAAAACTATCCATTAACTCACCTCACCTTTCTCTTCACTAATGTATTTTTTTGTTACCTATACCTATTGCTGCTTTGCTGTATCTTCTGGTGTGTCAGCTGCTGATGTGTATTGCAGGCAGAGAGTCAAATTAATTACAAGGAAAACAAAGCATCTACAAACACTTGAAATCATTCCTGTGAATGCTTCTTAGCTTTGTTGGATTGTGTAAAAGTAGTATGTTGTTAATGTTGTTTTGAGCCTGTCTGAACAAATTTACTTGAAGGAGAGAAAGGAAAATCTACCTGGATTGCACCCAGGCAGAATGGAACACACCAAGATATTGGAGCACTGTGTAACAGCAGCATGTGAGTAATAAATCATCTGAGTAAACTCTTACTGGAGGGTGGAATAATGCTACTTGAGCTAACAAGTATTTGTTGTTTGTTTTGAAAGCTTATATTCTGCTTAATATAAACAAAGTTATGCAAGCTCACTAAGTGACACTAACAGGTAAGAAGGATGTTTACTCCTAAATGCTAATTTGAAATATATGATTAAAAGTATTGAGTGACTGGGTGATGGATGGCAGATGAAATACTGAAGAGTGCATTGAAAAGGAGGAATTATCCTAACTTTATGAATGGCAGTGATTTCTTGAATGTTGTATTTCTGTTCAAGAAAAAATTCTTTGAATTGTAACAGGTAATTCTGTAAAAACACTGCCTCTGTGCTCAGTGGCGGTCCAAGAAACAGAATATTGGGGATGATTATGTGGGGAATAAAAAACAAAGCAGGCAGAGCTGCAGAAACCTATAAATTCTATCGTTCTGTCCCCCCTCCACCTTGACAATGAATAAATAGAACTGCAGAAAGTACAATGCAGAGTAATAAAGAAAAAAAAGGTGTGAAAGCAATTCTGCACAAATAAATGATTGAATAAACTGGTCTTACCATCCTTGGAATGAGAGGATTGAGCAGTGCTTATAATAAGCACAAATGGAAAAGGTGAACAGTTTCAGTATGTTTATCTCTCACCAGATCTCAGTGGCAACAAACAAAGCTAATGTATGTCAGGTTCAGTAGCGTAAGAGGTTGCAGAGTATATTGTGTATAATTTTAAATTGGTTTATTTAATTAATTAAATTTTATTTAATTTTCCATGGATTTTTTTTTCTGAAAACCCTGTACAGGCCTAAATAACAGAGGTACAGAAATAAATAGTAATAGCTGTGTGTGTGCAGACGAGCTTTGTGTCACATGAGCAAACAGAAAGAAGGAAAAGAAAAATTAAGGAGGGTATAAAAAGTCTTCTGAGATCTAAAATGAGATGTAAAGTGATTAAAGCATAGGGGGAAGTGGATGTCTGATTAAAGATAAGGAATTCTGATGATGTGACCTTTCATGCCTGCTGCATCTTTGATGGTCAATGCTGAGTAGAGAGAATAGCTGATTCAAAGGGCAGCACAATCCAAGGCTGGTTGCCACACACCAAAAAATTAGTCAAAAAGAAGGAGAAGGCAATTTTTAGTTGTGCATTAAAACAAAGGGGGAACAAATGTAGGTGTGAGGGACTGGTAGTGTAGTCACCTTTGTCTGAGTGTTGCAGAGCTGGAGAGCTGTGGCATATGTGTGAGAAAGCTGCAAGCAGACAATCTCACTTCTGCTGAAAATGTAGGCAGGGGCTTGTGTAGAGAGTATTGCAGGGCAGGAGTGAAAGAGGGGCAGTTTACCGTCCATGCTGAAGATTTTAGAGACTGGAGCTGTAATTCAACGCTAGAGGGCAATATATGAAACCCTCTAGTGGGTTCCCAAATAAAACATTAGATTTGCCCGTAGTGGCTTGGCTGGGAAGCTGCACCTCTCAGCTGTTAAATGACATATTGGCCACTCCTGATGAATATGCAAGCACTGCATGAATTTTCGGAGAAGGGGGCGGAGGGCTGTGCAGCTGAGTGACAGCTGAAGTGTTTTCTGTAGTACCTTTTAACACACGCACAGACACACAGACACAGACACAGACAGNATGAATTTTCGGAGAAGGGGGCGGAGGGCTGTGCAGCTGAGTGACAGCTGAAGTGTTTTCTGTAGTACCTTTTAACACACACACAGACACACAGACACAGACACACACAGACACACACACACACACACGTGTGCAGACGGCTGGAAGGTCTCCTCCCAGGGCCACCTTTCTGTGCTGGAAGGAAGACTGCTCTTAAAGGTTGCAATTTCATGCAGCCATGGTGTCCCTGTCATTTCTGTCCCCAGGCTCCCCTGGGTGACCTGTGGGGTCCCCATGGATGCTGGTTGGTGTTTTCCTGACCGAAGAGCAGAGTCGGCCAGCGCTGCAGGGGAAGAACGAACGCATGTCTTCACTGACCTGTGGGATTTGGGGTGGGAGCACCACCTGCATTTCCTTCTCAGTGAATATCTGGAGGGAACACGATGAAACCAAAATCCTCTCTCACTACCAGCACATGTTTTCCCCTCAACTCATGGCATGTGCCTTCTGTAAATTAACTGCCTCGTCTGGCAGGGATCCATGACTAAAGGGAGAGTTTTAGGCTCTGACTTGGTCCCTCCTTGGCACAACAGCCTCTCATTGCTTTCTGGGTCCTTTTCATCTGTTCTCTGCCATCTAGTTGGGCTGGAAGCTAGCAGGATTCCTGAGAGAATAATACTGACCTGACTGATAGTGGCATTGGAGAAAATGGGGGCAGGCAGGGTGCTGGTGAGTTTTGGACAGTTGTCCTCTGCTGATGACACCTCTAAAAAGTCTTCCTTGAGAGGGAAATGCTGCCTTTCATCCTTTACTGGAGTGCCATCAATCCTTTCTTATCCCTTCAGGCTTTCTATTAATTAACAGATTTTCAATTGTAAATAGCTGGCTTAAAAGCCTTTCTCATGTTATCCCCGAACATCCCTAGCATTCATATGAGCTATTGTCCTCTTCTCTATAACTCTGAAATTCATTATTGTGATACCAAAGGATTTTTTTCTATGTAGATCTTCTTTCTGTTGCCTAAAAAAATGTTATGTTTGAATGCTTCAACACAATATTCCTTTGTTCATTTCAAAACCTTTTTCAGCTTTGGAATGTTTCCTGAAGAGGTCAGATTTTTCCAGAAAATCAGGAACAGCTGTGATAGAACAAACCAGTAGCATCTTCTTTCCAATATCCCCCAATTGCTGGTGCTGCACAGTGAGCATCTGTCGTGGATTATTTTGTGAAGCACTGCAGGGGCTTATGGTCTTTTTATCTTATCTGTTGTAATCGAGTGTTCCTGTGAGCATGTAATCTCATTTAATGGATAATGGATGTACATATGTCAGTATCTTTTCTGTATGTATGCACATGCAACAACTTCCATGGTTAATCATACATTATTCAGAAATTTAAAAAAAACCCATACCCTTAATAATTTATTAAAAGAAAAATATGTTAAAATTACATATTTATTAAATATATATATAGTACTTTTGTCATTCAGTTTCATTCTTTATTCCCTCGTTCTTCTGGATTATAAAATGAAAACAGTAAATGTAATAACTCTGCAGTGTTTTATTGTGTACCCTATGTACTTTGCTTACTTCTATCTTCCCTATCTTAATTTACTGTACCTTATGAGGCATCTTAAATACCTCTGTCTTTTTTCCACTTGCCCACTTTTAAATTTTACATATTACTTCCTATAGCTTTTGCTTTTGATATAGGTGACAAGAAGTACCAATCATTTATTCCATGTTAACATGTGTTATGCATGGTGAAACCAAATACATAGGTAGATTTTGTTAGTAATGGTCAAGTGCTTGGTATATTTACATATAATCATAAGTGAACAGAAATTTTGTGCTGCATTACAAAAAAAGCTTGTGGGAGAAAGAAACAACAAACTAGAGTTTACTGCAGAAATTTAGATTCTCTGTTCAGATTTTTTTTCAAAGTTGTTGATTTGTTTTCAGGTTGTGCTGAGAACCCGAGACAAGTTCTGTAGAAGAAATAATGACAACACGTGGCACAAATCTCGATCAATTTAGGAAATGTGTTGCATCACGGGTAGAGAACATGTTACTCCACCTGCTTGACAATCTCTCCCAATAATAGAGTGGTCTTGCCCAGCCTCCTACCTGCACTTTTAGGGGTACTACTGATCAGGAACAAGTGTTGCTTTGTCTCATAAGCATTCCCAAGGAATTTAGACAGCATATAGGGTACTACTCTAGCACTGCACACACCTTTTTCTATCTTAATTGCAAGCCTGGCTGTGTACTGCTTCTAGGAAAACAAGTTTACTGTTCATATTGCTTGTGTGCCTCGTTGTTTGGCCAGGACACACAATATATAAACTCTGCCTGCTGCCTTTGGCCCTGACTCCTGCTGGTTGTATCCAGCAACACCTGGGGAAGATTGCATCTTTCAAAAGAGAAGTAGAGGCAACTTGCTGTGTCAGAGAAAAGAGAATCCTTAAATTAGACCTAAAGTGTATAGAATGAAGGGGAAAATATACTGCCATCAATATCTTCAGTGCTTTTCCCATGATGTTTCCATAAAGTGGTGGTAAAAGTTAAAATTTATTTTCACTAGTCTCATTAGAAGTCAGCAGTTCTTTTCAGCATAGAAAATTGTAAAAACACCTGGTAAATTATACCCTGAAATAGGTTAATTGTTAGCTTTTTGTAATTATAATCAAAGGCTTTTATATTTACTAAGGAAAAGTACTACGTGGGAGTGTAGATAGGATTATTGAATATAGAGCTCTTGATTTATTTTCATCTTGTTTTCCCTTTGATCTGATTATTCTGAATGACAAATCTGTCATCCATGTGAACACTGGGAACACTGACTTTTGCTTGCTGTGTATTCAATTCTAACAAGTAAGAGACTTGCTTGTAAATATTTCTGCAGCATGGTTTTCACCTATGCCCTGCTTCGAGCAGATGACAGTATTTTCATCTTGCACTATGCAAGATGCTTTTAATTAGTTTAGTGTAGTTGGCTATAAATCATTTGCTGTCCTTGAATGCCAGAATTGATGACTGCCATTAAAATACTCTGAAGGGGTGTGAGAGAATCCAGATTAATGGAACAGCCACTTGGGCATCCTTAGTGCTTCCATTTATGTTTTTGTTTTGGTTGTGGCAATAAAAAAGTTCTTGGTTCATAGTTATGTTTGTGTTTTGGTCAACCAGCTCTTCTTAGATGTGTGTACAGATGCGCCTGCAGACAGATATCTAATGTGCAAAACCTTACACAGTTGTTTTAAGAGAGTAATGATGACACAGGGTGGTGATTTTCTAATGCATGAGAAAGTTGTAGAGCTGCTGATTGTTAACACTGGAGCTTAAGTGGGTACTATGTGGGCCAACTCTGAATGTTACTCAAATATTTTTTTTCCTCAGTCCATTTACATGATTCTTCTGAATATAATTGGTTCAGAAGTATGTCTTCACCTATTTGAAAATGCTCATTATAATATACAAACATTAGACAGTCAAGAGATTATGTGAGCTCCTAAAATGCTACAGGTTTTAAGTGGAAGAAAAACCACTTAGGTTCGTGTCACACGTTGAAATCACATTTTAAACCTCTGCTTTGATTCTAGCCACGTGAATATTGTAAAATACTGTATTGCTAAGCTTATAGGTGATTAAAGAACAGTATGGATCCTGGATTAAACTTGGGTTCTTTTGAGGATACATTAAAACACATTTGTTTTGGCATCCTTTTTTTAAATGTAAATTACTCCCAGAAAAGCATCTGAATGTAAATTTTAGAAAAACAAATGTGATCTGATTCACTAAATAATGTATATTCTTTATGAGGAAAAATCTCTTTTCCAGTTGACTTTATTATTTGATTAATGCACCCAAAATATTTAGGGGAACAATAAAAACTGAAAGACAGGGAGTCAAATAATTATAAGGCATGTATTTGATTAGGAGTGTTAGTTTATAAAATAATGCAGATAAGAAGGGGGGGGGGGGTTCTGCATTTTACTGTTAGGATGTCACAAAAGAGCTGCATGTAACTCAAATACAGCTTTTTTTTTCAGTCCGTACTGTAGGTGTGAAGGAGATTCTATTCCTTTCCTTTGAGTCTTTTTCACTCTCTTCCAGCAGCATTTGATGCTGATGCTTCTCTTTGGCTTTATTGTCCCTGCCATTGCTATTGATGTTGAATCTATGATACATGTTTCAATTAATAGGAGTAGAGTAGAAAAATGCCTTCCCCTCCATGAACACAGCTGGCAAAGCGTGGCACAGAATAAAGACATTGCAAGGCATAAAGGCCACAAGGCAAAAGTAAACAAGAATCATCCTAATGGCTGAATGCTTATTAGTTGTTAAATATTTACATGTTAGCTGTATATTTATATCTGCTGAATTTAAAGAGGAGGAAGAAAATTTGAGAGATGTTTGTATTCATCTGTGTTTTCTCAAGTGTGTTAAAAATTAGGATCCCCAAACAGAGCAGGAAAAATGGGAACTCCAAATGTGATGATATCAGGCAAATTTGTGTATGGGCACCAAATTACTTTATGCTTGCTTCCAGTTAAAACAACTGTCAATATTTGCATCTGAAAACATTTATTAGGAAAAGAGCAACAACTTGCTGTAGAGTGATCTAAAAGTCTAATGTTTTACAGAAATGCCTTACCTACTCTTAACTAATGATTTGGTGGGTTACAGTAGGTGATGGAGACCTGTTCCAGTCAATATAGTGTTGTGAAAAATGTAGGAGAAAATCTCAGTTCTCTGTACTCCAACAGACAAAGCTATGCAAGTGTGGATGCAAACTGTGAGTTTGGCCTTCACTGAAGACTCAATGTACTCCACAAGGCAGATGCCAAGCTACAACTGGGTATGTTTCTTGATGTCCCTCTCCCCAGTAATACCTGCTATCTTGTTTACTTCTGTTGAATATCAGGCATATAGGAGGTGATGCAGATCTGGGAATATCCATCTGGCAGCTGAGGATGACAGGACACTGTCACACTTGGCATTACCCCACCTGAGCTCTTTGGCTCTCTTGAGAACTGTTGCTGATGCTGACCTGGAATTAAGTGAACAGGGAATGTGCTTGGCTGATGTTGGCTGGTTGGTGTTGCTCCATTGCTGCTTCATTAACAGTCATCAGTACATAGCCAGAATCATAGACTCATGGAATCGTTTGGGTTGGAAGGGGGCTTTAGTTAAACACCATCTAGTTCCAGGACACCTTTCACTAGATCAGGTTGCTCAAAGTCTCATCCAAACCAACCTTGCACCCTTCGAGTGATAGGACATCCACAGCTTCTCTGGGCAACCTGTTTCAGTGCCTCACAGTAAAGGATTTTGACCCTCACAATAAAGAATTTCCTTCTCATATCTATTCGAAATCGACCCTCTTACAATTTGAAGCCATTACAATTTGTCCTATCAACTTCTAAAGAGTTGCTCTCCAGCTTTCCTGTAGGCCTCCTTTGGGTACTAGAAAGCTGCTGGGAAGTCTCCCAGAGCCTTCTCTTTGCCAGGCTGAACCCTGAAGAAGTAAATAATTTTGCTGGTAGCTGGTATATTTGTTCGCTGATTCTGCAGTTTGTTATTTGAGAGCTAATAATCTCCTATCGATACGTGCAGCCTAGCACAGTAATACTTTTATCCATGTTAGGAGAATGGCAGGTTGTCTACACAGGATCATTCAGGAAAACTAATCCAAATTGATTTTTAAAGTAGATTAATTAAATTAGGTTCATATCTTTGAATTCACTAAGTGGTCAAGTTTGAGTTACTTAAATTAGATCAAATCCTTGTTTAACCTTTCTGCTTCAGGATTGCAATGGCCTTAATTTGATTAGGTCACTTAAAAATTGAGACAAACTTAAGAGTGATTATTTATATTCCAAATCAGAGTCTTAGATAAAATGTAACTAAAGAACTTTAAATTCAAATGTTTTGTCAGCTAGAATTCAAGTTTGAGTGTTCTGAGTGAACAAGTGTCTGAAAAAGAAAGTACTGTGCAAATGATTTGTGCATATTTTAAGCTGTAAAACATTAATAGTGTCTGAGGGAATTAACATACTCTTGCTTTGGCTGTAAGTCTTGCTTGTGTCCTCAGTATTTCATGCATGATTTTAAACATGAAAGAGAGAGCTAACATTTGACAATAAAAGAATTAATTTTATCTGCTGATAAAAATCATAATATTAATTCACTGTAATTTGAAACTGTGTATGCAAAATACCTGACAATAGAGCTATCCCAGCTTGCCCAGCACTAACAGCCCAGCGTTATCCATCTGCATCTTATGTCTGATTGTGTTCCTGTGTGTATCAGTTGGTAGGGAAGCTTTGAGCACTATATTGTTTAACCTTACGATGCTTTTAATGTGGGAGATAATGATGTGTGCAGTGAGCAGATTACACAGCGGCTGGTAATGATGTGTGTGTGGCAATTCCCTCATTCCTTTGCCTCTGGCACTGGTGGTGGCCAGGAGAGCTGTCCTGACCTTGACAGAGGCTTGTAGAGTAGAAGGACTAAATATTTAGTTATGAGCACTGAGGGTGAAGTGAGGTCTCTGATGTGGACTGTTAACTAAGGTATTAGTCAGACTAACATTGTCTCAGCCAGTTCTTTCCTGATTTATGTAGCAAGACTCGGTGGCATACTGCTTATTTATCACTGATAAACTGTTCTTGGATAAAACTTTTTAAATTTTTTTTTATATTCAGTCTCTGACTGCTGTGGGCTTTTGATAACATTGTGATTTATATTTACCTGTGTTTTTGCCTGGCAGTGGTTGAATTGCAATAAAATTTCTGTTGATTTTGGGTGGTCAGATGAAAACTTAGAGCTATAACCAATGTATTAATCAATGCCACCCATCAAAATGCTCTCAAAGAAAAGACTGATATAAAAGTTACTTTATTTTGTTATCTTAGTGAATAGCATAAAGTATTTCCTAGGTTTCCTTATCACTGGTAATGCATTAATGTTGGCTCATCCTCCTTCATAGTCTTTTGCTAATCAATAAATTATTTTGACTTGTGGTTTGGGGGTTTTTTTCTAAGGAATGCATAATCTAGAATCAAATGAATCTTTGTGGAAGAGTGAATTTGCATGTTTTCTGGATTCAATTATGTACATTTCTTCAAATGTCTGATTTTGTTTGGCTGGAAAACTGCATTCTGAATTTATAGATGGTTTCAAAACGTTGTTTTACCACTGCATAATGATAAAAGCAATTTAAATTTACAGATTATTTTTGACATGGGAAACCAATACTGATGGTAAATTGTAAAGTCTGCCCAGATGAGCAGAAAGGTTGCTTGTAGAATCAAAAAATGGAAACAAAACAAGTATAGTACACAATGCAGCAAGTCTGTTATTGTCTTAGAGAAACACATCATACTACCTAGAACCAAGATAACAAGAAATTTGTTGCACTGTTCAACACCTTAATGATGCACAATGCTGCAAGAATAACATCAGCTACCCATGGCAGTAGAGCTGTGTTGAAAAGAGCAAAAACCTCTAGAGCAACCTGAATTGCTTGAAAATGGTACTGTATTTTTCCAAGATAAAAACATTGAATGGCCCATTTCCTGCTTCCTCTCCCGTCTGAAATTCAACTCCCAAGCTACTTTGTGGCTGCTTCTTGAAATGTTGCCTAATCAATTAGTAGCAGTAGGATATGAACCGGTGACAAATTACACATAATTTGCACTGAAAAATGAACATACCAAATGTTTTGGGGTATAGTCTGCATGCTAAAGCTTATTCATTTGTTTTGAAGTATCCATAGCTATGAAAGTATTAGAATGCAAGTAAGTGTCTTAAAAAATAATTAAAAACCAAAATAAGTATTCAGTGGCTGGCTCCATGTTAAAACTAGTGAACATGTTAATTCACTCTTGAGGCTTTCAGTTTACTTATAGTGAGTTTATTCCTAAAAAGTTCCCTTAAGGGAAGTGTTTAGGGTTGACATATTTGGATTTTTTGTTATCATAAGTTTTTGTTTTAGCTATAGGTTTTTCACATCTCAGCTATATTCTTTCTGTACCATTCTTCCATCTCTCCTTCCATCTGCTATTGGTGATAGTGTTTCGTTCTGTTTTCATTAAATATTACCTTGCTTTTTCTTTAATTACGAGAGGTGTTTCTATTTTGTCAAAGATAAATTTGCTACTTCTGTTTGTGTTGGTGTTGAGAGAGACAATACTACTTCATGCCTTCTGGTTAATTTATCTCTTAGTTGTAATGCTAATCTAGCTGAGACATGATTAACAGTTATTCAGTGGGCCTCATTTTTCCAGTCTAGTCCAGTCTATTTTGACACTCAAATTAATGCTTTCTTATTTGCTGTATATTTACTCAGAGCTTAAGTTTCATATTTTTCTACACTCTTAACAGTGAGTTTGTTTCTTCAAAAATTATTTTCAATAACTAAAAACTGAAAATTTTCACAGACATTTAGGCACATGGGTCAGTTAATTAGGATAGTGCTCTTGAAACTGCTAAAATTAATTACACAGGAGTTTAAGAACCATTTTTGAAGCACTTTAGAGTGAAGCTTTTCGTTGGAATTTTTAGTTGTACAGTATATCATTGCATAAGTGCTGATGAAGGTGCCTCACGTTTCAGCCCTAACTCATTGGGCCAAAATCTTAGACCTTTTTAAGATAGAGCCAGTCACTTTAATAGTGAAACAGAACTATGCAGTCTTCAAACCATGTCTCTCATGCCAGTTACAGCTTCTCACCTCTATCATGTTGTCTTATGCCACTTCTTTCCACTTAGAAACTTTGTGGCAGTCTTTGTAACCTGCCTGGTAGAGAAAAGTTTCTACCTCATATCCCATTAAAATTATACGACGGATTCAAATGCTCCAGAACTCCTGATTTTAGACCTTTGAATATGTTGTGTCTCTTCCTTGGGACACTGAGCTAAGCTACACCAGGCAACTGCCCCTTCTGTGTTCTTCCTGGTGGAAACTTTCCAATGCCTTGTGTGATATTTCTTCTTATTTGCCTAGAGTATCACTTAGCCACTAAGAGATCATCCAGCACAAATACTTAATGTAACCATAGCTCAGACTGCTCAGTTTTCATAGTCTTCTGGCAGGAAATGTCACCAAGAATGCAGCAGAAATGATCTGCTGGCAGATCTAGGGTGAGTGGGTAATGATTTTTAGTTCTTTCTTCAAAGCAATAAGATTTGTGATTCCAGAAGGAAAAACAGGGTTCTGGAAAAAACACAAGCTCTCAGGTTTGCCACCCAGGACATTATTTCTTAAGTGCATTTATTCTGTTATCCTGCCTAGCAGTTGATTTTGGCTACTCAAGAGATGATACCTTATCTAACATGGAATTTCTACGTATCTGAGGAATGAAAAAGAGGAGTGACAAGACTCTCTTCTGAATAAAGGAGAAATAATGAAATTATGAGGACAGGAGAACATGTTGTAAATATATGTCAAGGGACATAATTCTGTTTGAAGCCCCAGGCGAGTGCAAAGAGGACAATGCTTGTGAAAGTGAAGACATGCTGCTGGCAGTAGGCTCTCTGCAGTTAGGACTGTCTTTTAGGATAGGGCATGCAGAAGACCTCAGTGTGTGTTGAAGTCACCTGGAGGGAAGTGAAAGAAAGCTTTCAGATTTGAATTTGATGTAGGTAGACTAAGTCCTTTTTCCTTTAGTTCCTCACTTCGTTTCTTACTGTTATTTGAAACTGTGTTGCCCACTTTGGATGTGGTAAATTTATACATTAGAGATGGTTTTCAACAGAACTATCTGGAAACAAAGCAAGTTTGCTAAAAAACTACAGGAACTTAGAGTGTATTTTAATTTTCAATAAAGAACAAATATTATTCAATTGTGCTTTTCTGACAAAGCCAAGCAATTCCCATCATATTATGTGACCATGAACCAAGGGCTTTCAGCTTTCTTCTGGTATAATCTCAATTAAATCTTCTCTATTCTTTCTCTTAGGAAGGAGATTATATGAGATCAACTTGTTTTTTCAAGTTCTAAATGTCCAAGTAGCTGAGGAATAGGAAGAATAGGAAATGGCTGCTAGTGCTTATTTTGATTTTTTCATCCTGATTCAGTTAGGTTTACTAATTACTGCTCTGTTTGACACCGTCAAAGGGCTAGGGGTGGTTTTACAATTTAATAACCATACTATGATTCTAAACATCCTTCTGTTAAAAAAAGAAGAAGAAAAGGACGAAGACACACCATTACACTGATATTTTTGGGGGGCTTTTTAGAGGGTATAATCAGCATACACTCAGAGTACTTGCCATGTTGATTTGCTGTGTGGCGAGGAGCTGGATGCTGAAAGCAGGGATTATATTGGGAGCATCACGCGTGTGTGGTTATGACAGCTGGCAGGAGCGCTCAGGCGCTGCGGAGAGGGCAGCAATGTCCACAGAACTGCTGCCCATAAAGATTAGTGGGTAATATCCTAATTTCCTCCAAATGAAGGGTAAAACTAAAAGGTTATGTAAGGGTGCCTGCGCTCAGCACGGTGAAAAATCTCATTGCTCTGTTTTACCAGCTCCTATTCCCTATCAGTCAAGGCATGAAGGATGTCTCCCACTGATGGCAGTTTAGGTGCAGTTTTTCCTAGTATTGGGATAATAGTATTTAGATAAGCTGTATTCTTAATGTGATTTTATGCTTCCTTCTCTACAAGCAGCAACACAGCAAGAGTGAGTTTTGGTACCTTGTACCTTTGTCCTGTGGCACGGTGAGAAGTTTGAGAAGCATTGAGCATGCTGTAACAAGAGGCTTCTGCTGACCTTTTATTGGAGCTGACTTAAGCTGTTGGGAGGACCTGTTGGGAGAAATAGCTTTGTGACACGTTTGGCTTTGGCATTGTTTACTTCTAAACAGCTTCCAGTTTCCATGCAATTTACAAGCTGAAACTGGTTGATATTGACAGGTAATATTTTAATGGATAGATTGATTGGACTGGCAGAATGAATTAGCCATCAGCTTGACAACCATATAGCATTACGTTGTGTATCTGTTTACTCAGCACTGGGTGAAATGCAAGAGTCTATTGAAAATCAGATTTCCATGCTGCTTTGTCAAAGCAAATTTAATCACAGCTAGAACATGTGGCATCCATCATTTCCACTTCAGAAGGCATCAGCAGCCACAGATCAGCAACAACAAGCAGTGCTGCCACTGCTGTCTTTGACTCACATGGAAAATTAAATTTTAGCATAGATTTTTGATAAATTATGCAGTCTTACCCATCAAACATGATTACTTAAGTGTTCTCTATTAAAGTAATCCCCAATAGCTTTTTATCTAGAAGCAAGGTGTTACTCCATTTGGCTTTGAGTCACTCCTCCTGATGTGGAATAGGCCTTTGGATATTGCCTTTGCAGATTAGACAACTGCTTTCTCTTTGTTGTTCTTTGAAATCTCAGATCTGCCTGGCTGCTTGCTTTTACCTGCATTTTAGGGACTAGCTCAGTTACATACTGTAATTTATTCATTGTTTTTCTCTGAAATTTCATTGCATTAATGCATCTCTTTCTACCCTCATGGATATCAGGATAGCAAATTTCATTATAAGAAATCCCAAGGTAACTTAAGGAGTAAAACAATACAGAGGACATGGAAAGATGCAACCAATTGCTTTGTTCATGCCTCAGTTGTGGCAGAGAACATTTAAGGTATCCAGACATACATAAAATGTTTAAAAACCTAGTAAATTTTAGTCCTGGAAATTTTACTTTAAAAACTTTTCAGTTCCTTTAATTTATCATAGATGCTGAAACAACATTTTAAAGCTAATACTTCCCTTGGGGACAATCTTTTTTTTTTCCTTAACTTCTGCTTCCATTCAGAATGTCCAGGCATTTGTTTTGTAATACCACTGTCTATTCCTGTTATTTGGGTTTAATTTTAATCTGATATGTTAATGCCTTCATAACTGAGCCCAAAGCCTTTTTCTTTCAGACTTGAAGATAACAGCACAATTT
The DNA here is from genome assembly GCA_013400775.1 of Chaetops frenatus. Taxonomy (NCBI): domain Eukaryota; kingdom Metazoa; phylum Chordata; class Aves; order Passeriformes; family Picathartidae; genus Chaetops; species Chaetops frenatus. The sequence goes on along the minus strand of VZTR01008429.1, from coordinate 899,664 downwards.
TTCTAATTCCTACTAACTGAGCTATGATTCTTTAAGATTGTCTCTGGTCTTGTACTGTCTCTTCTAATGTCCTCAAAAATTAATGTCATCAAGCGAAAGGAGCTCATAGTCACCAATAGATCTTCTGAAAATTATTTTTTATTTATAGCACTGCTCAAAAATACCCTGCTGGTAGAGTATTTGAGTTCAAATAAAAAGGCTTCCTGTGTTTCTATGTTTCCTCAGCATATTCAGCTGCCTGTAAGGATTTTGTACTTAAACTAAAATTTCAAAATTGCTTTCCTTTATAGTGTTGCTATTAGTGTATCAATATCTTGAATAAAATGTCTGAATGTGCTTTTTTGCCTCTTTCTTAAGGTAGGTCACCTTGTGGAGCTGTTACTCTCTCTTGACTGTAGAAGGTGCCAGGGGTGAGTAGGGTTTCCTGGGAATGTTAAGCAATAAGCAGAATTTGAGGAGCAAACAAGCCAAACTCTCTGACAGATGCCACAAAACAGACACATTGCCAGCACTGCCAGTGCAGATGTGTTGCACAGCTGCCGCTGGGAAGGCTGTAGGGAGTGATCAGGTGATGCTGGTTCTGTGATTTGAACTGATGCTGCACAAATGTTGCACAAGCAAATTATGTATTTCAAGAACCACATGCCAGAACTTGTCCCTTACTCTGCCAGGTAGTTGCCCACTAGATGTACTCTCTAAATTTTGTGTTATCTGTGCTTGGACATCTGTATCAGGGACACTTGTGTAGAGTGACAGCTGAATACATACAAGAACTAATCAATCCCTAAGGGTACAATGGTTTTGTCTCTGTCAAACTGGTTTATTTTTGTTTTTCTTAGAAAAATATGAAGCCGATGAAGTATAGCCTGCCTTTCAACACCAAAAGGTGCTTCTTCAGAAAGGCTGGGAGATGTTCAAGATTTATGACTTTTCTGCTGTCTGATATGCTGGTCTGCATGATTGATATTCCTATGCTAGCTATCAGATCATCCTTTTCAGACCAGTTTTTCAAGTCAATAGCCGGTGCAATTTGTAATTAGTTGTCACTGGCCTTACTATTAGCTGAGTGGATTGATAAGCATCCACTGGGCAGCAGGTCTTGCTTGTTGACCAACCAATTTGTCCTGTGTAGATCTTACAACATAAAGGTGCACTCAGGGTGACAAAACTTCAAAATATTGAGACGTGAATTCTGACACCTAAATTAGCTGTGATGAATTTTAGCTGTGTTGGTGTCTGATCATAAATAATGGGTGAAGAATGGACTGGGATAGCCAGGCACAGTATGACTTTCCATCCCCTTCCTGGAGCTCCCACATGCAGCTGACCTGGTTTGTGTGCCTCCTGATCTTGCCCAGTGTGAACATTCATTTTTTTTGTCTATCTGCATATGCCTGAATTGAGTGCTGGGCTGCTGCTTTGGGATAGGGCAGTGAGGAGAAACTCTTCAGTGTATGTATTAACTTAATCCATGGCAGCAGGATGTTTTCATGGGATTTTCAGAACCAGGCTGTTCTTGGATGCTGAAGCAACTTTTTAATGTGGTCTATGAACCCCCATCTAAGCAATAGTGCCTCTGGTTTTTCTGGAAAGGCACTGGACATGTGTGCTTGGGGTTGTTGCATATTGGCTTCACTTCGACCAGGAATGCTTTGATAAAACAGTAAATATCTTTTAGTCTGTATACTTTGTTCATTTCCGTTCCTGAAAACAGGCTAGTTAGAATTGTCTGGAATAAAAAGGTGAGTTGAGGCAGAAAATTAATTTTGATTGTAGCCATCCAGTCTAGCAAAGAACTAATAGTACTGCTTCAAATTTTTGAATAATGGAATAAAACAAGCAGAATATAGCAGAATTATATTGATAAATAACTTTATTCTGGCTTGTTTGATAACAAACAACATTTTCTAACATTTTTATTGCAAGATTACCAGACTTTTTTATATTGCAGTGTCCCCACAGAATTAAATTCATGAAACTAAATTTTTATGACAGATTTATTAATATAACTGAGGAAAAAAACTAGAAGATGGTATTTTAGAGTTGATAACTACTTTATATGGAGTGCAGGAAAGAGAGGAATGGGCTTAGTTGGTGTTCTGAACAAAGTAAAAATATTGGTCTTTCCTATAGGTCTTTTTATTGAGACAAGAATTTTGTGTCCAGCTGAACAACATCGTGTTGGGCTGTTGTTCAGATACTACTCCACTCTACTGAAATAAAGGCTTTTTTATGGAGCTTTCTGTAATCACATGGTCTCAATCATTTTAGCAGTAATGTAACCATTTCTTATGCCTCTTCCTTTGGTATGTATACATCCATCAAGTTTTAAATTGCATGTAATCTTTTTGCAGCAGTTTAACAAGGGAGGAATAATGCAGAAAACAGCAGTAAACTTTTACAACCCCATGCTTGCCTATTATCACTTGGCTAAATGCATTTTAAAGACCAGGGCCTCCTGGTTTGCTTTAGTGACAATCTCATAATTGTAGCAAATACAATTCAGAGCACACAGTTCTGGAAGAAAAGATGCTGGGGAAACCTAGGGGGATGGAGATCTGAGATTGGAAATAACTGCTTGATTGCTCATGGAAGCCTATATTTTTAAGAAAGCAAGTTATCACTTTGTCTGTCAGTTGAAGCATTTTTGGTTGTCAACATGGAAAAAAAAAGTGGACAACTTTGATGAAAGCACACATCTATTGTGGAGTAGAGGACCAAGATTTTAATGTAAGCAGTGACCTAAGTGTAGCATGACCTGTGTTATCATCTGTCTCTAAAGAAAAAAACAGCTTCTCTTCAATTTTTGTTTGAGTAATTGCAAACCCTTGCACTTCAGAAGCTTGAGCTCTGGTTGTTTTCTCTCATGCAAGTGATCCCTGACTGTAGAGACTTCATTTCAAAGTCATTCTCACTTGTTTTGGAGTCTCTTCAGGGAATTCCAGAGGAAAGAGAATCAAGGTACATGACATATGCCAAGAGTTGGCAGATTAATTCAGTCAAAATCAGCTTCCAACTCATCCTTTCCTTGTGAGTGGTTTAATTTGAAGAGAAGGTATTGGACTTCACTCTGTTTCCAGTAAACCTGTGTGTGATGAGTCTGGTATGGTACATGGTGTTCCACCTCTGCTTTAAAGCTGTCTCTGTATTTTCTACAAAAGCCCATACCTACAGTTTCTCCTCAGTTACAGCATATCATTCAGATGCCATTTACACTTGATTTTTTTTTTTCATTTTGCTAAACACAGAAAGCCACAGAGGTTTCTGTGAAATTTCCCATACTGCATCCCTCTGCATTAGGTCACTTGACTAGGCTCTGTGAAGCAACATCTCATCAGTAACCATCAACCCAGTCAGACCTACTATGCTGTGAATGGCCTGGAATACCCAAATCACAGGGAAGACCTCATCCTGTTCCAGCTGTGGCCATTTCTTGCCTCATACAGCCAGTATCTGCTCTTTCCAAGGGCAGTCAATTGGTCAGGCTTGAGCCCTGTTTCCCTGCACAGCCATTGGAAACTACCAGCATTTCCCAGGAAGGGAAGCCATGGGATGGGACTAAATTGCAAAGGACAATTCCACTCCTTCTGCACTTCTCTGTCGTAAGCTCAGCACGTCTCCCAGGATTTTCTAGATGGAGGTGAGGTTAATTTTCAGCTCCCTTGTCCTCCAAGAATGTTGACGTGTATGCTTATGCAGTAGCTTGCTCTGGCAAGGTCACAGAATAGCAGAGTTAATTTCTGGAAGATCCTAAATGTGAACCTGTTCATGGCAAAACAGGATCTCCAGATGAAGGCTTGCTCCTGCTTTCCTCATTTGCTCTGTGAATAAAGCTTTGAGTCAGACCTTTGAGTTAGATGTGCATAGATCTTTATCATATAATAAGCTCTCTGAAGAAGACAAGAAGCTTTTGAACTCAAGACTGATTTTTATCTGAGTCAAAGCTAGAAAAAGTAACTTCTTAAATCCAGAAAACCCAGAGTAGATAGATAAGATGGAATGAAAAGAAACTATATAGCATTTTTGTTGATTTAAAACCACCGTGTCTATTCAAAAGGTGTTTGCTTCTAGGCAGTTTAATGGCTCTAAATAGCAGCAAATGCTACACTGACACCTCTGATACTGAGGAATTTTCCTTTCATCTGACTTTCTGAGGTCTGGGTGTTGGCTGCTGGCTCTGGGCAGTCTCTGTGAAGCTGCATCATCCCCAGCCTGAGCTGTGCAGGCACTGCAGTCTCTGTAAGGTAGGTCCGTCTTGATATGCTCAGTTCCTCAGAAGAAAGGTCATCTCCCCTCCCTCTCTCTGCTTTGCTGTTGAGGAATAGTGTGCATGGTATGCCTGTACACCCAAAATTGCTGCCTTGCTGCACAGGGCTAGCAATAGATAGCTTTGTGAAGAGATCTGTTGGTGTTCAAAAAAGCAAGGAAAAAGGAAAAAGGAAAAGGGAGTCGGGATGAAAAACTACTTGTCACATCTTGCAAAAATGATTGATGGTTCAAAAGGAATCTTGCCTTCAACAAATGAATATCAAAACACATAAATCTGAAATAAATAAAATGCCCACCCCTGCCTCGTGATTCCCTGTTTACTTTTATTTCTTGTCAGCATATGGTTAGTCTTTATCATTTTCATATTATTCATGAGTATTCAGTGTTGATATTTGTCTTCCCTGTCTACATGTTCCACTTTTTCTTTTGATGGCCAGAGAACTCTCCTTCCCCTCTCTTTTGCAGCCCACATACTCCTTGGACACTTCCTTTACCATATCATTGGCTCCCATAGGGCCTGCCATTTCAGACCTTTTAGGCTGAAGGAAGACTAGGGATTTTCAAGGCTCTCTCTCCAGCTGCTGCATCTCTTCCCCCATGAGGGCAATGTTTTGGGAACACTGTGATGATGTCCTGTTTTGTGTTGCCATTCCAAGAGCGCAAGATCATACAGATTTCTGTAGTACTTGTGTCTCTGCCTGTAGGACCTGCATGAAATTTAAATCCTCAGTGAGGATGATGGCAGGACCTGGAGTGTGACCTTCTAGTTGAGTATCATTAAATGAGGCCTGAAACTATAGCTAATAGTTTGTTATTAATAATAATAGAAGTTCAGCAGCTTTTGAACGTGTAGTAGATTAAAAGAAATAATGTAGACTTTCCTGGCTTTGGCTGGAANTTTTTTTTTTTCATTTTGCTAAACACAGAAAGCCACAGAGGTTTCTGTGAAATTTCCCATACTGCATCCCTCTGCATTAGGTCACTTGACTAGGCTCTGTGAAGCAACATCTCATCAGTAACCATCAACCCAGTCAGACCTACTATGCTGTGAATGGCCTGGAATACCCAAATCACAGGGAAGACCTCATCCTGTTCCAGCTGTGGCCATTTCTTGCCTCATACAGCCAGTATCTGCTCTTTCCAAGGGCAGTCAATTGGTCAGGCTTGAGCCCTGTTTCCCTGCACAGCCATTGGAAACTACCAGCATTTCCCAGGAAGGGAAGCCATGGGATGGGACTAAATTGCAAAGGACAATTCCACTCCTTCTGCACTTCTCTGTCGTAAGCTCAGCACGTCTCCCAGGATTTTCTAGATGGAGGTGAGGTTAATTTTCAGCTCCCTTGTCCTCCAAGAATGTTGACGTGTATGCTTATGCAGTAGCTTGCTCTGGCAAGGTCACAGAATAGCAGAGTTAATTTCTGGAAGATCCTAAATGTGAACCTGTTCATGGCAAAACAGGATCTCCAGATGAAGGCTTGCTCCTGCTTTCCTCATTTGCTCTGTGAATAAAGCTTTGAGTCAGACCTTTGAGTTAGATGTGCATAGATCTTTATCATATAATAAGCTCTCTGAAGAAGACAAGAAGCTTTTGAACTCAAGACTGATTTTTATCTGAGTCAAAGCTAGAAAAAGTAACTTCTTAAATCCAGAAAACCCAGAGTAGATAGATAAGATGGAATGAAAAGAAACTATATAGCATTTTTGTTGATTTAAAACCACCGTGTCTATTCAAAAGGTGTTTGCTTCTAGGCAGTTTAATGGCTCTAAATAGCAGCAAATGCTACACTGACACCTCTGATACTGAGGAATTTTCCTTTCATCTGACTTTCTGAGGTCTGGGTGTTGGCTGCTGGCTCTGGGCAGTCTCTGTGAAGCTGCATCATCCCCAGCCTGAGCTGTGCAGGCACTGCAGTCTCTGTAAGGTAGGTCCGTCTTGATATGCTCAGTTCCTCAGAAGAAAGGTCATCTCCCCTCCCTCTCTCTGCTTTGCTGTTGAGGAATAGTGTGCATGGTATGCCTGTACACCCAAAATTGCTGCCTTGCTGCACAGGGCTAGCAATAGATAGCTTTGTGAAGAGATCTGTTGGTGTTCAAAAAAGCAAGGAAAAAGGAAAAAGGAAAAGGGAGTCGGGATGAAAAACTACTTGTCACATCTTGCAAAAATGATTGATGGTTCAAAAGGAATCTTGCCTTCAACAAATGAATATCAAAACACATAAATCTGAAATAAATAAAATGCCCACCCCTGCCTCGTGATTCCCTGTTTACTTTTATTTCTTGTCAGCATATGGTTAGTCTTTATCATTTTCATATTATTCATGAGTATTCAGTGTTGATATTTGTCTTCCCTGTCTACATGTTCCACTTTTTCTTTTGATGGCCAGAGAACTCTCCTTCCCCTCTCTTTTGCAGCCCACATACTCCTTGGACACTTCCTTTACCATATCATTGGCTCCCATAGGGCCTGCCATTTCAGACCTTTTAGGCTGAAGGAAGACTAGGGATTTTCAAGGCTCTCTCTCCAGCTGCTGCATCTCTTCCCCCATGAGGGCAATGTTTTGGGAACACTGTGATGATGTCCTGTTTTGTGTTGCCATTCCAAGAGCGCAAGATCATACAGATTTCTGTAGTACTTGTGTCTCTGCCTGTAGGACCTGCATGAAATTTAAATCCTCAGTGAGGATGATGGCAGGACCTGGAGTGTGACCTTCTAGTTGAGTATCATTAAATGAGGCCTGAAACTATAGCTAATAGTTTGTTATTAATAATAATAGAAGTTCAGCAGCTTTTGAACGTGTAGTAGATTAAAAGAAATAATGTAGACTTTCCTGGCTTTGGCTGGAATAGAGTTAAATTTCTTCCTAGTAGTTGCTGCAGTGCTGTGGTTTGGATTTAGTGTGAGAATAATGTTGATAACACACTGAAGGTGTATTTGTGGTTAAGTAGCTCTTACCCTGAGTCAAGGACTTTTCAGTTTCCCATGCTCTGCCAGTGAGGAGGTGCACAAGAAGCTGGGAGGGAACATGACCAGGAGAAGCTGACCAGAACTGGCCAAAGGGCCATTCCATACCATGAAATGCCACAATCAGTATATAAATTAGGGGAGTTGACTGTGAGTGACTAATGGCTGCTTGGGGATGGGCTGGGCATCCATCAGTGGGTGGTGGGAAACTGTGCTGTTCATCACTTGTTCTGCTTGGGGTTTATTTCTCTCTCTTTTTATAAATCTCTCTTTTCATTCTATTATCATAATTATATTTGATTTTATTTCAATTATTCGGCTGTTCTTATCTCAACCCGCAGGTTTTGCCTTTTTTTCGGATTTTCTTCCCCATCCCATAGGGGGTGTGTAAGCTGTGAGTGAATGTCTGTGTGATATTTAGTTGCCAACTGGGTTAAGCCAAGACAGTCTTTTTGATGCCCAACATGGGGCTCAGTGGATTGAGTTAAGGACAAATCTGCCTAGAATGTGTTAGAACAAAATTTGTTACAAGCATTCATTATACTTAATAGTCACTGGTCACAATGATTTCTTTGCTCTCGAAGTTGATGTGGCTGTTCTTAAAGGTGCATCATGGAATCCCTCATTGCTGGTCGTGAAACTGATCTGGTATTTGTACTCAGCATTGCAGTCATATTTCACTTGTTTCTTTTACCTTTTACCTTTTCTCCTCCAAGACCCAAATCATGGCAGAGATGCTTCCCTTTCTGTTCTCCTCCTCCAGGATAACAACAATAGCCCTTCAGAATTTTGAATATTCTTGAGATCTTCAAACCAGCATGTTCCTATTGCTATATCTTCTGAATGTGTTCCAGATCTTATTTAAGGTTAAACCACTATTTCAGAATGCCACCCAGAGATCTGTCCTGAGGCTGGATAATCAGGAGTGGTAGAGTGTGTGGGATAGTAGGGGCAAGTTAATAATTCAGGCAAGTTAAAGAGGATATGCACTACTCCATTCAGTAGGAACTTGAGGCAAAAACAGCCAAGTGGTAAAGCACAGCTGATATCATTAGTGGATTTTTCTCAATCCCTTTGGTGGCAGAGCACAGGCCACAGTTTGCTTTCACTTGTGGGGATGTCCAGTGCACCTGGCATCGACATTCCCAGGGGTGGACACACAGCCCTGCCATCTGCCATGGACTGAGCCACACTGCACTGGAACAGGGTGAAACTGGGCAACACCTCCAATGCAGTGATGGCATCATCATGTCAGGTAACAGAAGAGGAAGTTTTGAGAAAGGGAAGAAAATGGTCCAAATCCCTCAGAAAGCCAGTTTTGCCCTAAAGCGAAGCAAGGTCAAGAGACTGAAGGGGAGATCCAGTTTTTAGGAATAAATTGGCAAGACAAATGCCATGAGATCCCAATGGACGAGATCAACAAAAATAACAATTTTATTTCAATTATCAAACTGGTCTTAGCCCAACCCACACCCCATGGAGGATGAGGTGAGTGAGTCAGCAGCTGCATTGTACTTACTAGTTTGTTGCCTGGGGTTAAACCCTGAAAAGTCAAGAATCAGTAAAACTAGTGTGGTATATAACTGAGAGCTCATTTGGAGTGTACAAGTAGCTTTTGAAAAATGAGAATATATTATTAAGTAAGCTAAAAAAGTCAGTCCCAGGACTGTGAGATTTCTCATTCCCCTAAAACAGACTTCTGTAAAGCTTTCCTCCACTGAAATTAGCTATTTTGTTTTTGTACTAGTTAATCATATCTTTGTATTCAAGTAGGACAGAGTATGTTTTGCTCTGAACTTATTAGCAATTAATAGAATTAATGGAAAATAATATTTCTTATGGTCAATTATAGTTGCTTATGCTAATTCTAACATTTCATTTTAAATACGGAGGGTTTATTTTAACTGTGTAACACTTGGAGAAAGATGGAATCTTACAATGGTTTGTTTATGTTTGTTTCTTTTTAGAAAATAGCTTTAAACTATATCAATGTGGCAATTATCTTTAATGAATCCATAATGATTGAATGCATATGGAATGTTCTTATTATGTGTTGGGTAAAGAGCAACAGTTAACCAATTATAGGACTAATTTGTCTTTAAGCTGTTTTATTTTGTAGTAGTTTATCTTCAAACCTGTCAATAACTTAGAGGGTATAATGTAGCATTGTTTTGAAAATGGTTCTTGTATTGGTTTAAAAAAAAATATTGTGAAAGTGTTTAGCTGTATGTATCCACCCCAAATGATTCGTTCATTTGTAGACACCTACACTGTAGAGCTCTGACAGGCACAGTGTATCTGAGCTCTAGATTCCCTTAACTTTCACTTGAGTAAGAGAGATGGTTTTGGGGGGAATTAATCCATCCTGAAGTAGGCAGCCATCTAAGCCATACATGCTAAGTCTTGTTATAATTGGCAAAGATTATAACTGGCAAAAAGCAAACCCTTAGTATTAAAAGCCAGCACCTAAAGGAGGTGAAGCCTCCTCTTGGTGGAGCAATATTGTTTCAAGATTCAGCCTACCTCAAATTTGGGAGAAGAAGCAATGGAGCATCCATCCCTGTATTCTGTGTTTTGTTTTACCTGTGCACCGCACCTGTCAGTGGTGTGTGAATGTCTGTGCTGTGCTAAGGCTCTTTTGTATCAATTACATCCTTACCCCATCTCTCCTCAGCAGTTCTTCGCTGGTGTATACAAAGGAATGAGATCAACAACTTGAGAGGAGCTTTTATCCATCTCTCTGTCACTCTGTGAGGCTTCAGATAAGACTTGAGTGTTGTAAGGATGTTGAGAAAATGCAAAAGTGTTGAAGGAGGGCTGCTGCAATGAGCAGGGGCTAGAATTCCCATCCTGTGCGAATGATGTGGAAGGAACTGGGCTTTTCCAGTTGTGGAGAAATGCCTTGAAAAGCATTTACAGATATGGCAAGGTCTTCTAAGTAGTGGTGGAGAATATAACAAGTGGCAACAGCAGATGGTGTGTGAGGAGGTTTAGGCTGCACATTAGAGAAAGAACTTCAGTAGGTGGATCATGCAGCACTGGGATAGGTCACCCAAAGTCCCCATTCCTAAAGGTTTTTCAAGAGTTGGCTTGATAAAACTCTAGGTGACCTAATGGTATAATGTTGGTAATAGTCTTAGTTTGAGTGGAAGGCTAGATGGACCTCAGTGTTACAAGGTTCCATATCACCATTTCTGCAATTTTGTGCTTTTCCTTTTATAAGATGATGTTGCTATGATGTTCCTTCTTTCTGGCTCACCCTCAGCTCTGTAGAATGATCTTACTGCTTGTTTGCAATCCAAATGATTGCACTTCAAAAAGCGTTAAGGCAAAAAGATGAGAAGAAACCAGCTTTCTGCCTCACCTGAAAGGTCCATGTGTTTTTGTATTGATATTGTTCATTTGTGAAAGAATCTGCAACTGAATTTTTTTTCTGTCAATGATAGGAAAGGTCCCAGTCTATAAACTGCATGGGAAATTTGCAAGCACAAAATTGTGATTTTAGTTGCAAGGTAGTAGGAGAGAATGGTAGCTCTGGGCATCTGTTATTTGTCTTCCTGTGTGTGCTTAGAAGCAGACAGGTAATCAATGTACAGACTTAAACATGGATGTTATAAATTTATTTAATTCCTTACTACCCAAGGGACTGTTGTTATAGTAAAACACTAACAATTAAAACTTGCACATCAAGCGTTGTGGATCCAACAAATTCTCTAACTGTAGCCTGAATAAAATGTCAGTAAAAAAAACTTAACAGTGTCCTCTTTACTAATTAAAGAGTCTAACTTGTGTCATAACCGTTTTAATTCCTAGGGAATTTCTTCTGGAAAGAAGGTAAAATACAGTACTTGATTTCGAAGTGTATCTGTAAAAGGGTTTTAAATTTGTTTCCTTTTAAACCTTGGCTGACAAAATTCCGAAGAAAAAATATTGTTTGATAAGGTTTATTTGGAAATCAGATGCTTGCTGAGTCAGAGTTCATGGGATTAGAATATTGTACACTGATTATATCAGGCAGCAGCTGTGTCTCTGATTCATGTGCCAGGTTTGCACTAAAAAAGGATATTTCTTCTGGGACCAATCAAAAATACTAATATTTGATCAAGGAATTACTAGCTGAATCTTTATTAATTGCATAGTGAGATGTTCTGTGACCTTTATTTAAGCTGATTCTTCAGCAGCTAAAAAATTAGCTTATCTGTTTCATTTAGACTAGACTAACCTTGGAAATATCATTAGGAACTAAGCATCTGCTCATCAATCAAAAATTTTTTTATCAGAAGAACTCTTAGTTGATACTTCTTAAGAAGACAGAAGAGACTTCCATATGAAGTAAGTCCATCAAAATAGCAAATGAAAATGAAAGATACATCTGGATTTGATGCAAAGGTAATGATAAAACTTCATTATGTAGGATGGAAGTAATTAAATTGCTTTTTCTGAGTTACTGTGGGGATACAGAGCACATTTTCATAACCTTGGAAATCTTGAGAATAACAGGTTCAATAAAGATGAAATTTCACTGTAGGGTTTTATTCACTTTATTCACTATACTTGCTCAAGAAATCATGTAAGTGACTTCAATCTCCAGTAGGTATGTCTTGCTAAAAGATAATCATAATTATTTTCAAAAAATGTCAGGCCCTAGTATGGGGAAGGCAATGGCAATAAAAATGTATAAATGTTGCTCTGTGTGCCTCACTCTCTGCTGTGGAAAGCACATTAACTTCAGTGAAGGCTCTAGTGCAAGGTAGAGGTGAGGCTAAGTCAGCAGTCCTCAGTCTCAAGGTTCTTCATCAGCCTACAATATCTCAAGTTTAGTGGATTTGGGACTCACTTTACCAGCTCTATTGCCTACCCAAGCATGAATTTGGAATTTTTCCACTGCACTAATATATTTTGCAGTCATAGGAAATTTTTTTGTTTATTTTCATGGGCTCTTTAATTTTCATGAACTCTTCATTGGTTTGTGAATTTAATTGCTTCCTACAAATATTCTTTGTAAGTAGAAAATATGATTATCCATCCTAAGGAGTTAAGAAATACTGGTCATTTTTGTAGGAAGCAGTTTCAAAGCTGGAAAGAAGGGAAGATTCTTACCTGTCAGCTGTAAGCTTGTGAGTTACTTGGACTAGCAGTCTGGTCATGTTTGGCTTTGTAGAGACTTAGCAGAAAGGGGATTCAGCAGCAGCTCGGGTGGGTTCCAAAATCCTGTGATCAGCTTTTAACATTGGCCTTTCACTAAGTTCCATTTGCATTTGAAATGGGATGAAAACAAAAATTATTCCCTTCATTTTGTACACTGATTTTATTTGTAAGCAGTTCTCCAGAATTATGCATTGTTGAATGAGCCAGTTGATGGGAATAGTTTTGCCCATTCTTCTGGACGAAATGCTTCTGGTACAGCAAGCTGGAGGGGTGCTTCCCTGTTTTGTTTCACTTGTTAGTCTTCAGGCAGAAAAATGAATATGAAGTATAACATTTTCGTTCACCAGGAATGCATGTATCACGAAACTGTTGCCACTGTCTGATAGTGTTGAATGCAGTGGGATTTCTTTTTCTCAGTTTTTCAATTTCTCTGCTTGAACTGCGTAGAAAACTTACCAGCGAACATACAGTAAATATAGTGATGAAAAACTTAAAAAGCTGTAAATATAAAAACAGAATTCTCTGTTTCACTTTACTGCTCCTTCCTTTTTTCACAACCATATATTGCAGTCCTTAAGAACATGTTTCCAGTGCACTCATTTCCCACTTGGGGTGCATGCTGGAAATTGAATGAAGGTGCAGATGGAGTTCAGAAGTTTCAAGGTCCAGAATCTTCTTGCCCATTTTTTCCTTATTAATATACACCCTACTTGAGTTTTGATAAATGTAATTTCTTTTCATTTTTTAGCAGCAAGAAAGGAAGGACAAGTATTTTTGCCTGGTGGAGAGGGCATTGTTTGAAAGGATCTTGGCTGCTGTAGCATTTCCTTGTGGCTGGAGACACTATCTAGGAGAAAAATGCAATGTTCCTGCTGAGAAGGGAACGTGCAGTGAGTTACACCTCAATCAGTGAGAATATCTGTTTTTCTAAGCACTTAACTTTATGTCTGGTGGTCTTATTTTGGAAACAAAAAACCAAACACACAAAACCACCCCCTGCCATTTGCAGGCGTGCTTGGAATTTACTCAGGTAAGTAAAGTAAGCAGAAGTCATCAAAGGCATGTGCAGAATTATCTCCAGTGATGCAAGGGTTCCTTAGAACAGCAGGTCTGGCTACATACTTAAATGTGGTCAAAGGGACACAGCCTGAACTTTGCCCTTTCTGCTTCAAGAGTGGGTTTAGTTGCAAATTTAACAAGCTCTCTGTGAGGCTGGAGATTTGTTTGGCTTGGTCTTGTTTTGTTTGGATTTTTAAATTGTAGTGCAAAAACTGCAGTTCCGTTCCAAAGAAATTTGACTGTAAACTATATATAAACCAACAATATTTAGGACGAAATAACCAATAGTTTATTTGCTTTTCATTGCTATTTCATCTCTGCTATTTAAATACAATGTAGCAAGGCTAGCTAGTAAGTCTGTGAAGAATCTGATAATCAAGGGTCTTTGAGGTCTATAAATTAAATCTCTTCAGCGACTGTTTATTGAGATTGTGTTTGAGCTCTAGAGGACTTACAACAGATGCATGGTTTACTATACAACCCTAAATTATGGTAAATCTGTGTTTTTCTCCTGCTTTAGTTTTAAAGCTACTAAAAGGTTCCTATAAAAAGGAAATATGCATTTTAAATGCATTTAAATGAATAATCTGAACATTCCGCTGTACAAAAAGACACATATTAGTACTCAACATTATGTCCATAAATATGACTACATCAACTCCCTTGTTATGAGGAAGCAGGGAGATGAGAATGTGTCTTTTGTTCTTGCTAGTTTTGAGTTTTCCGTCAAAGAAATCAATACCAAACTTTTGAAAGACACAGAGATTTAAAAAAAATTTTTTTTTTCAAACTTTCTCACATGTCTTCTTTTGGTTGATCCTGGCCTCTCTTCTTGTCAGAAGACCAGTAGATTGTGAGCAGGACTACATTTACATTTCCCTTCAGCCATGTGATTTCCTGCTGAGACTTGCAAACATACATTTTGCCACACTGTTTGCAGATTTGTTTTTGATGTATAATAATGCTATGGAACATAAATTGATGCACAACATGACAGTTGTTATGCTTTAAAATAATTGGTATGGGGTGTTTTTGCTAAAACTGGGAGAAGGAATAAATGAGAGATACTTTTACATTTGCTGTTTTAGTGCTCAGCTGCTCTGGACTTTTTACATCCTTTTCTTTCTGAATTCTTCCTTAGCCTACCTAATAATTAGTAACTGCAGAAAACAGCTCACACTTTTAGAAAGAGATGAGGTTTCTTGCTCTCATAATATATGGTAGAGCAGTTTCATTTTGCATTGTGTCTGTTGTACAGTTTGTACCTCAAGATTTCAGTAATTAAGAAAAGGAGGAGATGAGGAGAAAATACTCTTGTATGAAGAGAAGGTGCTCTGAGGTTTCCTTGGTTTTTATCAGTGAAGACATGCAAAACTGCAATTTTTTTTTTTTGTTTAATTTCAATCAGGAAGCTTAATCATATTTCAATGCCAAGTTAAATGCTGGTGCATTTATAATTTGGTATATTGAAAAATTGTTTCTGTTGTAGTAGAAGGTGTTTTTTTAGCATCCCTATCAATAGGGGAATCTGCCTTTGCAGTTTAGAAGGAAATGGTTTGGGGTTTATATGTATTGTAAAGGTAAGATACAAAGACTAACTCAGTGCTATCTCGTGCCTGCAGGTCTGTGATTACAGCATGTACTTGCTTTATTTTCAACAGTTTTCAGAGCAGAGTTTAGTTCTGTAGGATCATTCAATTTGCCTCATGTTTCTGTCCTTGAAAGACTATAAGTCTGATTTCTGTTCTGATTAGAGGGTTCATGCAGAAGTCAAGGCTTCTAACTTCCAAAGACTTTGGAGTCCTAATAGCACCTCCTTCTTGAGAGGTTTAATTAAACTTCTAAACCTGAAGTTTGCAAGGTAAGTGCCCTTCACTTTTCAAATATAATGAATTGTCCAGTGAGTTAGGACTATGTAAGGGTAAACTCTCCTATGGGTGATAGCTGGCTAGAGCAGGAAGAAGAGCAATAGGATGCTCACACTCATAAAATCCTCCTTGCTTAAGACCATTTACAACACAGTGCCAAAATAACAATTAAAAAAGTGCTTTGTTCCTGCCTGGTGGCTGTGTCCAAACTGGTCCTCACCATGGTAGCAGGAGCACACCGTTTCTCTGTTCTGCTGTCTCCTGTGCACACCAAGTCTGTGAAAGGATGCTTTTGAGTGTTCCTGGCAGCCTATGAAGCTGCTTGAGTGCATGCTAGTGATACCTTATCCAGGGCATGCTTAGGCTCATGGGATCATGTGCATTTCCTATGATGTTTGTCAAAAGAGAAGCCAGCCTCGCTGATGACCCTTTCTTCCCTGGAATGTCAGAAGTGAGAATGTTCCTACAAATGATTAAACATCTCTGTTTAGTGTGCACACCACTGAAGTCCAGTAATACACATTATAATGTATGATTGAGGAAATGGTTTGGGATGTTTTAAATGTAATGATCTAGCAGCTTCTTTGAAGAATATTCACTGATGTTTTCCACTGTGATAATGAAAAGTTAGTAAATGTAGAAAGACTCTGGATTTATTTACCTCCTGTTCTCATTGAAGAGATTCAAAGCCTGGCAGATACCTGTCTGTAAAATCTGTAGTATAAATGTCATAAGATTATATTTTCAACTAAAACAAAAGTCTGCAAAAATGACATGTTGGACAGAGAACAAGGAGAACAATATTTTCTGTTTATGGGGCAATTCAATTCAAAATCGAAAACTATACTTAATATTTTCCTTCTCTTTTGCAAAACTGTAGGCAATTGAATGTTTATCCTAAATGAAAACTCAAACAGCTGCCAACACTTTGAATGGTACATAAGCATTTCATCTTAAGGTTTCTTTTTCTTTCCTCAAAGTTTGTGTCTCTTTGGGTGAGTTACCCAGATAAAATGTTGTCCAGAAGAAATAAATATGACTACAGGTATTATAGTACCAGTAGTTAAACACGGTGTTAAAAAAATTCCAATGCAAAGCAAGGTGACTGTAGATACCAGCAATACATGTCAGGCAGTAAAGGTGAGATTTTCTGACAGCCAGAGCCTTGTGTGGTGAGAAGTTCTTGTGGCCATTCTCTCCTCTGTCTGCTTGGTCTTCTCCCTCTCAGTAATACAGATGTGCAGGTCTTCTCCCTTGCAGTAATGCCTCTGAAAACTGGTTGTAGCCCAAATACTGATGATTTCTAGCTTTCTTTCATTTCTTCAGTTTTAGCATAACCAGTTTCCCATCTTTCTTTGCAAGAGGAGGAGACTTCTCTGAGAGTCTTGATTGTGGTAGTCTTTTTCCTGGTATGTAAAAGATGAGAGAATCTTAACTTCACTAATGCTTTTTTTCTTTTCCTATGCTGTCAGGAATGAAAATGTTTCCATAAATGATTAATCATATCCATTTACTCAGGCTGTCACAATTTCCTGTAAAAACATATGGGAAGAGATGTCTGTCTCTATTCTTCATTATCATGTCTACAGAAACTTAGGAGGGTTAAAGAAGCTTTTGGAAATTATTTGATTTGTCCAGTTTGTCATGAAGCAACTTCCAGTGTGGAATTTCTTCTCCGGGGCTGGCAGCTGTAGCTTTAGAAGTCTCTCTGGTGTCCATTCTTCTGGAGGAAACTGATCCAAAGCATCCAGGATTCCAGAGAGCTTGCTAGGCAAATTTTACTCAGCTGTATTAGTGGTCCTTGGTGAAACAGGGCTCTGCAGGATTTCCCCAAGTGTATTTCACATGACAGAGATTATTCCTGTAGTGTTGCTGGAACTTGAAGATCACAGGACTTATTAATGTTCTATGTGTCTTTTTTAAGGCAAACCTTATAGAGAAAGCTGAAATTGTATGGTTTTAAGATTGTTAGCCTTTGGAAATGACAAAGGTTGGATGTTGGGATTACTGTGTTTTCCATTTGTTTGCATGATAGCATCACACTGGGCATCAGGTGGCTTCTTGGCAATCTCTGACTGTACTCTTTGCAGTAGTTCAGGTGTTGTCTTTGCAAATATGTTCAATTAGATACCATCTGTTTCTTGTAGTTCACTCCTTTTTGCACTCTTTGAACTCATTTTATCAATATTAGTAGTTGTAGGCTGGGTAGTGTGTGGTGTGCTGTGGACCCTGATAGTGTGTGGTATGTGGCTGACTCACTGCTAGCTCAGAGGGGTAAGTACAGTACCTAAATGTGTCCTGAATATGCACAATAAGGATATCTTCCTTAAGTGATCAGGCATTCTCTTTTTCATTTCTGTTTCCAGTGCCCCAAAGTGCGAGTTTGCAAAGTCATTGTGTGCTCATGTTTCTTGCCCATTCATAGTGTTTTATGGCTTGTAGTTATAGTCTTATGTCAGAGAAGTGCATTGGCAGAAGAATTCCTAAAATACAGTGGCAAAATCAGAAATCACCAAGCTTTTACTCTCTTTTTCCAGTTTGTGTTTGGGGTGCTTGTGTTATGGAAGGTGTTAGATAGTCACAAGTGATTTGAACATGGTGTGCCATACCTAACACCCCTCTAGCTCTTTCCTCCAGAACTCTAGCATGATGAAAAGCTAATCTGCAAGAAAAATTGTGAGTATTAAAAACAAATGAGTAGCTGCTGTGCTCCCTCTATTTCTCACTTATGACCCTTGTCTAGCCTCCTAAACAAAAGAATGTAGCAATCTGTCACACAAAGTATTCTTGACATCTCCAAAATGAGCTTCTCCCCCTCCCCCCTTTTTTTTTCTTCTTACTTAGATTTAAGTTGTTGCATAATTAAAATCTCTTTGACATCCTGCTTACAGTCATATCCTGTTGCAGGATTGGTATCCATCTGGCTCACAGCTGATGGATCTTTAAACAAACCCACTCTCCTCAGATCAGACACCACTTGGGAACCCATGACCTTAAATATCACCACAGCTATATTTTTTAACCCCCTACCAAAAGTAATCATAGAATCTCTTGACTTGGAAGTGACCCACAAGAATAATCCAATCCTAGGAATCACATAATGTGCCCGAGGGCATTGTCCAAACAGTTCTTGAACTCTGCCATACTTAGTGTCATGACCACTTCCCTGGGTAGCCTGTTCCAGTGGCCAACCACACTCTGGGTGAAGAAACTTTTCCTCATATCCAACCTAAACCTCTCCTGGCAGAGCTTCATGCCATTCCCTCAGGTCCTGTCACTGGTCAAAAAAGAGAAGAGATCAGTGCCAGCTCCTCCACTTCCCCTCATGAGGGAGTTGCAGACCACTGTGAGGTCTTTCATCAGACTCCTCCAGGCTGAATAAGCTAAGTCACCTCAGCCACACCATACAGTGTCCCCTCCAGACCTTTCACCTTCTTCATAGCCCTCCTTTGGATGCTTTCTAGTAGCTTTCTATCTTCTCTTGCAGTGCCCTGAACTGCACATAGACTTGAGGGTGGGGCTGCACCAGCACAGAGCTGAGCAGTCTCTTTCCACTCTCCAGCCTCTCATTCCTCAGTCTGTATGTACATCCAGGGATTCTCTGTTGCAAGTGCAGAATCTGGCACTTGCTATTGTTCAAGATGTTTAACAGGAAAATCACACAGGTGAATACCTGGCTCTGAGCCTGTTCTGTTACCACCAGAATTTTGAGAGTTTTTATCACAGATCAGCTTACAGGCATGATGTCTGCAATGGGGTACACCTGTCTCAAAGGGGAAAAGGATCTCTGCTCAGGAATTAACATGGCTTGTTAGGAGAGCTGTAAACTAGATTTGAAGGGGGAAGGGAATAAGCCAGGCTCACTAAGGATAAGTGCCGGGTAGGCACGCTGATTTTAGAAGGACAGTAGCAGAGGTGGGAAATGGTATCTTTAATGGTAATGAAACTGTAGGAAAAGGAAAGAGGAAAAGCCAGTTTCTTGATAGAATACTGCCTGACAAAAATAGTCACAAGGCACTTGCAGTTGGCTCTTTTATGCAGTCTTTATACAGAGCTTTTGATACAGATTTCTGAGAAGAAAAACCTGGGTGGCACTGCACTCCCATGCACAGTGCTGCCTCCCAAAAGAGGCCCATGCTTCTCCACTTCTGCTCCATCCCTGCTCATGCAGAAACAGGAAATTCAACAGTGGGCAGATTCAGGAATTCATAGACAATGGGAGCACCTTGGGGAGCCCTGGTGGAGGGCATGGCCCAACGGGGCTGTGAGGTCACAGAGCCCCTCTGACTTGTTCTGTGCCAGCTGTGGGCAATGCTGCAGCAGCAGCAGCAACAACAGCAGCATGTTGCGAGCATGGGGGATCGTGGTCCTCACCCAGTGCCTCCTCCTCTTTTGGGTGGTCCTGCAAGCCCAGGACACCCAGTCTGCTGCAGTAGGAGGGCAGGGAGAAGGTAGGCAGGCAGGCACCTGCACCCAGCCCCAGGCTGGCAGCAGCAGGGCCAGGGCTAAGGCAGGGTGAGCCAGAAAGGCTTCACAGTGCAGCTTGGAGCAAACATACCACAGTGGGGTGTGGGGGGGCTGCAGCTACTTTGGGGGGAGTTGAGTGGTTCCTGACAAGCAGAGAGGTGGGGAGTGACAGTGTGGGGTAGAAACTTTGCAGTGGGTTCACCATTTGGCAATGGTTAGCCAGCCTCCTGGCTGGGTTCCAGGCCTGATCCACAGGTCATGGGGGTACAGCATGGCTTTTTGCTTGCTTTGAGAGCTGCCAGGTCACAGTTCCAACGTCAGCCATGCAAACCTGCAGGTGTGAGAATCTAGACCCACCAGTTTCTGCCCTGTCACTACATGACCTCCTTACACATTCTGTATTCAGGTATGACAATGCAGACCAGAACATGTAATGGGTATGTTTCATCGGTGTTTGGTTGTAGATGTGGCCAGAGTGAGGGCTTTTCCAGCTCCTCAGATGGATTCTGTGCTGGTTCCCAGCTTGTATCCCACAGGTGAGTATCTGTGAGTCTCTACTGACTTCACAGAACAAGCTTTCCTTTTGCATGTTATTAATGTGAAATGTAACTTCATAATTTCTGTTAATGTCCTCATATAAAGCTAAAACAAGAAATGATTCCCAGCAGACACTTGAAGTTCCAAAGGAGGTCCTGAAAGACTTGGAGGAAGCTGAAAACGGTTAGTATAACTCACTCTGTTAACTGTAGGACCTGGAGAGCTGAGCCTTTTTCTTCCTGTAGCCTGTCCAGCAGGAAGGGATCAGTCAGAGCCTCGCTGCAGGGGCAGTTGATTTCACTCCTTGAATGGGCTGCAGAGAAGCAGAGATGGTCCAGCAGCTACCAGCTGAGCTCCTAGATGAGTCCCGGGGGCAGGTGCAGCCACAGTTGTACAATTACTGGTCAGAGTTGCTTTGTGCAGATGTGAATATCCAGATGT
This sequence comes from Chaetops frenatus, assembly GCA_013400775.1. NCBI lineage: Eukaryota > Metazoa > Chordata > Aves > Passeriformes > Picathartidae > Chaetops > Chaetops frenatus. Next base: position 878,913 of record VZTR01008429.1, on the reverse strand, counting down.
CGGGAACAGGTGTGTGCTGAATTTGTTTTCAGCTCATGTACAGCCAGCTTCAAGGCAGGAATGACAACCCATGAGAGATTCTGCAGGCACTTCTGCTTGTGATGGATTTTCAGCCAGCAGCCATGGTGGGGTGAGTGTGACTGTTGATGATGCTTCTTCTGGAGTGTGTGAGGGATGTGCAAAGGAGCTAACTGCTCTTGAGCCAGGAGGTGAGGAGCACCCTGCCAGTCACTGGAGGAGAGAGGGCCCTTGGCTGCTGGAAAGGAGGTTCAGGCAGTTTTGGTTTGCAGGGACTAGCAGGCTTTGTTGGGGTTGCAGGCAGTGTTGTGAAAGAAACAGGAGCAGCTCTCTGAGGATAACTGTTGTCTCTAGTGTGCGGAGATTACTGCCAGCAGTGTGCCACAGAAATGCTTGTAGTCATGTCTGGATAGGATGAGAGATTGCTCACCTCCCACCACACCCAGTTCCCAACGAATTTCAGAACTTTGCTCTTTTGGGAATGAGGCCACTTGTGAGATTATTTGTAGCACTGAGCACAGTAATGTGTGCTGTTTTCTCTTCTCCTGCAGGGCAAGAGGCTGAAGAAGAGGCCAAGACTCAGGATCCTGAATTGCTGAACATGTACTATATTTTAGGGATTACAGTAGCCTTGTGTGTGCTGCTGCTTTGGATAATTGTGTGTTGCATAGGCATGTCATGGCTGAGAGAGAAAGACATGTGAGTTGGCTTTTCACTGCAGTTATTTACTGCTGGCTTGACAAAGCAACTGCTGCCAGTACTCTGCTGAGATTTCCCCAGTGTAGTCCTTTAACTTTCCTCTTAATTAATATCAATGAGTAGTCGTTTCTGACATGCATTTGCACAGAGGGCCCCAGAGAGATGGAGCACCACTGGGACAAGCTGATACTGACTGTCTGGAAAAGCAAAGATCAAACTAGAGGTAGAGGTGAAGCAGAGTCAGGAGAAGGACCTGGATGCAGATCTCTCAACAGCCCACTTGTTTCAGCTGCTCTCTGGCTGGTGATGCCTCTTCACAGGACAGCTGGGTATCTGTGGATTCACCTCACTCCACATCATCCCAGTGTCCCTTTAACCAGTATTAACAGGATATTGTGCCTCAGAGGACTATGATTTTTTCAATTAATAATACATATTTTTTTTGCCAAAAGCAGTGAGTTCTTGCCTGTTTTGGCTGTTCCTGTTGGGGTGAAATGCACAGAGCTGGCACTAGGGCTGTGTGTGTGGGAGAGGCTGTCAGAGACCTACGCTGCAGTGTGGGACACCTTTGTATCATCATCAGCCTGTTTTCCTCACTGGGGCTGGCATCAAGGCTTTCCTCCACCAGAATGGGGACATGCTAGTGAGACATGAGGTGCAAATGCTTATCTGTGAGCTTACATGAGATGTTACCCTGAATCAGGATTGTCTGTGTAGAGAGGGAAAGAGGTGCTGGAAAGGACAGGTATCCAGTGCTGAGCACATCGAGGAGGGCTGATAGGGCGACAGAGGCTGCAGGTGCAGCACTGTCCCCCACCCTGGAGCTCAGAGATGATAAAGGAGTGGAAAGTTGGTGCAGGGCTGGGTGGGAGAGGAGAGTGAAAGCAATGTGCTGTTAATCACAAGGGTGGCATTAAAAATGAAAGAGAGTTAAAAGAAATAAAAATAAATAGAAATAGTAATAATAAATGTAAAAAGAAAGAGTGACACAAAGTATAGAGCCCAAAGCCAGAGGTGTCTTAGGACACCTCTGCCCTGCAACTGTGTCTGAAGCATACAGCAGCTAGGCAGAAAAAGCTTTAGACATTGTCCTAGGCTGCCCTGCAGGGCATATTAAACACCTCTTCCCAGCACCCTTCCTCCTGTGCAGAGCCGAGTTGCTGACCCGACTGTGTATTCCCATTCTTTGCACCTGCAGGAACTTCCCCCAGTGCCTGCTTTTGCCCACTCAGGTGTCAGCAGCCAACCCTGAAATTCTCAGCACGGGGAAAGTGTTCTAGAAAATGCCAAAACAGTTCTCTGAGGACAGCTGTTGTCTCTGGTGTGTGTAGGTTATTGCGAGCAGCATGGCAGAGAGATGCTCTGTAATGGTTTCAGTTCGTCTCCTCACACCAGGCATTGATTTAATGTAGTGAGCTGAGCTTTTTGGTTTAACACCAGTGCACTCACTAAACTTATTTACTCATTTTCTGCTGTGAGATAAGGATTAGGAGAAATGCAAAGCAGGCTCAAAGCTTTAAAGGTATAAAGATAATTTTATTAACAGAATTGAAAGAAAAAACTAAAAGGAAAATAATACACACCTTTAGACCCCTTCTTCCTTCCCACTTCATTTCTTTTTCTTTACTAACAACTCTTTTTCTATTAACAACATAAAGAGACAAAAATTAGAGACTTTTAGTGAGTTTACCACCTTTAAAATAGGCTTTCATCAGTTCAGTTGGGAGAGGAGTCTCTCCCATCACGCCATGGAAACTTTTTTCCACAAGAACACAGTTATTTCATGGTTTTTATTTCACAGTGAATCAGCCACCCAGAAAGGAAATCTGTTTGCACTGTGAGAGTCCTTCTCCCAACACACAGTTTTCCCCGCTACTGCTTTCAAGGACTCGTCTCTGTGTACTGGGGTACTATTTTAAGGATGAACTGTTCAAGTAGAAAAGCAGAGGGTCCTCTCTTCTCTCTCGAGATCCCCAGAAGCAAGGTTTCTCTTTTATTTCTGGGAGTAGAAATTCTCTTTTATTTATCCCTGGGGCAAGAATTTTTATCTTTCCTTTCTCGGTGGTATTATTACCACAATTATTTTGGCATTTATGTGCTTCAGCACGGGTGCTTTTGCTCACGCTGCTCAGTTAGAGCATTGTATCACCTCAATTGTATATATGAGTTATAAGGAATAGTTTAATATATCTTAGATCATTACCATGGCCTTACAGAAAGAATTTCAGCTTAAAGCATCTCCTCTTTCTCCTCCCTCTGGGCTTTTGGTCCCTTCTTCACTGACCACTGTGTTGCCATGTTGGTTTCTTCTGTGTCTTCACTTTTTCTGAGTCCATCTGTGCATTTAAAGAGTTGTAATCTCTGTCGGGCCCCGCTGATCACATGACCTGCCCTGGGCAGCCACCAGAGCTGCATTCCTTTCCCAGGGAGGGGAGGCGGGAGGCGGGGGCTGCAGCCTCAGCAGCCAAGCCAGGATTCAGCAGCGACGCTCCCGTAGAGACGGGAGCGGGGGCAGGAGTGGCTGGAATTTCTGCCGCTGGGCCCAGTCGCGTGGACCTGGTTGCCCAGCCCAGCCTGGTCTGGCCCCTCAGAGCTGGCACGCCCCAGCAGAGTAGGCCTGGCCTGGCCCGGGCCCAGGACCAGCTGGCCCCGCTGGGCTGCGTGGGCCTCCTATTACCTGTTCAGAACCTGGAAGCCGAAATAGAAATTCCCAGGCTTCTCTTTTCTTAAATGCTAAATCACAGAGATGTATTCAACTTCTTAAGTGGTTACAGAGTGTCTATCTTAGAACTAGCCAGCTAATTGGCTCTCCAGGCTTGCAGGAAGCAGTTAAGTTCCTTATGGGTAAGAATCACTTTTTTAACCCATGACATGCTCATAGAGTTCTCATCTCCCACCACACTCAATTCCCAGATATTCCAGAACTTTGTCCTATAGAGAATGAGGTCTTTTGAACCACGGTCAGCAGGGGATGGGAACTGTGGCTCTTGATCCTCCATACAAAAAATAGACTCATAAAATCAGAATCATAGAATCTCTTGAGTTGGAAGAGACCCACAAGGATAATCATGTCCAACTCCTGGCCCTGCACAGGACTGCCCAAGAATCACACCATGTGCCTGAGAGAATTGTCCAAATGCTTCTTGAACTCTGTCAGGCTGGTGCTTCCAGGGAAGCTGCCATTAGCTGTTCCATTACATGATATGCACAGCAAGGCTGGCACAGGTGGGAACTGCCGTGCTCATGTGTATCAAGGCAGTGCTTTTTCAGGGGATCCCTGTCATCCACACCAACTTGTGCATGTAGGTCTGAAATGTCCTACACATTCTAGAAATACAGACACAATTTTTTTTTCTACCACCCAGGCACAAATTTCCAGGGGGAAGAATAGGATAGATCTGAGGGAAGAGAGCCCTTTTTTGTAATGTATCAGTATTACTCCTGTCACCACATTAATACTTTGAAGACAGTTGTGCTGAAAAGTCATTCAGATGCAGTGAGTAGCTGAACACTAGTGTAATTTAATACTGGGCAAACAGCAAAGGGTAAATTTCTCATTTCTCAGTGTGGCTCTGCACTCTGTAAGTTTGGATGTGTTGAGGAGTTTGNGTAGCTATCATGCATTCATAACAATCTATTTATGGAAATATAAGAGTTTCATAAATAAATGAGATAGCATATTCGTTTCTTCATTTCGTGAATTACAGTATCAACATTTTAGAGCCTGTTCATGAATTAATAATTGCTTTAATCAATAAAAATAATTACAGTGCTAAGAACATTTTAACAATGAATGCTTTCATGCCGTTTCCACTCCTTTTTAATTAAAGCATGACAACTCATATTTACCATTTTCATCATGATCTCTCTAAATGGTGATATTTGTCATCTTTGACTTGGGCTCTAATTATAATTCTTTGAGATGGTTCAAATTTCTTCTCATTATTCAATTATGCTTACTCCAATTTTAAACTGACAAAATTTTCCTCTCTAAATCTCTTTCATGCTGTAAGAATATCTTTGACTTTGTAATACCCATTTTAAATATTCTGTGCTAGCCAAAATAAATGCAAATTAAATATATGAAATAGAAAAACAAATATAAACTGCTGAATATAAATAAATACAGCAGAAGACCAATTATTTTCAGTTTAAATGCATCTATCTTACTTCAGTATAGCATGAAATATTAATATAAATTTGCTGCAAATACAGAAATTGTAATAAGACCATAATAAGCTTGCAAAAGCAGCATGCAAGCTTAATTTTTGTGCCTGTGACACAGCCTCCAATTAAACGATCTCTTTTTATTTTTTCACACAATCTCTTCCTTGCATTTTCACTAGATAGCATGGCATTCCCTTAAATATAATAACCTGCTACGATAGTCTTCTTGAGCCTATTCTCCACAACTTACTTTAGTATTTTTTTATAATCTTGGGCATGTGAGAATTAATTTGTTTTCCTGGTTACAGTAAGATATGTTTGCCTCACAAATGTGTGGGTTCTGTCAGTGCCTCAGACTCGCTGAGGTGTTTTGCCTGGTGTGAGCTTAGGAAGTGAGCCACTGAGGAACTACAGGGGAAATTATTATGATTGAGTTGATCACATTCATGCAAGTAGGACCAAGGTTTTTAAATTCCTTGCTTTATAAAATACCATGTAATGCTAAGAAATCCTATGAGCACTCTAAGAGCTTTTACTTACTTCAAATCTTCAGGTGCTTCAGGAATCGACCTAGCCTGGGGGCTTCCTCATGTGGATTCATTCCGTCTGAACTTAAGCATTTAATTGTCATAAGAGCATCAGTGCAATGTCTCTTTGTACTCCCCAAACCCCACAATGGTTTCTTTTTACACCTTGCTATTACTATTTCTGTCATTATATGCCTTTGGTACAAAACATTCTGCAACAACTTTCTTGCTGGCCCATCAGGTTTGCTTGCAAACTGTGTAGTAAAGAGGTGTATTTGGGCAGGTATCAGCATAGTCCAGTTGCTGTGCCTGTCAGGTGGTTTTACCTATCCTAAGGATGTTTTCAGTTGACCTTTATGGTTTTCAATCATTGCATAATATCTGCCTAAAGATCCAAATACCTCCTCCTGTGCCTGTCAGAAACTGTCACAGCCAGACTGCTGCTTCAGGAATTTGTTGGGCATCAATCTGCAAACAGATCCCACCATTTGAATCCAACCTCCATAAACTACTGTGATGGGACAATTAAAGACCAAATTATAGTGTGTCTGCATGGAGGGGAGCAAGTTAAATTGGCAGACAAAACCAGATTCCTGCTGTCCTATCTCTGGAGTGCTTGACTTAAAGTCATCACAAGGTTGTTTCAACACAATTTTGTGCCTGCACTTTCCAGTAGTTTTAGAAGATCCATTAGGAAGAAAGCAGCAAATAATTCAGTACAGGAATTGATCATCATAAGAATTTAAAAAATTGAGATGCACAGTTCAAAGTTTTGCTGCTAAACCTAATTTAGCAGTCAGCAGCTGCTTTCTCTGAATGACTTTTCCAATAGCTTCATACAAACTGGCTTACCATGCTGGAAATCCTGGGGTTAATTCCAGCTCTGGGACAAAGTGTGCTTCTGGGTGCCCATGTCCCTGCTACCTTTTACCAAGCACTCCTGACCTGTCCTGCTGTGTCTTTTCTTTCTGCCCAGTTCTGTTTTCAGACTTTTTCCTTGTTTCTTCCAGCTTCTTCTCCATCGGGGCTCTTCAGGCTCTGTCTAGGCATTCCTGCCTGTTCCTGGGTGCTGCACTGTTTGCACGTTGGATTACACTGCAGTATTTAGTACCAAAACAGTAGTTAAAAAAAGGAACCAAAGTATAAAACTTGATAATAGTTACATTCTGTTTTTTATCTGGAGGGCAATGCCCCATTGCAAAATATGTATATAAGTGCTGCTTTACTTGTAATTGAGATTAGTTGGTGTATGAGACTCATGTTGGCTTTTTGCACACAGCCGATTTAATTTGTGGTATATTAATTGCATTTGGTATGTTAGCATCTTAGTGTATTTTAATAATTAAAATTATTTTTAGAAATTTTTCACTCTATGTGGGTCTCAGAATAGAGGAAGCGCATTTTTTAAGGTATTTGCATAGTCAGCTTTTTGCAAAGAATATGGACGGCTTTGGAATTGGTTATCATATATGCAGACAACTAAGAGACAAGCACTGATTTTTGCATTTTCTTTTTTTCAGTGACAGAGAATATGTTTTTATGAAATCCAAAGTAGCAGTTGCCCATATGCAGTTGCTATTTCAATATGAACAGTAATTGCTTTAATGGAGCAGAAAGGAGCTCAGATACCTATTTTCCTGGCACATATTCTGCAAGATACTAAACACTTGAAATATTACACCCAAATCCAATGTCAGAATTATTTTCCTGTATTATTTCTTGAACCCAGAAAATTAATATATGTCCAAAAAGTAGGTTGAACAAATATTTGCACTTAGTGGATTTATCATTTGCTATTGGCAGCTACCTTAAATTATTTCAAGACATCTGAGAATACTTTGCCATGACATGATACAGCTTTTCCTTTAAAAAAAGGCATAAAAATAATTGCTCTATAAGATGTAACGTTTATGAGATTGTATGAATGGTTGCATAATGTGCACACGGTGAAAGCTGTGCCTTTCATGTTAAATACAAGAATGACTGTGCACTGGGAGGGAATAGTTAAGAAATCATGAGAACTATAAAGGGCCATCTGCTTCATGCTCCATTTTTATTTGCTGGATTAACCCACTGCATTATTTAAATAGATAATGAATTGCTGTTTCATCTACTCATTAGATTTTTCATGGCACGAACCTACCTTATCATGAAAAAGGTTTCCTTTCTGTGCAGGGAGAGAACAGTTGTTCGGGAAGAGGAAAAGAAAAACCATAGTATGACAAATGGCATGAACTACACCTCTCCTGTTAACCTTTACTGTAATTCCAGGTTTTCCTGTACTTGCTCTTGTTTTCAACAATGGTCCTAATGCTGCTATGGAATTACAAAGGAGGAATGAAGGGTGGGGTCCTATCACTGTCCTCCCTCCTTTTCTTTTGGGCAATCCCCTGCACCGAGAGTAGGAGAGTGGGTAGGGAAGTGCTGTGTTTACTCTGGCTGCTTATTTGGACCTCCTGCATTGTTGCTGCCAAAGTCTTCATTTCAACAGAAACATGAAATTGTGGAATCATTTGGGTTGGGCCTTCAAAGTTCATCTAGTTCAACCTCCCCTGCCATGTTCAGGGACATCTTCCAGTAGAACAGGTTGCTGTAGGCTCTGTTCAATCTGATTTTGAACACTTTGAATAGCTCCTAGGCTGCTCTGACCCTTCTCTTTGCTGAGATTAGCAGAGTTGACAGGCTCAGTAGCATGAAGCTTGTTCAAAACATTTTTTCATTTCTTTCTTTTTCTCCTCTTTTGTCCCAAACAGTGGCAAAGCAGAAGGTGTTGGTGTGTGGTTGCCAGTGTGCTCTGAGACCAGACCTCAATTTTGTGCTTTTCTGCAACAGCAGACAATATTTGAGTCTCACAGTTCTGTAAATATGCATTACTCCTCTGCCTAACCAAATAAGCTGTGTTCCTCTGTTTTGTGAAGGGTTTCCAGGGAGTGTTTTTTTAAGGAATAAGCATTTCAAGGTAGAAGGGAGAGCTCTTTCAATGAAGGGTAAGGCCTGGGTATGTTTGCATTTTTTTAAAAAAAGGAAAAATAATGTTGAGTGTTCTGGTGTTATTTTTAAGATGTGAGGATGGCTGAAGAATAATTTACCATAATATTATTTGAAGATAATAAACTGCATAGTAGGATTTACCTAAACAGACCTAATAAAGCATTTTAATTTTTCCAGTGTGATTATGGTTATATTGCAGAAGCACAAAGCAGATTACAGCCCAAGCCTTAGAATCGGATGCTAGCAACTGAAATATGTTGCAGAAAGGCATTTTAATACATTGTTAGAAGAGAAAGACATCTGGTTTGGATGACCCACCAACCCTGGAGTAAATGCAGATGATCAGTCCAGAGCTTATGTTTTCATAAAAATTCCTGTTATCTTACAGTCTCATTTCTGAGTGGAAGCAGCCCATTAAAATCTCATTGCTAGGCTGAATGCGTGGTTCAGATTACTGTTTTCCCCATGTGCACCACATTTGTTTACACTGAATTTCACTTGCCATTTTATTGACTAATCACTTGATTTCATGAGGTTTTTCTGCAGTTCTCTTCCCTCATAGCGTAAATTGCAGGCTCCACAGTGCTTCTGCCTACAGATAGACTGTTTGCTATCATGCAATTAAGTTTGAACTATCTTACCATCCTACTTTAGCACCTATTTGTGAAATAGGACCTTATCCTTCAATTCCTCCTTCTGAGTTTAGTTTTGCAGGAACTCAAGCTCTTCCTCTTTCCCTCTCCTTGTTTTGGAGAAAAGACTATTTAAAAATTCATGGGCTGAAATGCTTCTTCCCAGATTTCTTGCTCTGTATGAGAGCATTTCCCTTTCATAATGGGCAGTTTCAGCATTGGTTTTGTTTAGGAAAATGACTTGCCAGAAAATGTATTTTTTCCAATTTAAATGAATTGGCACTCTCAAGCCTTGGTATTCACCTTGTCAGCCTTCTGTCATCTCTGTCCAGGTTATTTTGCTGGGCCTCTGTTAGGAAGAGCAAAAATTCAAGTGTGAGTCCTCCTTGGACTCTGAGAACTTCAGTAGGAACATTTTATATCCTGCAGCTGTAGGGAAATCATCAGAGAAGGTCACTCTCCTGCCTGCATCTTCCGTTCTGCCGTCAAGAAACTGCAGAGCATAGAGTGAGAACCCATGAAGCTTCCTCACAATACTTCATCAGTATCCAAAGGCTTTGTACATCAGATTAGATTTTTCAATACAAACATCCCTGAAAATTCCAGAGGTCTCTGTATACCCACCCCATCATGTTAGAAAAGCACAAAGGGAGCTTATACCTGACCAGTTGTACACTGCTGCTCCTACAGTCAGAGTTCAAGCAGAATAACTCAAATAAATCCTAGTGAGTAGTGTGGAGTTAATGATGGGAATGTGATCTCACTTCCCTAACTGCAAGACAGCTCCACAGAGCTTCATTGTTCAGCAGAAGGCTTTGACAGATAACTAAGATTTGTTTCTTAGGTACTCGGTTCACTTGTGAGGATTACATATCTCTGTGCTATTTCTGTAGGTCATTACTTGAAGCCAGATAATTATTTTTATTCTTTTAATCCTTTCAAGCCCCTATGAGCTTAATTACAACATAAACATTAAAAATTGGCTTAAAAATATGAAAAAATGTTCATGTGGTTTTAAGATATTTGCAAGCCCATTCATATTAGGCAGTATTTTCTCTGTGTAGTTATGACTTGTTTAATCAGTCAAAGAAACTCAGAAATATTTAATACTGGATTACAGTAGAGAAGATGACTGGTGAAAGGGAAGTTATGAACTTTCAAAAAAGAGCAGAGCATCTTAGTTGCCATCTGGTACACTGGTGCAGACAATAACATTTAAAAATACTTCTAACTGACAGTTAAATGGATTGGCTTTGATCTACCTGGCTAGAAAAATTATTCATCAACTTAGAATTATTATGAAGCACTTTTGGCATGCGGTGACTTTCCCAATTGCGATGAGTTCATGGACTTCATTAACAGTGGTCATAAAAACATAAGAAGCACTTTGGTTACTAATTAGGGAAAAGTCAGTTAAAAGTGAGAATTTATAATTTTCATGATATGACACATATTCCCTGAAAGATTTAGGGTTAACAAGCAAGTATATTTTGTTTAATTGTCATGGTTATTAAGAAAAAAATCATTCTGCCATAGAGATTCATTAAAAGTTGATAAGATTTTGCAGAAGTGGTGAAGCTCTCCAAATATGCAAGATTTCTAATGATATTATATGGTCCTCTGTGGTTGCCTGTAGTCTGGAAACAAAAGGAAATATGCTGTATCCCATCCTCAGTGTGTAGAGGATGGCTGCCTGTGGCAGCTACTATCAAGGTTTGTAATGTTAGACTAAAATGAAGGTTAAACTTCCCCATGTCTCATATAGGTGAATGCCCCATCCCTTGAAATGTTCAAGGCCAGGGAGGATAGGGCTCTGAGCAACCTGCTCTAGTGGAAGGTGTCCCTGACCATATCAGGGAGGTTGGAACATAATAATCTTTAAAGTCCCTTCCAAGCCAAACCATTCTCTGATTCTATGATGATTCTGTGTTGCATGGTGGTGTCTGATCTGGGGAGTCTCCCTTCTTTTCTCTCTATGTGCACAGCTGGATAGGAGTTATATGAACAAATTCGGAGCCTCTAGGCTTTAGATTATGAGGCCAGAAATATGTTGAGCACATTGGAAAACTGAAGTCACATCAATAATTGGAAGTGCCTTACAAATTTTTAAAACTTATGAATTAGTAAATAAAACATAATAAAATCTTAAGATGTGAAATAAATAAAAATGAAATACAAAGTCTGGTTTGCTTTAATAATTGTAATTGTTTATTGTGTGCTTCAACATTATCCTATTAAATCTTAACACCGATTTGCTGAGACTGACATTTTTTCAGTGCCTGAATTATAGTAGATTGCACAGAATTGAACTGAGATTTTAATGAAAAGGAAAAATTAGGAAAATGCATAACATGCATTAAAAAAATTTTGCTCTGGAGCATTTAGGATACTATTTTAAATTTTGTTTTTAGTGCATTACCTCTTCTTTCCTTTTACTTTAATGCAAGGAGGATATTTTTGTGGTAGGTACAAGTACTGTCTATTCAGTTTGTGAGAGCTGTGTACTGTGATTTTAGACTTTCCTCCGCATACTGGTGGCAAAACATTGGCAAGGGTCTTCTGGTGGTCTTTTAGAACTTGGGGAAATTACACTTTTTAAACTTCCCTGAAAGTTGGAACCAAATGACAAAAAAAACTTCTGGACTGAGTTTTTGCCAGCTAATGGCTTGTCAGACTCCAGCTATTTCTGTGTGAAGCAGGAGGGCACTGTGGGGCTGTTTCACAGTCCATGCCACTTTCTGCCTTGCATCCCCAGAGGATTTTGAGACTGTGTGTAGTGGTTTCACATTCACCTGCTCACCTGCTCACACCAGGCAAGAGTGCAGTGTAGTGGTTTCATGAGAAAAAGAATTAAGAGAAATGCAAAAACAGGCCTAAACTTCAAAGATAAAAATAATTTATTAACAAGAAAACAACAAAATCAAAATCAACCCCCAGGTGGTTTCTTCTTCCCCCCCAGCCCCCCACCCAAGATGGTTCTTTTCTCCCACCTCGTTTATCTTCCTTTACCACTATCTTTCTCATCAACAACACAGAGAAACAAGCTTAGAAAAATCCTTGGTCAATTTACCACTCTTGAAATAGGCTTTCATCAGTTCAATTGGAAGAAGAGTCTCTCTTGTCTTACCATGGAGATTTTCCCACAAGAAACACAAGTCTCTCGTGGAGTTTATATCACCGTGAACTCCCGCCCAGAAAGGATATTAGTC
>VZTR01008429.1:855811-866256 GCA_013400775.1 Chaetops frenatus | reverse complement strand
CACGGCCCCCAGGCCCTGAGGCCCGGAGCGGCCGGCCGGCCACGCGGTGTTACCTTCCCCGCGGACGGAAGTCGAAGAGGAAGCTTTTAACTTCCCGCTCTTAAAAATGTAAGCTTCGCAAAGACGCCCCTAATGTTCAAGTGGCTACATGAAGTGCCCATCTTAAAATTAGCCAATCCGTGGGCTCCTCACCTCTTCTGGAAACCGTGCCCCGGAGGAAGTAGAAAAACAAAAACCCCTCAGGAAGGAGAAAAAAAAGTTGTTGTTCTTTAAACCACAACACTGTGCAACTCTGGGCTGACATATGAGCTATAAAAACGTTCCTCCCAATGGTTTTGATGCCCTTCTTGTGCTGGTCTTGGACCATCTCTCCACGTTTTGTCCCATTTCTAAGGCATCTAGTTTTGATGATGAAGTCATTTTAGCAGCCACCTGATGTCTTTTCAGGAGGGAGGCATTCCTGGGGTATGCATCACGTTCCTAAAGGCAGATAGTTTTACCAGGTATGGGTTTACCTTGCTTGAGGATAGTTTACTGTAGGGACTGCTCTCAGACACTGTTGTGGACAAAAAGGCACACAATTCATCTTCCTCTCCATGCAGTTCTCTGACACTGTCTGAGCAGACTTGGTCCTCTCCAGTACAGCCACACGACTGCCCGTTGCCTGCCATGGTGTTCACACACCGACTCAGTTTGCTGTAAAGCCCTGTTCCTGTTTATTGCAGCAGAGCCATTTCGAGTGCTTTGAAAATCCCCCCAAAATAATATTGCATTGTCCAGGCTGGGCTGGATGGGATGAATGCAAAAGAAAATGGAGCTATTGGTGGGAGAGAGAATCAGATGCTGGCCCTCCTTTTGCAGAGCAGACAAGGCTTCCAACATCTCTGAGGTTAGGTGGGATTCTAGGTAATGTACTCTGAGGTTTATGTGCCGTCCTTCAGTGTAAAATACACAATGTAGCTCTATCCTTCATTTTCGAACTTCTCTTGTGAGAAATACTGGCTTCACATACAGAATACCTTTAACATCTGCCCTGGGCTGTACAGATATTGCATGTCTAATTGCCCTTTTAGCTGGTTTTGAAACAGAGCATGATCCCTTCATGACAGAGGGCATGGGACAGGTAGCTGTTACTCAAGGAAACTGAATCTGAGAACCCTGGAGGTCCTATCCAGACATTATGTTTCCATTTCTGTTATTCTGGCTATATTTAGTAAATTTACTGAAGCAAGACAACAGTGAACACAAAGGATAAACAGGAAAACACTTGTATTTTTAAACTGATTTGAAAGTATTTGATGAAGAGGTTTTGTGTGTCCTGTTGTCCACCCATCATTCTACCCCATAGGCAGGAGAGTGAAGTTTGAATTTCTGCTGCAGCTGACTCCATGTTGAGATTCTTTGTTGCTTTTCTTTGGTTAACCAGGTGAATCTAGATTTCGTGAGATGTTTACTTTGGTGTCTGTTATGCTATTAATTTCCTATTCAGGTATCCAGAGAAAAGCTATGTGTCAATGTGAAGCATTTCATCTGCATCAGCATTTCATTTGTCACTTTCTGCATGTCTAAGAGGCTATGCATTTCATTTAACAGAAAATAACAAAAAGACATTTGGGTAATTTTGAGGTGTTGTCATAATCCATAGAACTTTTGGATTGTATTTTTGTGTTTATAGCAGCCTCTTTATTTTGTGGGAATATATTGTATATGATCTTCTTTAAAGTTCCTTTAATTTGGCTTAAATGTACTATCTTTGAATTTGATCTTGTCTTATAGGAGAAGCATAAAAATACAACAACATTTGCAGTTTTAGTATAAATTTATCTGCTTAAATAATATTGTCATGTCGTTTCACCATTATCACCATATTTTTGGATCCCTCTGACACTTATAGATTCTTTTTCAAAAAGTGTACTTTCCTGGAACTGAACATGTTTGCAGTATATAACATAAAATAAAGAGCTATTGTTTTAATTAATTTTCAAATACATTCCATCACCTTAACTGAATTTCTACAGAAAGTGGAACTTGTTACTGAAATATCCAATATAAATTTCATTCTTTTGCCATTAGAATGGTTTAGTGAAGGATTCAGAAGTACAAGTGATCTAAGTACTTTTTAAGCAGTATACATTGTATACAAAAATATGTTTAATATTGTACATTGATCAGAATGAAGTATTTCTAGTGACCTGAGGCCTTTTTAAATTTTGATTGCCTAACTGAAATACTTTCTCTAATTTGCAAATTTTTACTGCCCCTATTAATCTGTCCTTGAAATAGATCACAGAATTTTTAGGGTTTTTTGTTTTGTGGATTGGTTGGTGACATTTTTCCATGGGAAAGGTGACCAAAGTGCTAGCACACTGCATTTAATATTCTGAGCAGACTCATCATAAATTCTTTTGCAAATTAAACTGCAGTGTAAGCAAAACACTGGATTGCTGCAAAAATGAAAAAATAGTTTCTGTAGGAAACTACTCATTTTATGCAGGAAGACTATGGAAGGGCTTTGATCTGGAGATGTCATTAAAATTGGAAATTTGTACTTAGATATGTCTTGTCTTGAAGTGAAATCTTGATGTGGATGTAAATAATTTGTGATCAAGCCTAGTTGATTTAATTTCATTAAGACTCAGAATAGGTGATATGATATTTTTTCATTTCAGTGAAAGGTATATAAATGGTTTTTTTCCACAAGGCTCCAAAGTCTGTGTTTTAGGTCCAGAACCCTTTTAAGATGGTATAAAGTTACATATTTTCCCAAGTATAAGTCATTTTAAATGATGTCAAGGAAAACAGCAGGTTTTTCTGCCTGTGACTAGGACCTGGGTAATGGAATCTGCAGTTTTTTCCATTCTGCCCCGTTTAATCCTTGAATCCACTATGCTACAGTTGTAGGATGTGGTTTATAATCTAGAGGAATACAAGATATCAAATGATTGCTCATATCCATGTCAGCCAACTGTGCGGTCTCACTCAATACTTGGTTTTAGTGGCCAAACCTTTCTTTCAGTGGCAAAACCACCCAAAAAAATCCAGAATTAAACAAATACCCATGTTATACAGTAATTACTCTTTGGAAAAATACCACACACTAACAAATTCCCATTGGTATATTTTTTACACTTAACATCAGGTAGGTTCCTTTTGTTTATGGTGCAAGGGAGTGTCTCTCCTGGGAACTGTTCACATGCACTGGAGTGGGGAGACAGTTCTGGGGGAGTGTTTCTCATCTGTTGCCTTCAACCATTAAAAGGTTGCTATGAATGTCAAAGGTGGTGGCCAGCTTTATGTCATATACACTAGAAACCAATTAAGTCTATCAGATCATTTCAATGTGCAGGGCATTTAATACGTTTGGGTCACCACTGACGTGGATCAGATTTGAATTGGTGTTCTGGAGGTGAAAGTCTGGATATTAAATTGTTAATGCTTTGCAGTCTCAAGTTTCCTCATTGAAAGCGTCCTTCCCTCCCTTCTGCTTCCTGTACAGGTTGGAGTGAAGTACATGTGTCAGGTCAGGTCTGCTCTCAACTGGTAACCTGGGATTTGGGTTCTCCTTTACCGTCCTCCCCTCCCTACCTCCAAAACATATACCGAGTTGACATTTTTTTTGTTACTCTTACTAGGTCTCCAGCCACTGTCTGCTTCTACAGTATTGATACCTTTTCTAGTTGCTGCAGGAGTCTGTGACTTTACAGCTCAGGAACCAAAGATCAGAAGTACTCCTGTATGTTTGGAGATACAATTTTGTCTTGCTGTATTTCTCTGTGGAGTAGGGTCTCTAGAGGAGCAAAATGTCATATGGCACAATATGATTTTTTTTTGTCCATTAGTTTTTAAAGTAGTAACACTACAGGTAGTTTGTTTTGTAACATGTCAATGTAGTTGCATCTTTAAAAATAATCTTTTATAACCAAGAAAGGAAACATCACGCAAAGACAAAGTCTGCCTTCATATCAGAGACAGAGAGAAAACATCTTTCAACTTAGATTTGTGTAAAGCCTGACATACATAGTTTGCAGTGATTTTACTTTCAGGGAAAAGTCTTTTCAAATAAATAAGAGCTTGCTCCAGATTCAAATGACAGTGTATCTGTAAAAGTCAGATCTGATTTTTTGCCCTTTTCTTGACAATGATTATAGTAGGTGACCTGAATGTGGTTTGTTCCTTTGAAGTGAGCAACTTTGAGATACACTGAGGAGGCTCCTTTTTTCACCCTTTGAAAATTAGACTAGCAGGATTGTAGTGTTCCCATCCCATAAATGGGAGTGGAACATGTGCCTGCTTGTGTGTGCTTTTCAAACAGTGTTCTTGCTACAATGCTTAAATGCACTTAGTAGTTTATCATGCAGCATATGCCAAGTTTGCTTTCTGTGATTTCTGTTAATGCCTTTTCAATAACTGCAACTTATTAAAAAATAGTTGTTTATTATGACTAAAGGAGTAACCATATATTCTAAATTTATTGAGTGCTGCCTGGAACTTTTTGGTTGGAAGTTGGTTGGGAAAAATTACTGTCAAACTCATTTACAGCAGAAGTGCAGTTCCTTCTGGGAACACAGGCATTTGTGTAATCTGACTCTGTGGCACTGAGCTATGCTGTACGTAGTGTATTTATGATTGAACAGAAAGTTTCAAACAGCAGCCTGTGAAATTGGATTTCAGATGTAATGTACCATAAATAAGTGCTATAAAGAATGCCTTTAATGCTATAAATCAGTTTTTATTGGTTTCAGCTATCTCATTCTGGTTATTGTATTACCCACAAAATCAATGGGAATCAAAGAGCTGGAATATATTTTATTTTAATGTCTCATCTCCCATGGAAATGGCATATGAGCCCTTAGATCACCTTTTGGGTAGGTTGGG
Source organism: Chaetops frenatus (assembly GCA_013400775.1). NCBI lineage: Eukaryota > Metazoa > Chordata > Aves > Passeriformes > Picathartidae > Chaetops > Chaetops frenatus. The sequence continues at coordinate 861,381 of VZTR01008429.1, read as the reverse complement.
CAAGGCTGATAAACTGCAGGCAATGAGAGTGTTTTCACAAAAAGGTCTGTGTAAGTAGTAGTTGGATAACACTTGAAATGCTTTGGTATGGCACTTCCTCCCTGTAAGGGGATACTTGCCTATCTTTCTGAATGTTCTTTCCTTTTGTTGTTTCAGTAAATTTACCAGTTTGATTTGATTACTGTAGTTCAAGAATGGCGTCACAAAGGTACAAGAACCATATGTTACTGCTCTTGCACCCAGAATTAGGAGTGCTTTGAGGGTAGGAGATCTGGTTCCTTTGCACATGTAAGCATTCCCTCTCATGAAGGCTTGCTTGATCTCTGGGAAAAGAGCAAGAACTTTTCTAGCAGCAGTTGTGAAGCATAAAATACAGTATGAGCTCAGTTTAAGATTATATTATTCTAGTGAAAGAAGGAAGGTCATGCATGATGGATCTATGAATAGATTTTTAAAACTAGAAACAAATCATACTATCCTATGAGAATGAAGAAGTACGAAGAAAAACTGTTTTCCAGCTAAATAATACCAGCCCAATTTGAAACAGTATCTATGTTTCCTCTGTGCTTCTCCCTTGGTTATATTAGTATCTCACGGTTGGATACAGTCAGGAGAAACGTGCACCTCTGGAGCTCAGTTATCCAGGGCTGGAAATCTGTGGCAGAGGGCAGAACATTTGTCTTAATGTATGCTAGAAACATTCACTGTGTTAAAAGATGGAAGTACAGATGCGCTACAGTTGGATAAGAGTACGCTGGTAAATGTCTTCTGGAATATTGTACTCCTGCATGAGGTTACATATGCCCAACAGTAAGGATGACTGCAGAAGTAAACTTTTTGAAAGCTATTATATATGGGTTATTTACACCATTCTACATGTCAACTTTGCATTTGCCCTTGTCAACCAAAGCTGGTGTAATTTATATGCCAAAATTAAGAGGAGAGAGTAGACAAAGAGGAATGATCCTTGGGGAGTTTGAGTGGTATGTAATAGGTTATTGTTGGCAGAAGTCTGAATACTAGGATGCTGGTAGAGTATAGGAGCCAGAAGAGATGATTTACTCATCTTTGAACCCATGAATAGAGTTAAACTGCCTTTGAGTCCAAATTGCTGATGTTGACTTACACCCACGTCACCTCACATTGGATTCTAAGCTTTTATTACAAGGATTGAATGACACGTTTTATTATTTGCAATATTATATGCAGTTATTCTCACTGGAGCGCAAAGATGTGTGGCTTCACGAGAGGGGAGTGTTAATCATTTACATGCAGATGTATGTGGTTATCCGTGGGAGTGGGTTAAAGAGACAGGTGTCAGACCTGGCTGCTTAATAGGAATGTAAGACATGAATGATACCAAGGAGGCAGAATAAAATGCCTGGCTGCCTCAGAGATGGTTATAAAGTTCCCTATCCCTACAGTAATTTTACAGGTGGTGATTATAGGAGACGTAATGATTTCATGCAAAATACAAGATAATTAAAATGTTTGATTTGATCTACAGACCTATGGTCAATTTGCAACCCAGCGGCTGACCAGCACTGCACCCTGCCATGGTGAGCATTGCTCGAAATTACACTCTTGGTTTGAGTAATGCTGTGTCAGGTATAAGTTTAGATGGTCTTGTTGCTGCTACTGATTTGGGTCAACCTAATACCTGGGATGACTGCTAAGTCCAAAAGAGACAAAAAAATCTTTTTCTCTGATTAAAAAATGGTGTAGGAAATGTCTCAGGGTCTTCGTGTGCTGCTAACATGCAAAGCAGCAAGTTGTAGCTTGTTGTGTCACACTTGGAGGGAGATGGGTGAGGAATGCTCTGAGAATAAAAGCTTACTTAGATGGACAAATGAAGGGCTTCTCAAGTACTGGCAGTTATGTAAGCAACCAGCTTTCTGCATGTTGAAGAGCAGTGTAGTATGGTGGATTATTTACTTTCTTCTCCTGAGGCAGAGAATTTAGGTGTTACCACCTGGAACACAGATAGGACCCTGTCCTGACACACATCAGCTACAATTTCCTCAATCAGTGAATAAAACAGTTTCAATCAGTGAATAAAACAGTTCTTCTTGAGGCTTGTGTGAACACCTGGTCCTACACATCAACTTCTATGGTGCTATAGAAACGCTAACCCCAAAAACACACAGCAACAGACAGATGAAGATAACTGAAGTGTACATGTGAGATTTTTGTAATTATGGGTATCACTAGAGGATGGAATCAAGCAATATGGTTTTGAAATATCTAGAAAAATTAAAGTATCTGGAATACACACACACATGTTTATCATTTGGTGCTGTGAAGTGCAGTTTGAAGCTGTGCAGTGTCCTGTCTTCCTGAGCCGGGTAAACCCCTATCCAGTTGTTGGGAAACGTGCTGGGAGATGAGAGCTGTGGGTCAGGCAGGGGTGGGGTCCCAGTAGATTGCCATCTCTCAAAAGATAAGGTGATAAACTAGAGAATTTATTGGATTAGTTCCTTGGGTGGGTACAAGTGTGTTGTGAGCTAGTTGTGGCTGATAATGGAGTCAGGATACTGCCACAACTGGGAGCAGCAGACCTTTGGGCACACCATCCCCCAGGCAGGCTTTTTATGGTCAGCTCTGGTGCTGCAGTCTTACTTTAGGCTTTTAATTTTAAATCTGTCCACAAATTTGGAACAAACACTCATCCTTTCCTTTTGCCTCTCATGGCTATGAAACCGAGAGTGATGTAAATGACACAAAATAGCTACCTAAGTCTGTCCTCTCAGAACTAGAAAAATGTTCCCATCTCACCATAATTGTTACCATTTTATGTCCCTGCCATCTGAACACTGCCATGCACTCTGATAGTGGTGGCTGCTATGAAATAAATGATTTGCCAGTTTAAGAGAACAGATGGATCCACGGACAAAAACAAACCAAGGGAAATCACAGGCCATCTTCGCAGGCCCTATCTCTGGTTACTCACAAGGATGCAGCACCATGCTGTTTCCAGATGTGCTTTTGGAGCTGGGCTGATTGCTTTTTCAAGGCATTTCTGCTGGGTGCTCCCCTGGATGGGGTTAAGCATGACATTTTAGTGCATAAAAGTACGATGTTTCCCAGCATTTCCTAGTTGGTGCTCAACTCAGTTAGTTGTCAAAAACTAGGACTGAAAATTACAGTGGTAAAGAGGTCAACAGGACCAAGTGGCAGAACCTGTGATTTTTCAGAAATACCACATCAAAATTCTCTAATTTATGAAGTCCCAGTATGTCCGTCTGTGTCTTGAGAGACAGTGACAGCCGTATGACAGAAAGCTGTGGATGGAAAGGGTGTGGCATGAACTCATGCTTCCTAGAAAGGCTCCTGTCAGGACAGTGCCAAGGAATTCCACAGCCTCTTCCCTGCTCCACCATCCTATGCATCATTAGAGTTGGCCAGGCATGTCAAGCATGTGAAACAAAAATAAATGAAAGGACACAGTAGTGGATGGTTAATGCACAAGGAACAAACACTGCTCTTTAGGAATACAGGTGGGCTTGTGGCAGGGTCTCTGAATGGAATTGGTCTGTGTGACTTCTACAGGCATGCTGCAGAGGGACACACAGATGGGATGTCAGAAAGTCATTGCTCGAGTGTTACAGAGCACTCCCTTAATGCATATTGATTGGGAAGTGTGGCAGGAAACAAAAATTGCAGGTTTTGTAGTATGTAAAATTTCAAGGTGTTAGTAACAGTGTTAAATAGCTGAAGTTAAAATTACCATGCTATGAAGCAGCTTAACTTGAAGTCTGCAGAACCAACATTTTGCTATTAAGCACCCACATCCTCACCGTTTCTTCTCTGAAATTGCCATTGTCTGCTGCCGAAACAGGACATTTTCCATACAGAGTATGTACTGTTTCAGGAAGCTCTACCAATTAAAAAAAGCAGTTTCTGCTCATTCATTCCCCTGTGCTATGCTGATATGAACCCTTTTAAGGCCACACATATTAGTTAAGGGCCTGAGCTGGCTGAAGGGTAACCCAGATCAATCCCACAGCCCCTCCAAAAATACCAAAAGTGTTTCAGCAGATTCAAATGCTGAACAAGCTCACCAGGCACAGAAATGCCTAATCCAGCACAGTCCTTCTGTTTAATCCTTAGTTCATGCCTTGCCCTATATTGAATTTTTGATTTTCTGTCATACATTAGATCACGGTTTTGTTCTGTCCTTTATCTAGTTGTTGTTTTTTCTTCTAAAAAATTACTGATTTTGGGGAGAGGAAGGAGAAGAAATCTGTTATTTTGCAAGTCACAGAAGTGGCGTTTTTTTGTTGCTGCCTGGGCTGCTCTGGCTGTTCTGCTTTTTCTGCCTATTTTTTCTCCACCCACTTCAAGATGGTTCCCTTTAATGAGCGGCGCTCCACAGAGTTATTTGAGTAGGTCTCTTCTTTGGTTCTGCAGGGTGGCACAGATCAGAGGCTTTGCTTCTGAGCAGGACACCCAATTTTAGGTGACAATTTCTCCTTTTTCTCCTGTGAAGTCAGTGGTGTACTCAACAGTGCAGTGTAACCTTTTTTCCCCCACTTCATTCCCTTATCACCACTGACAGTGCAGAAGAATAGATGAAAAAGGGAGCTTCTCTGGATCCTGAATCAGATAAGCAGAATCCCCAAAATAGTAACACTTATGTTGGACCAACAGACTCAGCAGTTTCTCCTTCTATTCTATTATTCCTCCTTTCTAGTCTTCATATATTCTACTTTCTAGTCTGTTTTTTACTATAGCTAAGAAATAATCTAAAGTATTTGTATTTTTTCCTCCTGAAATCAAGAAAGTGTTTGATTATTTGTAGTGTTTATCAGATTAATTATTTGCCAGTTAAAGAGAAAAGGTGGGCATAACCAACCTAGCTGCCCAACTGGACAAAATTTGTTTCTTGAAGTGACTGTGGCTGTTAAATATGGACTACAGCAAGCTAACAGCTTTCTAGGGGTTAAGCTAAGCAGTCTGTGTGACTGCCATGTGCTGTGACTGAGCTCTGAGCTGGTGCTGTGGCAGGTTTCCCATCACTGGTAGTATGTCATTGGAGTGTGCTCTTCCTTTTGTGTCTGTCTCTCTGGCTTTGATGAATGCCAGGGCAGGGGAACATGAGCTCTTACCTTTTGTCATGCTTGGGTGAATACCAGTAAATTTGCCTCTTGATGCTGATACAGTTTTTCTTCAAAGTCAATTGAGAGGAAAGTGTAGTCTAAATGAGGTCAGCGACTACTCCCTGTGCGTGATAAAATAAAATACACAGAGAAAGGAGTAGGCCAAAGGGCTCGATTGATGTAAACAAGTAACAAGCCCAGGCTGGAATTCTGCTCAGAAACTGGGACTTTTCAGGCATGTCTTAATGAGCTCAGCTTCACACTCAAAACAAGAACTCTCGCAGATTCCATTCACCTGCCTTAACCTGCTGAACTGGGTTGTGCTCTGCTGATGTGGAGTCAGAACGTTTCTCCAGCATGTATCCTCAGTCTTAAATTACCCTATTACACTTTTTGCAAAAGCACACTGACTTACTATTTTTCTCCAAAATTTGGTAAACTGGTAATCATGGAGTAGGGTCTGAAGCTATT
>VZTR01008429.1:826676-849223 GCA_013400775.1 Chaetops frenatus | reverse complement strand
AGTGCGACCATCCAGCCAATTCCTTATTCACCAAGTGATCCATCTGTGAAGTCCATGTCACTCCAATTTAGACTCCATGTCATGTGAGACAGTGTCAGATGCTTTGCATAAGACCTGGCAAAGAGCTCCTTCTTCTGGTGGGGAAAAGCCCACATAAAATAAACCCAGCAAAGAATTTGCAGTCTAGGATGAGTGTTAGGTACAGACTGATTTCTTAGATGTTTCTGGTTAGGAAAGATATTGTATTTAACTTTTCTATGAGGAGAAGGATGTGCATATGCACTAATGCCATTGTGCTGTGATATTTGCTGATTACTGTCCTTCTGTCACACACTAGTATTATAAGTTAACATTTCTTGGTACTTGTTGGTCTTTGATGAATGTCAGATAATAACATGTAGCCTTATATAGGTTAAAGACATAAATATTGTACTTTTTTCATCAATAAAATACCTTTACTGTAAATAATGAAATAATGCAGTGAAAGCAAACTTGCTGAAAGTACTGTGTTTCTCTGCTGAAATGGAAAATTCATTCTGGAGTACCAGCCTCAGGAAGGAAGCTATGAGGGGGTTCTGCATTTTCAGATGCTTCCCTTTCAATATTGAAGTTGTCAGGACTGCTGTATTACAGAGTTTGATATTCGCAAGCAGAATTCAGCAAATTTTAATAATGGGACATTCAGTGAGGACAAATGCTGCAAAAAAACTAATATTCTTCTTTGTTGAGTGGAAACTTCAGCCGAGTTGATTTTCACTTAACAAAGCTCCTTCCATTGTTTGTACTCTCTGAGGTGCCAACTTAGTAATAGGACATTTCTGTGTCCTGAGACTAATGTTACCTGTGATGGGGGCTGTATTAAAATGGGAGAAAATCCAGGTGGGCTATACCCTCTTCTTAGGCCCCTGGAGGAAAGAACCTAGAGAGAATCACTTATGAGAGAGCATGGGTGCTTCTAGTGCAGAAGAGAACATTGAGATGGCACTTGTGAGAGTAGTTTCATCCTTTGAGAGTGCTGTTTTCTCAAATCACACCTACCTCCTTCCTCCTGGGAAGGAAGGACTCAGTACAGTGTAGCTGAAGAGCACAAGGCAATCTGCCCAATGTAGCTTTTTATATCCACTTGGAGTTGTCAGTTCTGTGGAGGACTGTTTGTCCTGTTCTGCATTGTTCTGTTACGAGGCACTGCTGAAGGGTTTTTATGACGTATGATCATAACAAAACAACATTTTTGAAGTATCAGGCATACTTGCTTAGTCACTTCTAGATTTATCTGCTCCAAAAATCAGTTAGCAAATCCTGCCCACTTGTATAGAAGATGTTCTTTGAGATAATTTTTGTACAAGTTGAACTTGTAGTACTCCTACGTAATTTAAAAATACTTAGTTCCTGCAAAAGTACTTTTAAACCAAATATAGTGGGTAGGCCTGATTTGCTTCTTAAAACTTTAATTTTTCAGTACTAATGCACAAGGCATGTTAAGAATTCCTTATGTTTCTAGGTATGAAAACTATTTTCTGTTATACAGAATGGCTGAATAAAACTTTTAATGGCAAAATATTTGCTCAGAGCAGGAAGACCTCACTTAGCTTTCCTCTGGTGGCTCCTTTCAGCTGCTCGTGAATGTTTACAGCTGTAGCCATGTTGTGCTGTGTATTTGGCAATGGTCTGTTCTAGATACTCAAAATAGGCATCTCCCTTCAACGAGTATATTTGACCTTGATTTCCTTGTGCTTTGTTTTCTCATCTGTAAGTTTGGATAATACCAGCTGTTCATCTTTCAGGGATATTGTGAGGATAAATTATTAGTGAACCACTTAAGTACTTAAGGGATGAATAATGTTGTACCGTCTGCAAGGAAATTAAACATTCTGTCTTTCTAGCAGGATCTGAATATTGAATGCTAATCGAGGTACAGGGTCATACACAAAATGCTGACTGGAGTGCCGTGCATCCAAATGAGGCACAGCCCCTACCTTAGATAAAAAAATAGTATGAATCAAGACTTCTGTGCTGCGAGTGTAAGTGTACATAAGCACATGAGAAAGAACAACAGTAGCACAGTCCACCGTAATTCTGATATGTGCAACTGTTCAGCTGCTGAGTTACAGTTTAATATGTTGTTATGAGGTGCTATATTTTGTGGTATATTTGTGTTGTATTACACAGACACACACAGACACTCATCCTCTTACAGCCAGCGGTTAATGCTGCAGGCTGTGACCAGAACATACAATGCAGCCATATCTGGGATTCTGGTAAATATTAAAAAAACATTCAAAATTTTAAAAATAAAGAATATTGACTTAGGGACTAGGGGGTATTTTTTGGAGGTTTTTTTTTTTTAACACCTGCCTTTTAAAGTGGCATAAAAAATTTCTAGAAAGTTCACCACTCAATTAAACTTTTCTATTAAATGCTGGGTGCAGAAGCCATATATTTAACAAGTTTTCCACTCTGTTGCTTTACTGTATAAATAATATGTCTTCTGGAAGTTTCTAATGCACGTCAGATATTCATGATGAAAAAGCACATTTGTACTGCCAGTTCAGAGATAATTACTTGCCATTAGGTTCGTAAGAACATAAATTTTATTCATTTCTATCATCTAACTTGTCAGCTTCTTACATTTCGTCTACACTCTGCTCCTCACTGACAAGCAGCAAATAATTTAGTCTTCCACCAAAATGATAATGACTGGCAAATGAAAATTTCATTGAAAGAGACAGCACATCAGTTGCACTAAAAGAACTTTTTTATTTTTAATTTTTTTCAATGATAATTCAAGTGCTGTCACTGAAGTGAATTTATTAACGTGACTTCTATTAAGCTGCTTCTATTTAGATGCTTCCTTGTTATTTAGGAGGTAAGCTCTTCATGCTGGTTATTCTGTCTGAAGTGCATTTTAACACACGGTCCTGTAGTCACTTTCGTTGTAAGATTTCTGAGAAAATAATAGACTTTATCACTATTAAAAAGTTTCTTCTCTCAGTTATGTGACACAAAAATGCATACAAATCACAGAACCACAGTATAGTTAGGGCTGGAAGGGACCTCTGGAGATCATCTAGTCCAATCCCCAAATCTAATGGGCGATGTAAATGTTTAGTATTTCATTAGACAAAACTTACCTATTTCCATGTTAGTTTGGTTTGGAGATGCTGTCTAGCAGTAAAACTGCTGGCTTCAGTGTTGTGCTGTCTGTAGCTTAATCGAAGATTCCCACAAAACTCTATTGCCTTGTTTGTAGCGAGATATGTTGCATGCTGATACACGAAGGAGTAGAAAAGATCTTGAGGTGTTGGAGAAAGCTGATAATTTGCTTATAATTTGGAAAAGACATTTCTATTATGTCATACCTGCCCTCCTCTGGCCATCCAAAGAAATTGACCATTTGCTTCTAGAGTAATTGAAAGGACTTTTTTCCTCTCAGGTGTCGTGTTCTTTACATAAAGATCTTTCTTATTCTGGTGAATGGCTCTCTGAAGGCCTTAGAGAATCATAACTAAGGTGGGAGAAAATGTGCATTGACAAATTTTACATTTTTAATAATGATTTGAGATAGTTATAATATTAGAAAAATATACTTCAAATATTGAAAATAGTAATCAGAACAATGATTAATATATGTAATTTGAAATCAGATAAAAGCAAAGTAATTTTTGGCCATGCCTGTCATGTTTGTGTATTAATCTGCCACTAGTGACAATCAGATGCAAGGAAAAAGAGCTAGGACTAGAGAAGCAATTTTCCAGTGAATTAGTCTCTGGCAAAGGTTGCTTAACACAGGGGCCTTGCCTTTCCATCAAAGAAAAAAAATAAGGTAAAAAAACCAAAGTGGCATCACCTTTTCTTCCACTGGGTGAAGTTCTTTATAGAAGAATGTGATCCAGTTAGTCCCCCAATGCCTTCCAGCATATGAGAGCCGACAAGATTTAGAAAACAAAGAATGTTTTCTCAATGTTTTGTCAGATATTGGTATTGTAGGCTTGCTCTTGTAATAGCAGGGAGATACACACACTGAGATGAAATGGTTTGTGAAATGATCATGCTATTCATGCTATGCATTGAGTACTTGAGAATATCTTAGTAAATATACAGTTGGAAGCTATTAATGCATATTATTGACTTCAGTTAAAGTTTACTCTGTAGCTAGTAAATGGGAAAGTGTGGAGTTGTATGCATAATGCAACATTAATGTAAATGCTTGGTGGAGCAAAATGATACCAATTGCCTAAAGTATTTTACTTTGCAGGGCAGTGGAGCTGCAAAGGTTTTGTTAATACACTGTTAACACAGAAAAAACTCCAGAGGCGGGCAAAATAAATATCACGTGTCCTGGGGTTAGATAATTCTGTACTCTACCGACTCTTTCACATTTCAATACATTGCTTGTGTAGATACTCTTGACAGTGTTTTCGATATCTTTTTGTAGGTGACAAGTTAACATAGAAAGTACAGTACAAACCTGAACAAACGTCTTTCTTTTTGTTTGGTTGTGTTTGTTTGTTTGTGAATTGTTTTGGAAATCTTAATGTTTCAGAGAAATCCAGATCAATGAACACAGTTCTGTGAGAAACAGAAATCTCTTTCTGGTGGTTTGTGCAGAATGCATACAAATTTAGCCAAAATATAATTTATTGTTTGCTTACAATTTTGCTGTTGACAGACAGCTTTCATAGTAGGATGATTCATTTGGTCATTTTCAAATTCCTTTTTCTGGGTGTGAAATTGAATATCTTCCTTTAAAGAAAACTTGGAAGAAGGATTTCAAAAGAATGAAAACACTCAGTTAAAAAAAAAAAAAAAGAAGAAAATTAAAAAGTATAGACTTACAGCTCAGTTTCTGTACTTCTGTTTTACCAGAGTCCTAGTTTCTCCTAGTGCTTGAGCACCTGTCAACTCCTTGTACTAGCTGTGTCTCCAGAGCAGTTAGGGTCACCACTGGAAAGCCATCCTCCTGTGGAAAAATCCACACCCAGTGGGTACAGTATGTAAATAAAGAAGAGGCAGAAAGGGTCTGAGAAATAACAGAGAAAAGATCACGAAGTACATTAAGTTATTCAAACCCACCCAACTTAGTATTCAAACTCCTCAACCCATGAGTCTTGGCTCTGGGGGGCCATGTCCAGGGTTCCAGCAGTGGTGTCACAGAATGGTTTGCGTTGGAAGGAACCTTATAGGTCACCTAGTTCCCAACACCCTGCCACAGACAGGGATACCTTCCGTTAGACCAGATTGCTCAAAGCAATCCTGTCCATCCAACCTGTCACTCTCCTTCTCTACACCAAGTGGGTGTTATGCCATTTCAACCATCTGAACCATGAGTCTCAGAGAAAGCAAGAGGAGCACAAGGAGGACTTGTACCGGAGGATGTTAGTAGTAAATTATTTAAATAAGGAATATCAGACTTAGTGCTGAAATGCTGCGTCATCTTGACAGCCTGCCTTTTCAGCAGGCAGGCAGTAAACTCAAGTTCTTGCCAAAACATCAGGATATTGGGTCGCCAAAACATCAGGATATTGGGTCATCAAAACCTGTTCCTGTACTGCAACTCCTGAAAGAAAAATGATGGAATACAAGAGTGATTCAAATGAATTTTATGAGATGGCTTATCTACAGTATGTTTTACTCTGAGAAAGTGAGTCTTAACATATATTTCCAAATAGAGACCTGAGGTTTTTTTAAGTGTGCTAATTAAAGGTTTACCACCAAGGATTTTTTTCATCTTGTCCATGACTAATTACCTCATTTTTGAGAACTTCTCAAGCTATATCTCTGTGTCTCTTTATTGTGTTTTTTAATTTATTTTAGTTTTTACTTTTCATGAGTAGATTTATTAGGGACATGCTAAAGTGTGGGTTGAGTCTGCTGGGAAAATGCAGGAGTTGATTTCCCACAGAGCCTTCTTAGCTGGCAACTGCAAGTTTAAGTATATTACTCTGTGGGTTTTTTAATTATAATTTTCTTTTATTATTTTTAAGACTCTATAATTGCTTCTGCTCACCACTTTGCAAAACTTGCAGTTTATCGTACTGCCACTGCTTGCCTGGAAAGGAACAAAGAAAGGACACCAGGAACATGTGCATTGTATTTGAAGAAGAGTGTGGGGATTAACGGATGTTTCTGAAAACCTATGGTGTTACACCCCTGCACCGTCTTTTTCTTGGAGTATAATAAGAAGAACCATCCCAATAAGTTTTAAGTCTGAGAAAAAAAACAATCTGAGGGAAGAAGTAAAGGACTGTAAGGGGTCTGATTTATAGGAGTGATAGCACACAAGGCATCTGCCTTCCCACTCAGTAATCCAGCTGTGATCGATGCTTGTTGTCAATGAGATGGTGTGTCTGTCACTTACCCTCGAGCCCAAATTACCTCTGCTTGGTCAGTAATGCATATTTTTTCTTGTTTCTTGTTTTGCTGTAGCCACACACCTTTGATCTTAATGAAAACTAGAAACAATTATACAACAAGGTATGTGTGTGTGTAGAAATAAGGGCTGAGATTCTCTATTTGCCATAGAAAAGGGCATTTGAGGAAATTTCCCCATGTAGTAAGTTTTGTGATAAAAAAATGAGTTTCCTGTGATGTTTCCACAAGGTCTGTGCGTCAAGATATAAGCAGCAATTCTCCTTTTGTTTCCTTGCACCTGATTACTGCTTTCCCACTCCTAAAAGTGAAGAAAAGGACTCTGAGTGCAAATTCCCTCCAAGCCCAGCAAATAGGCTGTTACATGATGGGACTGCTTGGTTGGTTGGTTTTGTGTATTTGCTTTGCTTTGTTGGGAGTCTCCTGTGTGGAAAGCTGCTTGTGTTTTAAGGAACAGAAAATGACAAGTGCTGGTGAACCTGATGGACTCTCAGAGGCCTGAAATGGAGGAAAGTGGGATGTTTGTACCAAAGAACCAACATGCTGACCTCAGTGTGTCATTTAACTGGTTTAAGTACTCCTTAGCTCGTATCAGTGGAAAAATATTAAGGTGTTGAATACATATTTCTGGGAATGATGCTGCAGAGATTAAGAGAATAGGACAGCACTTGTCATTAGCTTGCCCAAAGCAAACTTGTTGAAAGGATCTGGCAACAGAGTTTTCCTGAATCATTAGTTACAAATAAATGGTATTTGATGGTGTTGAAATTTTGCATAAATTTATGAAAACAAATTAACTACTTTGCAGTTGTCAAAATGTATAACTTCATTTATCCTGCTAATGAGAAGATTAAATGCCCATTTGGAACAACATGAAAAATAATCATTCTCATTTCCTAATGTAATCGGAAAAATTAACTGATTACCTCTGTGACTTTCCTGTGTTTTCATTCTTTTATTGCACTTAATCTACATAGTACACAGTTAATAAAAGGACAGTTTTATTATGAAAAATCTGTTTCTTAAAACACAGAAATCTAGTTGCTTTCCTTTAACATCCTTTTTATTTTTCTACTGATTGCATATTCCTGACTAGTGCATGTTAGCGCAGTAATCCAAGAGGTTACACTCTTCTTTTGAGAATGCCTGTGTTTTTGTTTAATCTATAGCATCTGTGTGCTGAGGAGCTAGAAGCAGTTACAGAACCCAGTCTGTGTGGTGAGGCTGGCATGACAGTGACTGCCTTCAGATTGCATTTGTCTTTCAAAATGAAGACCCTCTTTCTTCCTTGGAAGAACCTTGTTGGATGTGAAGAAGGTATCCAAATCATTATTCTTGCAGATTGGTCCCCTTGACTGAAGCAGCATGAGCACATGCTTGTCTGTTACTACTCACCTGTTTCCAAACAGTGTCCAGTTAAAAGTTAGTTGTGTTTTTAATAGACAACACTATGGAACTCTGAGTGGAACTGAAGGAAAAGGACACCTCCTCCAAAGCCTGTTTCTGTAACTTTGGTATCTAAAGCCAAAATATATATGAAGGAATGATTATCAATGGAGATATGATTTTGGGTTGGGGTTTTTTTAGTAGATAGGATGTTATTGGACAATTCAGTGTGTAAAAATGAAATGTCTCAAGATTTACTTCTCTTTGGCCACTACAGGCTCATGTTAAATCAGACTGATGACCAGCCTTCTATGTTGGACCAGTTCTATGAGCACTGACATGAATTAATGTGCTTTTCAGAGAAACATTTTAAAAATATTATTTTAAAATTTTGGAAGCAATCATCTCCTAATAGATTGCAAGTAGGTTTTTGTGCAGATTTTAATGGCACTATGTCATGTGAAAAGGGGAAGACTTCCATGACCCTTAGTGTTTGATGTGGCTGTCAGTGCCCCAGGAAAGCTGAGACTGCTGTTTTACCCCCAGACATGTTTCCACATGCTAGACTGAGCTAAATGGCTCTAGCTATTTTATTTCCAGCACAATTATAAATGTCCATGTACATTTTACATGAAAGCTTTAGATTGTATTTAAGAGAAAAAAAGCCAAACCAAACCCATCTGCACTCCCCCCAAAAAATAATGCTGGATACTGAACAGGGCATAAAGAGACGTGCATTTGGGTTTTACATTAGAAGAGCATTAATAACCTGGGATGTCAATTTATCTTTAAGATGTGAATCTTTTGTATCCAAAGGTACATTAAAATTAATTTAAAAGTAATTTTTCCTAAAGTGCTCTTGGAATATGTCATAAATAATTATGGTAATATCCATCCAGTATGGCAGGATGGAACTAGGTCTACACTAACCTCGTTTCACCTTTTTTTCATCATTGTAACTTACAACTGCAGAGGGTTTCCAGAAGGTGTGTGGGACTTCTTTGTTTTACAGAAGTTCTTCTGAATCTTTCTTAACAGAAGAAAGTTGATGTAAAAGATCTTTTGAATTTTTTTGCTTCTTTTATTTTTTCCTGATCTTAAAAAAAAAAATAAAATTATATTTTCTTGCTTTTCCCTGCAGTTTACTCATTTCCCATCTACCTTCCTGAATGAGGGCATAACTTTACTTTTTTGTCTGTTGACAAAGACTTGACGTCTTAATGGGCCTCCAAGCTGGAATTAGTGGTTCAGTAGGCTTAATGTAGACATTGAATAAGCCCTTTCTGAAGGTGGAATAATGAAGCATTATTTCTGCAATGAGCATTGCCTTTGCCTTCCTGCACAAGCAGTCCTTCATTACAGAGATATATCAGGACACTTACTGAAGGAACAGACAGGATATTTTGCCTGCACTGAGAATTTTATATAGGACGTGCCATTGATTTCTGCTAGGAAAACTCAGGATACCACCAACTGTCTGTAGTTTCCTAAGTGATCCCTGAACTAAGCCTGTGAGGATGCAGCAATATTGACATCCTCCTCCCATACCATCTTTAATCTCTCTTGGCAAAAAGAAAATAAAGGAAATGTCCCACACCTATAAGCATGTNATATAATATAATATTATATAGTATATAGTATGTACTATCTACTATATTTCACCTGAAAGATGAAGAAAAAAATATGGATGGGCTTCTGAAAATCATCCTTTTCCAAGCTCTTCTCAAATTATCAGTTACTTCTCACCTGTGTGGCTTTTACACTGCATCAGCAGACAGCAGTCTAATGCCAGACTGCTTTATTCTCTGCAAACATTTTGGGATCCTNTGACAAAGACTTGACGTCTTAATGGGCCTCCAAGCTGGAATTAGTGGTTCAGTAGGCTTAATGTAGACATTGAATAAGCCCTTTCTGAAGGTGGAATAATGAAGCATTATTTCTGCAATGAGCATTGCCTTTGCCTTCCTGCACAAGCAGTCCTTCATTACAGAGATATATCAGGACACTTACTGAAGGAACAGACAGGATATTTTGCCTGCACTGAGAATTTTATATAGGACGTGCCATTGATTTCTGCTAGGAAAACTCAGGATACCACCAACTGTCTGTAGTTTCCTAAGTGATCCCTGAACTAAGCCTGTGAGGATGCAGCAATATTGACATCCTCCTCCCATACCATCTTTAATCTCTCTTGGCAAAAAGAAAATAAAGGAAATGTCCCACACCTATAAGCATGTAGAAATCATCTGTTAAATGATTACTTTCTGGTTTCTGATGAGAGATTTACACAAACCTGTTTTTTAATCAAACACAGAAAATTGATTTTGTATATGATGGTGTATACCAGCTTGGTTTTTTTAAGCAGAACATTCTTTTTCCCCTTGCTTCTTCCTCCTAATACATTTTTGTGTGGGCCTTCATTTCATAGCTGAATCTTTTTCCTATGCATTTTTGAGCTTTGATTTTCAGGGAGAGATGATGTCTTTTATGATATNTGGGATCCTTTGCTACTCTGAGATTTTCTGAAATGTATTGTGAAATTCTCAATGATCCTTGGCAAAACAGAAGGGAACTTGCTGTTTTTCAGTAATTTCTTTGGAATTGGAATAATGAGGCAGAGAGATATTTGTAGTTATCTCAACATTCACAACTGTTTAATTTGGAAAGCAGGCAATAGATACCTTGGTTAAGAATCTGCATTATATGTGACTTTATTTATTTTATGTGACTTTATTAATGGCAAAATATAATGATGGGTTCGTTTTTAAAAATTAATTGTAATATTGTAGCTGGAAAGTGTGCTGCTTGAGAGTTGTGGGTGCAAAAGTTTTGAAATTTTATTGTAATAGAATAGTGGCAGTTTTATATTCATTTTGTCTGGTGGCAAATAACCACACAAAGTGAAGTTAGCCCTATGTTTCTTCATCCTGTTTTAATTGAGACAGGCATCTTGTAATAAAGCTGCTTAAGATACATTTAAAAAACAATAATAAGGATTATTATTATATAATATTATATATTTCCTGATAAGGAAAGGAGCTCTGTGAATCAGAGTGTACAATGATGATTTTATTTATAGCCTAATTCAGTTATGATTGTAAGTAAACCTGACTTTCACACACAGCAAAGTGTGAAATATCCAAATTAATCACAGACTTAAGTGCCTGGGGAAAGGAGATTTTAAGAGGATTGAAGGTATGAAATGAGAAACAAAAAAGAACGGGGAACAGGCCCTTTATGGATTACCAGGCTCAAGGGTCGCTTAGCCCTCAGAAACAAGGCTCAAAGGCAGAGCTGCTATTGATTTTTTCTGTAAGTGAAATCCCATTTTTAGTGAAAAAAATTAAAGCATAGACATGCTAAACAGATTTTAAACTTCTAGATCTCACTTCTGTGTGGCCTCTGAATTTGTCTGGCTACTTGTAAAATGTTCGTGCTATAGTCTTTCCACCATGAGATGGATGTGTGACACACAGACAGTTTGGTGTGCCAGTTTGTGGATCCTGTCCCACTGTGCAAACCCCACGAGTTCAGCAGAGCTCTAAGCAGCAGGGCTTAGACTCAGACTAGGCCTGTGAAATGCTCTTCAGCTTTTAGATGGGAGTGACCAGTGGTCCAGCCAGCCTCTATAAAAAACATGTGGGTTTTGGACAGGGCATACAAGGGGACAGAGGGAGACACCATGACTGTAGACATGCTTCCTGCAAAGCAGCTGAACCATGAAGACCCTCCTTAAGGACCTGCTCTAAACTCTGTTGCTCCTACTGGAGTTGTGAAGAATGTGATGTCTGACAGACATCACAATGACTAGTGTGTCCCAGAAAATCCATATGGCCATAGGATAATCTACTTATGGGAATGGAATTTTTAATATGCTACAGATAAAAGCCTCAGTATTATATTTGGACATATTACATCCCACTTGAGGACCTTATCTTTTATCTCAGGGGAGAAAAGCTAAGGAAAGACTAGTATCAGTGCTGTGATGTCATCTACAGTGAAAGTCTGAACACCATGCAGAATGCCTATGGCACTGGGTATCCCCCTGTTTTCTTCACAGCAGGCACCTTGCAGCTGAAAGTGAACAAAGCTGGACTGAAGTATTTGACTTACAAAGTGATGCACTTTGCACCAAAATCTTCTGGGTTCTTCTGTCTGGCTCAGTTTACTGGAGAATGGTTATGTTACTGTCTGTTGGGGATTTAGTTTTCTTGGTGAGTAAATGCTGAGGTGTACTGGAAACTGGCTGAACTGATTAACTCCAAAGGTTGCTGTGATCAGTTGTACAAAGTCCAACTAGAGACCAGTAACCAGTTGTGTGCCCCAAGTCTGGCTAATGGGCCCTGTGCTGTTTAATACCTTCATTAGTGACTTGGATGATAGGACAGGATACAACCTTAGCAGATTTACAGACCATATGAAATGGAAGGAGTGGTTGATATACCAGAGGTCTGGGTTGTCACTGGAACCTTGACAGATTGGAAAATTGAGCTGACAGGAACTTAATGAAGTTCAACTGAGAGAAATACAAAGTTCTGTATTGACTGTGTTTTGTTGGATGATGTTGGTAAGTGAGGATCTTCGCTCTCATGACTTAATGGCTCTGTTGTGACCAACATACCATACTCCTTTTCAGCTCAGTTTTCATTCTAAGCATGCCACACAGTAGGGTTTATTTGGTTTTCATCTTTCCCCATGCCAAAACTTCAAACAAAGCCAACAAATGTTTTCACCACAAAGATGTGAGAAAAACCACTTGTGTCTGTTGGCATTCCTTACCATATCAAACAACTAACCCTTGAAGCTTTGGACCTCAAGTTAAGTGTGTCTTCTCTGCTGGCATCCAGTGTTGACTTTCTCATGCTTTCTTTCTCTGTCTCTCTCCCTCTTACAAAATTTTTTTGTACTCAAATTCCTCATGAAGTACAGACATTGAAGGGCATTCTATGCCTTTGCCAAGCAAGCTGGGAAGTTTTCCTAGTTATTCCTTTTAGATTTACATTCCTCAGCTTTGGGAAGGAATAAGTTGCTGTTCATGACTCTCACTTCATGGAGGAGGAGATTTTTAGAAATAGTCTTTTCTCTTTTAGAGTCTGGTTTGGATAGGATGAGCAAATCTTGTCAATAAAATGCTTCTGCATGCAATGTTTGTTTGAGCTATAGAATTTTCTCCCCTTGGGCGACAAAGAATGGATGCTCTAAGTTTTTAGAGGTTCAAAAAGACATTGAACAAATTAATGAAAGAAAAATCCACTCATGCTGAAAGTTGCCCCCTTTGGATTAGGAAGTGCATGAATCGAAAGTTGGTGCATGCTAGGAGTTTATCCATGCTTGCACTTTAACCTTCTGCATTTGTGGCCTCCTGGCGCTGAGCTCTGTGGACCCTTTGATCTGCCCCCACCTCTCTCATTGTGCTGCTTGTGAAGAGAACTGGTCCCACTCAGATCCTGAGCCCTGGCTGCTGCTCACAACTGCATAGTGTGGCAGAAGGGGCTGCTGCTTGGGCACTGATGCAGCACCCCAAACCTCAGGGTGTAGGGGAGCAGTTGTGAGCATACCAGAGATTTCTCCATGCACATGCTGGGCACTCTTGGATTCAGTTGGAATGGGAGTGAAATGTGTAAACTGTGCCATGTGTAAGCTTCCAGTCTTACTAGGTCTACAAGATGCAAGGTTTTCAGATCATAATCAAATTGTTGAAAACACAATAGTTCCCAATGTCTTCTAAAATGTGTCTGGTTTTAGTGGAGGCCATAAGCTTAAATATGGAAAGATAGTTTCAGGCACCAGCATTGAAAACATTGGCGGCTATCCCTTCAGTTTTTCACAGAATAAACAGAAGAAAAATTGCAAACAGAAAACATATTTTATGTAAATACCAAAACATCTTACTAGAACCAGCGTAACATAGGTAAAAATAACTTTCTGGTATTTTTCCAGATTTTGCATATTAAATCAATCTGTACACATTAGAAACAGTAAAATTAGAAAATTAGAAGTGTAAAGCAAGATTTCAGGTTTTAGTTCAGACAATAATGTACAGATACAATTCTTTCAAAGCACAATGAACTCGTCTTGTACTGTCAGTGTAATATTTGACTATATGCAAACATAGACTGCAGCAATGACAGTTTTATACCCTGTTGTACAACTCCAATCAGCCCTGGTGTTTCAAAACAAGACAATTTGTCTTGCTGTAAATACAAAAAGAATTATACAAATGTATCTTTTTGCTTTATTATCCTGGAAACCTTATAGATCATATGAAATATTTGGTGTGTGGCAGTCCAAGGAGAAAAACAGAAAAAGAGATGGCATTTAATTTGGCTTCTTGCTATGTTTACCTCTACCCGATGTGGGATTAAGTTGTCATTTATGCAGCTTTAACAACATTCGTATTCCTTTTTAAGTTTGTGAAATGTAGGTTGGATGAATTGCACTGTATTTTCTGAGTTTTCTCAGTGTTAGAAGTCATTTAAAGGAGTGCTTGGGAGAGGAAATGCAAGAAGAATATTGCATATCTCAGGAAACTAAAACTCCCCTTGGTGAATGTGACACAGAGAATATCACAACAAACATGTTTAGAATCATTCTGACTTCTGAATGCATACGTTTTGTCTTGTTTTCCTATTAACAAACCAGAAAGTGTGGTCAAGCTGATGCAGTGTACACACAGAGAGTTATGCCAGTGGCTAACCCAGCAGCTCACAGAACAAGTGCCAATTCATAGTGAACATGCCTTAGCACAAAAACCTTGTATCCCATAACTAACACAGGATTCTCTTGTGTTGTGGACAAGCTGTGTTAAAGCTTTACTCCCTTGACAGCAGCTGGCAGTTGTCTGCATATGAATTGCATTACTGGAATTTAGGTGAATTTACAGCTATATTTTATGTAACATGAATAAATGAAGAACTGGAAAGTGTTATTTTGTGTTGCCTTATAGCTCTGAGAAAAATTACTGCCACTGGTTGTCTTAATCACTTGCAGTAAACAAAAGACAGAGCTGTGCTACATTAAGACACTGATTTCAATCAGCAACATTTAAAGAAAAGAAGAAAAATAATTAAATTAAAGATCTGCAAATGAGCCCTGCCCTGCTTGCATATGTACATATATAACCTAGTGGCTATGTGGTTAAATATGGTAATGATAGTCTAGGTATTGAAAAGTGCACCATTTATATCTACATGCTTCTTCAACGTTAAGAATGATTTTATTTTGGGAGTAATAAAAATCCTATTACTGTAGGATTGTTTATAAGCAGAACTGTAGAATAGCTTAAGAGATCTTAAAAAACTTCAGGTTACAGGGGTGACCTTGCATAGTTTTTTGCCTGCCATGCAAAAAGGCAGTTTCTGATTTTTACTGACAGATGGGAATAACTGAACAACCTCTTACAAATGGAAAGAATTGCTCTTAAAACCTTACTTTTGAAAACTTTGAATAGTTTTCAGTTGCAGAATATCAAAATAAGTAGGACATTCTTGTAATATTTTTCCTAGAGTTGGATAAATTTGTGAAAAGAACTTTGTAGGCTTGCCTTATTTTTCTCGTGCTGTAAAGTTCATGTGTCATGAGCTGCAGCGGAATGAAGAAACTAAAACCAAATCAGGAAAAGACAGGAAAGTAAATGTACAGAAGTATTCTAAGCCCCAAAAATTAGAAATAAACTAGATATAATTATATCTGTGCTCTTTGGTAAATCTACTAATGTTTTTCTGTTACTCTTTTCTTATTTGTTACGTGGCATTTCTAATAAAGGAAATATTCTAATTGGAGGGAGTCCCATGGAAGCATTTGCTAGGTCCAATTTTTCTTTTGCTTAATACCCAAGAAAAATTGCATAGCTGTAAGCAAAACCAATTTAATTGTGTTATTGTGTGTGTTTGTTATTTATTTATATTTATAATACCTCAAAGGCATAGTCATGATACAGTATTCCATTGCAAGATAGGTAAATGCAGAACAGAAATATTATCTCTGTCCTGAAGAA
The DNA here is from genome assembly GCA_013400775.1 of Chaetops frenatus. Lineage (NCBI taxonomy): Eukaryota > Metazoa > Chordata > Aves > Passeriformes > Picathartidae > Chaetops > Chaetops frenatus. The sequence continues at coordinate 833,472 of VZTR01008429.1, read as the reverse complement.
TTAGTGATTTACATTTAAGATGAGAGAATAAATTATTTCATGAGAACAAGGAATAGAGCAATGCAGTGTTGTTACAGTTACTGATACAATGCAGTGTGTCAGTAATTGCTCCAAATGTAATAAACGACTTTTGCACAGAGCAGAGTGCAATTGACCTGGGTTCGGGAGGCTGGAGGCAGTGGAGAACCACGGGAAGAGATTTGAAGAGCAATTTTGCATTAAGTTGGAAACATGTGCAGGACTTAAGGATCTCCTGAATAAAAAAGAAAATGTTTTAAAAAAGAAGATTAAAATCTGATGCACAAGTTGCAGGACCAACATCTGCACTGTGGTGGTGGTGGTCAGAAGAACAAGAAAGGAGGCATGACAAGATTCTCAGTTGTCTTAAACTTTCATGGGCAACTATAAGACAGATATGGATGCAAGCTGGGGGTTTGTTTTGTTGTTTATTTTTATCTACATCTGTCTGACTTCATTGCTAAGGTTCCTGTTATGGGTAATGCAGAAAAGCACAGACTTTGAGGGCAGAACTCATTTGTCCTCTTTTAAAATGTGACTTGGGAGAAGGTGAATTGTGCCCTGAGGGGATGTGTTTCCCTGCTTGATGAAAAGGCAAAAGAAATACCCCACAACGACCAAAAAAACCCCATTGACTGGTTCATTTGATCCTGCAGGTCAAATGGAATCTCTTGCTGATGGGAACAAGGAACTAAAACAGGTCAGACAGGTAGAAGATATTAGGAGGAGTGTAGGGCAGCTCATTATTGCTTCAGGTAGATAAACCACTTTGTTGCTAAATTTTTCCTGTGATTTCTGCTCTGTAGTTGTTAGTGATCACTGTCTGGATTGCAACAAGCTTCCAAGATTTATATAACTAATAATAACTCTTACACAGCTTTTTGGTTTGTAAGGACTTTAGGAACAACACAGATGAACCTAATTTTCTTTTTCTGTCAAGATGAAATTAAAAATATATTTTTCTGTAACTTGGTTTATTTTGCTTACAATAACTGAGGTCATCCAGGAATGCTTGCTTGTTCTGTTTCTCTCAGCTTTAGGAAGTGTTTCTTGATTAAGATATTCTGCAGATACATATATAATGAGAGAAAAATCATACATTCTGAATTTACTATTTTTTCCTCAGCATGGCATGTTTTTCTTGCAATTTTTCTGGGTATGATTCCAGTATTTTTCTTCTATTATTGGTGGTAGGTCTTTTCCTGTGCAGAAACTCTACAGTAATCTAACATCTACAAACCTCTGAAATCAAGCCGTTAATTTTTAGCAGCAGAGACCTGGAAGGGTAATCACATTCAGAATGAAAGTAAGGAAGATAGACAAATACTTATTTCATAATTAAAGTGAAGTGTTTAATAATACAGCCTTAACTACTGGGATTAGAGATTAAATCTTTTAAAATATGTTAGGTAAACCTGTCTGATGACAAAAAGGCTGAAATTTGGGCAGAGAGGTTTTCCTTCTGGAAGCCTTCAGGGACAGTGCCTCTTTCCCACTGCTTTGAGGAGTGCTTTCCTAGGCATCTAAAATGAAGCTTGAAAGTTTGGCACTACAGATCCTTAGAGGGTTTTTTGGCCCCTTGAACTAGTTGGAGGCTGAGAGTAACTTCCATTAAAACAAATTGCTGTCTCTATTGTATTAACCACTATTACAGCTCTCTGCAAGCCTTTCATTTTCTGTGGATGATATTAATCACAGGCTGCCTGCAATGTGCTGCTGGTTATGAACAAATACAATTGAACTATATTGAAATTCCTTTAGGAATTCTTTAAATATATCTATTCCTGTGTGAATATTATTTTTTTTTTCCATTTAGAAGCAGATATTCACTCTTCCTGTTTGAATTCCTTTTTCTATCGCATGCTGTGTGACATTGAGCTACAAGTGCATTTGCACATGCATTCAGTACGGGGCTGAGCTATTTAGTGAGTTGCCACTTGTGCTCCTCAGGATTGGCTTGACTCCATTGAGTGCCAATTGCTCATTCCTGTGTCAGTAATGCAAATACTTTCATTTTTGGAAGAGTCTTCATGGGGTTGCTGAGTGTAAAACATCACTATGTAGAATGGCGACCCCTGTCATGCTCTAACTGGAAGGAAGTAGCTAAGCTTGTGCTTTCTCAAGCCAACATTCCCATTTTGAGAGAAAGCTGTCAGAGCCTGAAGGATACTGAAGCTGCTCTTCAGAGAGGCTTAGTTGTACGTTTACCCCAGAGGACAAGAAAGGATTTAAAACTTTAGACTGTTGCTCACAGAACCTTATTTCTCTTCCCACAAACATGGATTTGACCTACAGTGAAAAATAAGATATTTGGTAGTTTTAAGTTTCACTTTCAAACAGCAAAACATAGCTGGCACACAGAAGAAACATTTAAGATGATTGACTTAAAACATAAGGAGAAAATAAAATATTCCTGACACATAAATCTAGCAGTTTAAAGTGATAGCTCGGCAACACTGGTTTCCTTATGCAAAAGTAGGAGAAAGGCAGAGGAAAGCTAACTCCACTAAAATCTATCAATTCCTAGTCTCCCTAAGGAAAGGATGTGGAGATGGTTTTAATAATATATTTTATAGACACCAAAAATGGACAGACAGACTGGCAGTTCTGGAATGGTCGGCTGCAATCCCCTGCAATACACTGATGGTTTGCAGTTAGGAGGAGTGGTGATGAAGTCCAAATCTGATGAGTAGCTGCACTGCTTTCCCCAGATCTTTCCTGAGGATTAAATGTGGCTTCATTCCTCTCCTTCTCAGTGAACACTGAATCTGAAGATGATGTGGATGCTACCATTGCCATCTGGCTATTGCATTGCTCCTCCAATAACAGCTTGGGCAAAATTGCTGACTCAGATGTGAGCTTGATAAAAGTGAGGTAATGGGTGCATGAATAAGAAATATTTTCAAGACTTAGCGAATATACTTTTCTTGCCCTTTGTTGCCAATTAGTGCTCTACATATGCCTTCTATCATGAAGACTGAATGATAACTTGGTGTTATTTTTACAAATATAAGAAGGGGGACAGGTGAGTGAGAACAGTGGTAGGAACATCTGGAGCTTAAAAGCATGTCTTATGACATAATACACTCTGATTTTCCATATTTACACAATGTAAATGGTATTATGGTGAAGTAGCTGCTGCTGCTCTGCAGCTCTGCCATGCCATGCAGGAAGCCAAGTGCTTTCCAAGCTGGAAGCTTCCTCTGGAAGCAGAGAGGGTCCACTAGAAAGAAGCTAGGGGGAAGTGGAGTGGCAGAGATGAAAGATGTAACTGCCAGCTGAATACAGAAAATTGTATCCTGGCTCAACTAATTGCAACTTTTCTTTCCTTCTCTGTTCACCTTCAGGCGATATTCATTAGGGCTGTATGAGTATGTTTATATTTACTGAGAAACTGCAAATTTGCTGAACAGTGTGATTTAAAGTCTCAGAAGCATTTGAATGTATCAAATAATTGTGGCTGGAAAAAATCCAAGGCTTAATTGGAAGTTTTCTATTTGTTAATCCCACAACTAATTTGGTGATTCGGGCATTCACCCTTGATGTGGGAGAACTTTATTCAGTTCCTCTCTCTATCTCAAGGGCACAAACAGAAATTTTCCAAATCTGAAATACACCTAAGCACTAGATCTCATCTGCCACCTTTCCTACCAGCATGCTTTCACTTTGGATAAGAGACAAGGACTAGGACCCAGTCATCTAAACTAGAGAGTATTTTTCTTCTTGCTGTCTGTTTCAGTTTCTGGTAAAGCTCACTATGCTAAAGGGAACAGCTCCAACAAAATATTAAACACACTATTTTAGGCTCTCATGTAATACTCTGCTACAGGAGTGTCACCAAAAAGGGAGACTGGCAGAAATTCCTGCCAAATTCCTGTAGAACTTGTTAAAGGAAGGAATTTCAGTCCAAATATTTTTCGCCTTTAAACAAATTCACATGGTTGGCAATATTTTGAAGTGGATAAGGTTCAGAAACATCCTCACCTGCTTCCTAAAGGAGTGTAGGGGGCAGTTCAGATGCTGGCCTGACTCAGAAGACTGTTACTCAGTAATTCCCAGCTTGTTCCTTCACAATCCTATTCAGCTGTTAAAGTAGGATTAATTAATTTGGGGTGGGGGAGAATAAATGACTGAAAGAAGATAGGTGTTGAATTCCTAAGACTTCTCTGCTTCATCCATTGTGTGCTCTCTTTTCCCATTACAGAAATAAAGTTTTTCACTGTCTATTCCTTCTATTAACCTTTTTTGTTGCCTCTTATGTCCCTTACAAACCATAATTTGTCCTGTGTCATAACCTTTGCAGTGTTACTCCTCCATGCTGGTGCTGTTCCTCTGTCCTCGTCCATAAATAGGTGTCTTTATTTAAGCTTTCTGTATAGGATTTTTTACTCTGAGGTCGCTGAAGGGTTCTAAATGCAGTCATATTGTTTTATCACTGTACTCTGTACCCTTTCTCTGCAACTGCATAGCTCTTTGCTTTTGTATTTAATAAGATTCTTTTAGCACTCCAGAACACTTCCATCCTTTCTGCTCCTCTCCTAGGAGACCTTTTCAACCATTCCCTGGGTAGGTTGAATTCTATTTTTCAAGGTGATTGCCCTTTACACTTATTCCTTTCCTTAAAATAGCAGGTTCTTTTGCTTTCCTCCCAGCCTGGCTGAGTTTACTTTCACTTGATTTTCCCCATAATTTCCCATTGATGTCTATCACATCTAAAATATTTGCTCCTCTAATATCTTTCTTCATCTTTAGGAACAGTCTCCTGCTATACCTCCCAAACCTTGGATTGTACCCTAAGCACTTCCACTGATTGTACAAATCAGTGCCTTGCCTTCTTCCAAAATGGTAGCTCCCCACCACTAATTTAGCCTTTTTAGACCTTCTTTGTGGCCTTTATCTTTGACCAAGTCAGAACTCTGCCTTCCATCTCTTTTAGAAGCTGAAAATGAGAACATGCATTTTTTTATATATGATGCAGCATACACTTTTTTTTCCTATGTTGTTATTTTAGTTTCTGAAACAGACAGTGCTGTGTGCTTGGGCATTTTACTTCATTTTTATGTTGACTGTTGAACTAGATCTTCATTTGGAATAGGTAAGGATTTCAGCCAAACAAATTATTAATTATTAAACATTAAATTTCCTTACAGTTTTCAGAATAGCAGTTTATTGCAAGATTTAATTTTAGTTTGGAGTTCATGTGAGCTGTTGGTAATTACACTCAGTTTAAGAGCTATGAAATGTTAATTAAAAATCTGAATTGTAGAAGAAATTAGGAGAAACTGGCTAATTAAACAATATGATCATTTGTAATGGTTCCAGTTGCACAGTAATGTAATTTAGAGAAGAAATTGTTTGAGAACTATTTTAAATAATTATGGGAGATAATTACGTGTTGGTGTTTGCTTTGCAAAATACGCACCACATACTGAACTGTCTTTGAAATCACTGCACCTAAAACATATATCACTAGAAAGAATTGTTTGGGACTTTTATTTGGAGTGGCTTTCTGATTATAAGTAAAACATTACATCTTTCCCATGGATGAAATTGCCATCTCCAAGTCCTGCCTTCATCCTTGACTCATCTTACAAATTGTTCTTCCAAAAGACTGAGTGACCTTTTCCCCAGGTCAAGACATGCAGTAGAAAGATACTGTAGGTAAGGAGACTGTCTTCAAAATGCTCTCATGTTCCTTACATGGTGCTGTACGGGGAAAATGAGGTGCCAGGAAATTTCAATTTTAAATTATTCTGCCAAAATAGTTGCAGTTGTTATACACACATTATGGGGAAGGTGACAACACTGAAAATAGGTGAGGATGCTCGATTACCAAACTCGATTACCAAAACAGTATCTAATATTCTGAGTAAAACCATAGGCTAAGCACTTCATCCACTTTTGCATCTCCTTCTGAGCTGTTGAGCGCTGAGCAGTCTTTTAGATCTGGCTTGTGTCATGGAAGAACCTGGCAGTCTCTGGAAATCCCAGCCCTTTCACAGGTTTGATGAAATGCTTCTGACTGCTCCTTGAAAACATGGAAACCAAAATGTTTTTCACTGTGTAGAAGCGAGTAGTGTTTTCTTCTGATACCAAGCCAGTGGCAGGTGTACAAGTTAACACAGAAGGCATCAGAACTGCTCTAGCGTAAGTTAGCTTGAAGAGAGGTAAGGCAAATGCCACATTAATTCTGTTCTCCCCTAAAGAGTATAATCTCTGATGACTGATAGAAGTGTTTTGAAAAAAGCATTTCAGATAACAAGGTGCTGCAGAATACTGATGAGAAGGTATTTCACCTTCTCCTTGTTACTGTAAATTCAGTGTCGATCTTACAATGTTATGAAACACACTTTGTTACCTCAGCGGATATTTTCTTCCTAAACAAAAGTAAACTTGTCTGTAGTTTTGGTTAAACTATTAATGAGGAATTCCAGTATTTCTCCCCATTTTGCTTCTTATTTATGATGAGATTGGTCTATCAAATTTGAGGACTCTAACCTTTCCAGCCCTAGTCTTTCAAGAGTATGATTGTCCTTGGGGCTCTGTGGGCTACAGGGTGTTCCTTCCGCAGTTCTAATTCTCTTTACTAGTGTTGTCTGTGCTTTTGTTGGAGAGTAGGGAGTTCACGCTGTTTTAGCTTCAAGCATATCTTCTAAAGCTGGGAGCTGGTTATGAGAGAACGGGATTGCTGTTTGCTGGTGAGTCCTACTTAAAAATGAAAATAGCATTTTTAGAGAGCCATCAAAAGGCCTTCCCCTAGCATGGTGTCTGAAACTCT